>VXBX01009581.1:56429-124525 GCA_013400415.1 Scytalopus superciliaris
AAAAAAAAAAAAACAACAACCAAAAACAAACAAAAAACCCCCAAGGATTTTGAGTTTCCCAAGTAAGAGTTGAGCTGTCAGAATATTAGTAAACTGTTGTGTGTTCTCTTGGACATGTTAGTCTTCTACCTTTTTGCCATGCGAAGATCAGAAGTGTGTTTCAATGTTTGTGGTTAAAAGTAACAATAATGGCCTGCCCAGAGAGGTGGTGGATTCACCATCCCTGGAGGTTTTTACACTGACATGGGACATGGCACTGAGTGCCATGATCTAGTAAAGGACTGAAGCTGGACCAAGGGTTGGACTTGATGATCTCAGACATCTTTTCCAACCCGATCGATTCTATGATTCTATAACTTCTGAAACTGAGGTTTATCAGCCATAACTCATGTTTTAATACTGTCTTGTGTTAGCTTATAGTATTTCAGAAAACAGAATGTGGGCTATACATTTGGGATGGCTGAAGCAGAAAGGCTTAAGCAGTGTTATTAATTAAATTCCAGTCAAGAAGAGAGGAGAGTTTGAGTGTCACAGAGTCGGGACAGTGGCCAGGCAGAAAGGACTTGGGGGTTCTCCCTGACAGCAGCTGGACATGAGCAGTGCCCAAGAAGGCCAATGGCATCCTGTACCAGCAATAGTGTGGCCAGCAGGGCCAGGGCAGTGACTGTCCCCCTGTGCTGGGCACTGGGGAGGCCACACCTCAAATCCTGTGCCCAGTTCTGGGCCCCTCAATGCAGGAAGGACATTGAGGGGCTGGAGCGTGTCCAGAGATGGGAACAGAGCTGGGGAAGGGTGAGATGCAGCTGAGGGAGCTGGGGGTGTTCAGCCTGGACAGGAGGAGGCTCAGGGAAGACCTTGTCACTCTCTACAACTACCTGACAGGAGTTTGCAGCCAGGTGGGGGTTGGTCTCTTCTCCCAGTAGTAGGACAAGAAGGCACAGCCTTAAGCTGCACCAGGGCAGGTTTAGGTTGGACATTTGGGTGAAATGCTTGGCAGAGAGTGATTAAACATTGGAATGGGCTGCCCAGGGAGGGGGTGGAGTCACAGTCCCTGGAGGTCTTTAAGAAAAGACTGGATGTGGCACTCACTGCCACGGTCTGGTTGACAAGGTGGTGTTTGGTCACAGGTTGGACTCGATCTCTGAACTCTTTTCCAACCTAATCGATTCTGTGATCACTAATTAACTTCCAAGAAAGAAGTGAGAAAGAAGTTTGAGCAGTATTGACTAAATGAATTGGGATTATTCTACCCTAGGCCTTGAAGGATAAAAACAAACCAGTCAATTGGCAGGGGGAAGATATTGAGCAGTGTAAAAAGGCAAGCTGCTAAAATAAACTAACATTGCACTGAAGGAACTGGGATATGAGTTTTTCATAATGAATCTTCAGAGGTGTGTTCTATTCATCTTATCGTGCAGCTTCCTAGCTTGAAAAGAAATGCAATAATGTTCTTGGATTGGAGTAGTTCACCCAGAATTACAAGAAAGCTCAGTGGACAATGGTTGAGTTTACATTGTTAAACCCTGAAATTAAATGGAGTTATCCTACATCTGACCTTCATTAAGCTCCAAAGCATTTACTGCATTTATAGATTATAAGAATAAGACCTCTGATGGATTATTGAAGGTATCAATAAGAGCGAAAATCATCTGTAAGTGTAACCTATTTCTTACAGTTTAATTTAGATCATGGGGCAAAAGCGAAATTATCAGATTAGGTGATCATAATGTTTTTTTATAACTATAAAATCATGGCCCTGTGAGGGGGATCCCAGTGGCCAGCAGAGCTTTTGAAACTTCAGGATAAACAAACACTGACCTATTTCCTTTTAGACTTAATTAGTATACTTAAATCTTCCATATATCTTCAATATGTCAACTTTTTAATGGTTGTTTGGGTTTTTTTAAGTGTTCCTTAAGTAGGATTGTTTCTCTAGAACTTCTTCAGGATTTATTTTGGTAAATATTTTAGTTAAAATGTTTTTCTGTGCTTGGTGTCATCAGCCAGTTTACTGACATCAATCTTTTTCAAGATCCCAAATGCGCTCATTTAGAAATATGTAAGTTCATAGTTCAGACTGTATCTTCTCCAAAATACGGAACAACCATTTGCAGTGAAACTCAGTCATGTATTTTACATTTTCTATGTGCAATATAATGTTTAAAAACAGGATGGAAGGAGAAGTCACCTTAAATATAATTCTGAAAAAAAAATAGCTTTTATTTTTTTCAAACCTATCCATAAGGCTCAGGAAAATCTCATGAACATCAAGTTCTTCTGGAAATATGTAAATTCAAGTGGTTATGTTCATATCATTATGAAATGCATGTGCTTCTCACCCACCATTATGTTTTCCTTGGCTCTCCACCTGTAGATGAAATGTTGACTAGAATTCTGCAGGAGTTGTGAACTAATAAAACTTATTGGCAAAATAATTTTCCTAATACTTAAGATGCTTTTCCACTTTTCAAACTCTGTCAAACAGTACTAAGAAAAATTGCTGCTATTGATTTCTTTTTCTTGTTGGATTTTTATTGCCTTTAAACAGGTTAGAACAGTAAGGCCTAAAAATAAATGAACTTTCAAAGCAGGCAAGTATTTCTAGAGTTCTTCCAGGGCATGAGATGGTATTTCTCTCTAGATTATGGTCATTTGCCAAAACAAAGGCAAGTGTATGTGCTCCTCAGGCTGTGTCACAGACTGACCGAAGAAGAACTTCTGTACAATATGAGGCTGCAACAGGCAATGGGGAAAAGAGACCAGAAAAGGATGGCAGGTCTGGTTTTCATTTGTTGTTGCTGTTGGTGACTTGTTTGAAACATATTTAATAACTTGTTGAAGTGATTCTGCAAAAGCCCAGAGTAAAGGAACTGCTTAGAGGTAATTTATCCTTAAGCAGGACAGGTATTTGTTCCGATGTCAGGGAGCTGCCAGCTCGTGCTGGACAAACCAGCTCAAAGGCACCAGTGAAAAGCAAGGGAATTTATACAGTCTACATACATGATTGCAACATTTCAACATGCATATTCATAAGAGGTGGAGTCTTACAGAATCTTCTCTTGGCATGACTTTTAGGGTGGTCAGTTCTGTTCTTCAGCCTCACTCAGAGGGGTGACTGCTCTTCTTCCTCCCTGTGACCTTCCTTCTTTTTATTGAGTGACCAGCCAACTGAAGCTTGCAGAAACCCTTGGCTCAAAGCCCTTTTAGCTTATTCAAATGGCCACCTGATCTTGATTTATAAGATTAATTGCATACTAGTTCTAATGAGTTGATTTGGGTGCAGTGAGCAGAGCAGAACAAGTTACAGATGTTCTTAGCAACACAAGCAGAGCAAAAAGCCTCAGTTATCTCTTTTAGGCCTTGCTCTTGTTTCAGAAGGGGAAGCTGGATAGTGAATGCTACTGAGGAGTGACTGCCTAAACTTTGAGCTTGCTCTCTGCCTTCATCCACACTACCTTTATTTCCTTGGCAAGCACGAGATTAAAGATGTTTACAAAGCTGTTTCTTCAACGGAAAAATGTTTTTTGTAATGAAGCACTTTTTTAAATAGTGTTTTTAAATAGTATCCAGTTTGCAGCTGGATACTTACTAGGCACTATATTTACAAGCTTACCTCTATGGGATTGAAGATCATGGTACTATGAGAATATGTAAACACTGATGGGGGGGGAAAATGTATAGTTTTACTGGGGTTTTTTGTGTCAGTATCTGCTGGTTTTTTTCCCCTCCTCTTCTACACTTGCTATGCCTTATTTTTGTTATTAAATTGGTGTGTATATTCAGACCTCATTTGATAAAGAAGATTTTGCTGTGGCATGTATCTTCATAGGTTTAATTTTTGTTATGCACTACAGATGCCTTTTTATTTCTTCTAGCAATGCAGTTCCTCATTTGTTATTGTTTAACTTCAGTGGGTGAGGCTATTAGCTCTGGAGTTAATTTAGCTGTGTGTGCTTGCACCACGCTGCTCTCCTGATGTGCAGGTCAGCAGTAAAATTGTTAGCTGCAAAACTGGTCTGAATGCAAACTTTAAATGGTCTGCTTATGTCAGCAAAAAGTCCCTAAATACATCAACTAATAAGCTGCTTGTTGAGTTGGTGTTTCACAAAATGGCTTGAGTTGGAAGGCACCTTAAAAATCACCTCATTCCAAGCCCCCTGCCATGGACCTTCCACTAGATCAGGTTGTTCAAAGCACCATCCAGCCTGGGTTTGAACACATCTTGTCTCTGACAACCTGTTCCCAGAACCTCAACACCCTCAGTAAAGAGTTTTTTCCTCATACCTCAACTAAACCTGCCCTTCTTCAGCTTGAAGCTATTTCCCCCTTGCTCTATCACTGTGATTTTGTAAAAAGTCTACCTTCCTTGTAGCCCCCTTTAGGTACCTGGAGGCTGCTATAGGGTTTCCCCAGAGCCTTCTCTTTTCCAGGCTTAGTGACCCCAACGCTCTCAGCCTGTTTTCATAGGGAAAGTGTTCCAGCCCTGGGATCCACTTTGCCAGTGAGTGGGAACTTCACTGGATGGCCAGGACATGTCAAATATGATGGGTAGTGGCTTAGGCACTTCCTCATCCAGAAACTGTGGTTGTATCTTGTCATGGACCTGCCCACCTCTTAGTTCCTTACCAGGTTCAAGAACATGTCCTCTACAGAGGGCATGTCTAAATGAGATACTGCTGTCCTACTGTGAGATGTCCAAGTATTTTCTCCCTCACTCTGGGGCCATCTCAGGCTTCTGGGAGTGGTCAAATGCCTGCTTGGTCGGGGGCACAAGAATCCTTCCCATGCCTGGTGGGACATCAGTGGGTGCTCTAAAGCACTGGGACCCCTGATAACATCTGTGCATCTTATTTCTTGTGGCTGCTGCTCTGGCTCTTTGAGGGATGGGAATGGTGAGCTCTTCAAGAAGGCATTCCCTTGGTCTTGTCCCTGTTATCCAGCTGCAAAAGACTGATGGCCTTGGGCACCTTCAGCCATTGCTGCTTCTTCTCATGCACAGCCCTGCCTGCAGCAGCTGAACTCAGAAATCCTGTGCCATCATCTCTGCTCCAGCCAACTTCAGTCCCATCCTCTTTCTGTTTGTTGTATAAGATCCATGAATATTTGTGCTGCCAAGGGCCACTGAAATGCCTCTACATTGACAGGAAGTCTGAATGCAGCAGTGAAAAGTGCAGGGCAGGATGAAGAGAGATGTTCACACCCTTTCTAGACAGGAGCAAAGTGGCAAAGAAGTTTTGGAACGTGCTTTTCTTTCTCTATGGCATTAAAATTGATAAATAGGAATAGAAGTTATCCTTCCAAAGGTCCATTTTTACTTCATATTCACCTTATATTTGTTTACTATGAGCAATTAACCATTAAAGACTATATTTCCTTCAATTAAGAGTATACCAGAAGTCATATGGCTGAAGCAAGTGACATGTGGTGATAGTCTTTAAACTCTTCTCTCTGCTCTGAATTGATACCTTAATTTCCTTCCCATCTTTACAAGACAAGCATTTCACAAAATTCTAAGGAAAAACACATGATTAGGAAAATAAATCCATGCTCAGTATTATAGCTATAACCACTTGCTGCTTTGAAAATGCAGCTGAGATGAAATGTTCCCCCAGGTCTTGTGTTGGCATATTGAATAATACTGGCCTAGGGAGCAAGGAGAACACAGTTTCATAGGATACCTTTCCATCTTCTTATGTGACATCATTTGCAGTAATTGGTATTGCTTTCCATCACCATTTACCCTTATTTATAGTATGTTCTTTTCTTTCCCAGTTTCTCTGAGATGTCTGTGTGGTACTGGGATAAAGGCACTGCTAAAATCCAGACAAATTATATTCACCCTCTTTTCCCTTATCTGCCCCTGTGCTGTAAAAACCTGTCATGTTAGATTGTGCCAATAACTGCTTGTTTTTTTTTTTTTCTTTCCTGTGACTCAATAAATTCTTAGAAATATATTCATAGCTTTTCTTGTTGTTTGTTTTTGTGGTTACTTAATGTTGTGCCTGTATTGCAAAGCGAGTTCAGAGGTTGAAATGCATTTCTGAAGTGTGCTAGACAGGAGCATTAAAACAGACTTTTGAAGCTGCCTAGGGGATCCAAATGTCAATGTCCTACTAAAATGAGAAGGAACAAAGTGTCTTGATTCTTTAACATGACTGGCTTGTACAGAGCTTAATAATCAGCCTAATTACAAAACCATCTAAACTTCTTGTTAAATCACATTTGGGTCAGCTTAAGAGGCTTATGGTCTTTCTGCACATGAAATGCCATATGCTGAAAAATACCAAGTCCATCTTAAAGGTCTTGTTTCTATTTTACCTTCGGATCAACTGGAGTTTTGTTTTGCAAATGCTAGCACATTAAAAGTCATTCCCCAGTTTGTTTTTACCTCTTCTTTGTTCCTGAGATTCCTGTATCTTCTTCCAAAAGTGCCAAGCATCACTTTGGAGTAGCAGCAGCTGCTGTGGTGGGGGCAGTGTCTGTGGGGAGAAGGTCAAATGCACCAAGAGGTGTGTTCAGTACTCTACATAAATGTCAGATTTAAATTTGTCTCTGCATGGAAGTCAGAATCTTCCAACCTAAAAGGGTTGTCTGTTGCTCCAGGGGGACTGGGACTGTGCCTTGGGATGTGGAGAATGGAAGCAAAATCTAGTCTTTGGTGCAGAACTTTGTTCAAACTCTGCCTGGGGAAGGAGCTGCTTGAGGTGGCAAATCTCAAACAAGTAATCGTTTTATTTTTATAAACCATCCTAAAACAGGGTTGCGCTTGCTGACACATTGGTGTGGTTTTAGCCCCATGTTGCTGTTTGCTCATTTTCCCCCAGTGGGATGGGGGAGAAAACTGGAAGGGTACAAGTGAGAAAACTTGTGGGTTGAGCTAAAACATTAGCCATGAGCACAAGCAAAGCAGAACAAGGAATTTCTTCACCACTTCCCAGGGGCAGGGAGGTGTCCAGCCATGCCCAGGAGAGCAGGGCTCTGTCACATGTAACAGTGACTTGGAAGACAAGCACCATCAGTCTAAATATCCTTTCCTCCTTCTTCCCCCCAGCCTTATATGCTGAGCATGATTCCACAGAGTATGGAATATCTCAGTCAGTTGGAGTCACATGTCCTGGCTGTGCCCCCTCCCAGCTTCTTGTGCCTCACGGTGGATTGAGAGGCAGAGAAGTCCTTGGCTCTGTGTGAGTGAGCACTGCTCAGCAACAGCAAAAACATCCCTGAATTACCAATACCCTTCTCAGTGTGAACCCAAACCACAGCCCTGTACCAGAAAATTATTGCTATCCTGCACATATCCAACAAAAACCCCACAGCACATACATGGTAAAGCCCTACACTTAGAGGTGTTTCTGCTGAGGAGGTGATAGTTGTAACTAAGGGGCAAGTTTTTCCCCTGGTGGGGTTATTGGCTGTGTCATGAACAGAGTCTCTCTTATGTTGATTTTCAATCTTACCATTGGGGGAAAGAACATGTTCCTATAGAAAAATATCCCCTTGATTAACAGGTATTCTTCTAAGATAATACCAGCCACTCTGGCAAGATGGCAATAATAGTTTTCTAATAATTTGTGTGTTGATACATTATCACTTCTGTTATGGTTATGGATGTATGAGGTAATACTTTAGGCTACAGTTACAGGAGGACAGAAAACATACAGACAACCCAATGCCCCCCTGGATTTCCACCAGAAGATGAGTGGTTTTTTTTCTGAGGAATTCTAAGCAAATTTACAAGCTTTTAAGCAATGATAAGTCTAGAAAGCTTGAATATGCACTAAATGTGTAATATTCTTTACATGGAATAAGAAAAATCTAATTTCCTAGTCTTACTGCCTTTCAGTACTTTATCCATACATATTTCTGTACAGCTGAGTGCGAATAAAAGATTCTGGTTTTAAGACAGGTCCACAGGTTTTTCTTGTCTGTGAACAGGCACTGGATCATACATTATAAATTTGTTTGTACAAAAAGTAATTAATTTTAATGATTAGACATGCTCATATTTACAGAAAACTTTCAATATGCAAGCTATACTCCTGTAAAATGTTTCGTAAACTGAGTGAGGCTTAACAGATCTCAAACAAATCTTCCAAGTCCTGAGATGCCATGAAACTTTGATAAATGTTCTTACTTCTTAAGAGTGTTCTCTTAGGTTTCCAAACGTTTTTGTGAGTTGAGATTTATTCACAAAGGTCTCATGCAGACCTTGGGACTCCATAACTAGTCTAAAGCAGCCTTGGTAAATATACAGGAAGTTTTAATGAGCAATAACAGATTTCTATGCTTTGTTGTGTTCACCATTTACAACAAGAAGAGCAAAATATATTTATTTTGCCTCGTGTTGCACAGTAATTTTTAACATGCACTGCTTTAAGAAGGATATGCATCCCTACTGCTAATAAGTCTTTTATTTCATTCTATTTTTCTAAACTAACTCATCCTTGTGTCTTATTAAGCTATTGGAAAGTATCTGCATTAAAAAAATTGTATTAGAGGATAACAGCAAAATACAAACACAGACGATTAACAGGGTTTTTTGCAGCTTTTAAAGCACAAATAGTCTTCCAGGTGACTTTTATCAAGGAAATCTGTGTTTAATCCAGTATTTCTTCAAGCTGCAATGGAGGAAAATTTAGTCAGCTCTCAAATGAGGCCCCTGCTTTGCACACTTTGGGTGGTTTCTTAATGTATTTGTAGAAGGAGAGTAAAGGAAGGTGGAAGTCTCTTGTTGTCAGGCAGTGATTATTGAAGTATTTCTTCTGACTTCAAACAAATTTCGGTTCTGCGTATCTGCTCTGCCCCAGAGCTGGGGTTTATTTCTAAAGGAGGCAGAATAGAGCAAGTGGAGCTGATAGCAGGTGGAATGGATCATGGGATGTGTTTTTCATGTAATCCTATTCACTGCCTGAAACAAGGTAAAAACATTTCAAATAGTGCTTGTTTTACCATTCCAAGCTTGCTCGTGTGGAATTTGGAAACAATATAGTTTGCAAAGACCTGTGGTTCATTTACAATCCTATTAAATTAGCCTTTGCATGCAAGTTTTGTGTTATTAATGAATACACTGAAGCTGCTTTTTAATATGGACTTTACTTCCTCTTCCCCCTACCCCTCCTTTTTTTTTAGTCTAGCTGAAATGTATTTCCACAGGGATGAGAAAAAGGAAAAAGCTCAGATTCCCTCTAGCCTTCAATTTGAAAACATTTAGTTTTCTAAATGTTTGCTGTAGTCCTTCCCTAGTCACTGGGCAAATATTCCTGAGATAAGGTATTGTTCCATATCTGAATATAAGCAGATTTTTTTGTTTAAGAGCCTGTGAAAATATTGACAGTACTTTTGACTTCAGAATAACTTGTTTCTTCCCACTTCAGAAACTGGATCCCATGGAACTAAATATTGAACAGACCTTTTAAAGCCACAGGGCCCCTATTTGTGCCTGAAATTTTAATCTCTAAAGACTGAATCTTGTAATAAGTCTTGCTTGCTATTAATTTTATTTAAAAGAAATTCAAGATCCGTGGGTTTTTAGCTTGTTTGAAATGGGTGGAGGAGAGGGTTGAATTTCCTATGGCTTGGTTCTATCGTTGCCCTGCTCTCATTCTGTGAGAGTAAGTGTAGTATAAAAATATCAATTAAGTGAAATTAAAAGGTAGATACGACTTTTTCTACGTGTCATAGACTTTCATTTATTTAAGTCCTACTTAAGGTTGACTTTTCTGCTGAGCAGGGGATAGAAAACAGAGGCAGGCACAGATATGTTCCAGCAAGCTGCTTGCAGACACCACAGGTGGAGGTTCCTCATGTCTTGCGTCATCAAGCAGGTCCACACCAGTCCCAAGAGGTTTTGCCTTCTTATTTGTACATCCTGCAAAATCAGACCTGCTTATTTAACAGGTTCATGGTTCAATCAAGGCTTGGAGGCTCTCTGGGAGATTAAAGAGCCCAGCTCTGTTCTCTGCTATTCTGATACAATAAAACCACTCCTTTCTTACAGCTTCTGATTTCATGGGCGAGCAGGTGCTGCTGTAAATGGTGCAACTGTGGAAGTGGCTGCTGTTGAATTCCTCTCCTAGAGGAGGGGATAATGCTGACAGTAACTACCATATCCCGATTTCTTTTCTTCTTTTCAAAAGGTTGTGTTCACTGTCAGTATTTTACAGCAATTGATTTCCAGCAGTCCCTTGTATTTATTTTCTTTTTTTTTTTTTGCACTGCAGCTACGTACAATTGTTTGAGAAAGTTGACTTCAAATAAAAGATTGTGCTTTCAGAGAGCTAACTGGAATTCTTATGCCATTCAAACAGGCTGGTACGTCAGTATGTGACTGGCAGCAAGGCCACTAATAACACTATTAAATGGTCTGGAAATAGAAGGCTTGGATTTGGTGGCTTTGATATGTGTTTGAAGAAAAAAACCATAGAAAAACCATAGAAAAACCTATGGTAATCTATTTCAATTAAAAGCTCAAACCGTGGTGGTGGTTGTGATCTGGTCATGGGTGCTTTCCTGCAGATAAAAAGCTTGTTAAAAGGATTGCATCTTTTTTTTTTTTTTGAAAAGGACAACTCAAAGCAAGTATATTAAACATTCAGATAAAGGAGCCTGGTAAATTCACCTTCAGAAAGAGCCTCCTTTGTTATTTGTAGGGGTGTCTGCTCTCTGATTTTGGCTTATAAATAGGACAGTAGGGAATAAGAGTGTAGATGAGTTGAAGTCTGTTGAATCTGAGGCAAATATTACAGGTGCAATTCCTTTTAATGGCTTTGTGGCTTTTTGTTCTTTTCATTTGTTTGTTATTTTTCTTATTGACTTTACACAGGGATTTTCTTTCGTACAGGAGTGTTTGGTTAAATGGTTTGAGCTCCTTAAACATTATTAGCAACACTGCCATGTTTTTAGGTGTCCTTTATTCAAGGTATTAAACAACTTCTTTTCAGGGCAAGACAACTCTGGAGGACACTGCTGGGTTCTTAAGGATGGTCACCTCTAGCAAGGATTTCATAGAATCATTATTAAATATTTAGAGCAAGAGTCCATAAAGGAGAAAGCTCTTGATTCCTATATGTAGCTGGCTTGAACCCATTGTAGGAAGCCACTCAGGATTAATGGTAGTGAGTATAAATAAGAATGAAAAAGCTTTATGCATACCACTTGCCAACCATTGCCTGATAAATCCAAAATTTAGTTTATTACCAAGTAACTTACATATTGAATACTATTACTTTCTCATGGAAAGCAGAGAACTGAAGCTGGGCTCTGGGACTGTAAAGCATAATTTTGGTGGCCAGGACAACAGTTTTAGTACTGAGTTTCCCAGAAATAGGACTAAAAAGTTGAAAATACCATATTTTCAAAGATGACTCTCAAGGACACTTAAAAGCAATTGGAATCTGGGTGTTGTGGAAGAAACATTAGAATGCCACCTCCCAGCTCAGTGGTTTTAAGTGAAAATCAGGGTTTTAGGTTTGAACCTGGGTTCACCTTTCTGGAGCTCAGTAACTTCCAGGTGTGTCTCTGTGGGTGGTCAGTGCCAACCAGTTAATGAGCAGCTCTTAATGTAGTGGATGAAGGAGAAAACAATGAAGGGTCCTGGTGTTGTAAGACATGGTCTCTACTGCAATAATTCTTTCTTTCCTTTGAAAGTCTGGAAGACAAAGAGACTTTCTGGCTGTGGTTGGGTGGGAAAAAAAAGTCTTACTGGTTTAATATTGAGGGGTTTGTTTATTTAATACTTCCTGAGGAGGTACATTAAGTCAGGTGGGAGGAGGAGAGCTGGACCCTAAGGTTTACCCTATTTGTGTGTGTAAGAGGAAATAGTCTTACTGTGCAACATTTTGGGGATTTTTCTGCTTTATTTAGCATTATGGTAGATCACTGTACTTTGATGAACTTGGGGAGGGGTGTCTTGTATTCTCCTGCTCTTATTTTTGCCTTTCTGCATCTTCAACTTTTTGGTTTTGGGCACAGTGAGAGGAGAAAAGAAATGGGGCTGAGGCTGTAGCACTGACAGCAAGACCAGGTTTTCATTTACTGATGAGCAGCACAGACACAACATTATTGAATCTTCTCTTAGAAATGAAACTGTCAACAACTAGAAAATGCTACACTTCTTTCTCTTCTGTCCCCCAAGATTCAGGTGTGATAGAAAAAGAAAACAAGCCACAGAAGATGTACACAGCAGATAACACAATGTGTTGGAAAGGAGAAGCATTTGTCACTAAGACTACACTCAGATATGCATGTGCTGGTGCTACAGGATTTTAACAAATGTATCTGAAGGCACAATTTAACTTAAAACAAAAAGAATATTGATTTTAGTTAGATTTGCAAGGTAGTCAGATTTTTGGTGATTCTTGCCTACAGAAAGCCCTAAGGCTTTTGTCTGTCTACTGTGCTATATAGCAGAGAATAACACTTTTCCCCTTCTAATGGCTTTTCATGATGAAGTTTGTCGTGGAATAATAAAATGAACAAAAATCTATGCTGTCATGATATCCCTTCCTCTCTGGAAAACAGAAGGAGCGTGAAATAGAATGCCTAAGATTAGCCCTGTCAACAATTTTGGGAGCATCAAACAAACAGAAAGTGTAATGTCACAGATCCTTCAAAGTCTCCTTAGGGAAAAATTCACTCCATGTTGCTGCATAATGACTTTGGAAGCAAATTCATCTGTGATGGGGGGAAATGGTGCCCTCTCTAGGCGTGTCTTGTGTCGGTGTGAGCTTGGACAGTGACAGAAGTGTATCTGAGAAAGAGGATCTATCATTTTGGTGCATATATTTGTGTGTACAGAGTGTTATCTGTTAGAGATATGCAAATATTTGAATGCTTGTGAACACAAAACTCAGATTTTGGTGTGCATGGGCAGAAAGAAGGACTTTAATTTAACTGTAGAATTATGTGAGGCTTGAAATTGTAGTATAAAGCTTTCCCTGGCATGTGCTTGACATAATTGTACTACTTATTACTTAAACAGTTAATTACAACCAAAAAGCTGCCCTCAATCTTTGTATTTTGTCGCACCACAGTGTGGAGAGAAAGCGAGAGGTCAAGATCAGAAGAGCTCTGTTTCAAAGCTGCCTCAGAAGGAGTTCTGTGTTGTTCTGCCCTCTTAAACTGTGTGACTATTTTTTTCCATTTCCGTAAATCCAGCTGTTTGGGTCGAACCAATAACCTGCTCTGTGGCTCTGGATAAGCTGAATTGTCTTTCCTCTGTAAAAATGGAAATGATTATATTTAACTTAGTAAGTAAAATGTTTTGAAGTCTTCAGATGGGAAGAGCCACAGTGAGCTAAATATACTTACTATTTTTGATCCCTTAGATTGCTTATTTTAAAAACTTTGAATATTAAATTTAAATCATTGTCTGCTTTTCGAGCCCAGTGTCCAAGTGACATGTAGGAACAGCAACATGCATTGTACCTACCAAGAAGGTTGGACATCTTCCCTGTCCCGTGGTCTGTGGATGTCAGCTCCATCTTACTGGGCTAAGAGGGGGGGAAAAAAAGACATCTTATATGGTGGACTGGTTTTCTGTGAACTTGTCTGCTAGTCCTCTGAACTTTCCTGCATTTCTGGTGTTCTGCAGCCTCTGGCAAGGATTTAGCTTAAATAAAATCAAGCTGGACAGAGTCCATGGAGTACACTCAGAGTTTTCAGACTTTATGCAATTTTAATTATGTATTTTGTGACCCTGTCAAAATCCTCGAGAACCTGATCTTACTTTAGTGGAATGAGGTGGTACTAATGGAGTGCCCAGAAAATGTGGGGAAATATGGGGAAAAATCCTTTCAAGAAGCAGCAAGGACAAAAAGGGAAGTAGGTTCTACTGGCTTATGGAAACAAGAGGGCATTTCAGTGCTGCTGTGATGGCAGGAGGGTTTCAGTGCCATTGCTACATCAGACTTGAGCCTTATGGAGTGAACAAAGTAGGGAATTTCGGTGTTGCTGTGATGGCAGGAGGGTTTCAGTGCCATTGCTACATCAGACTTGAGCCTTATGGAGTGAACAAAGTAGGGAATTTCGGTGTTGCTGTGATGGCAGGAGGGTTTCAGTGCCATTGCTACATCAGACTTGAGCCTTATGGAGTGAACAAAGTAGGGAATTTCGGTGTTGCTGTGATGGCAGGAGGGTTTCAGTGCCATTGCTGCATCAGCCTCTCACATCTGGCTTTTGCTGGAGACACTGCTGAGGAGTGAGGCATAGGAAAGGAGAGAGGGAATAGTGCTGTGCTTATCCCCCACCACCTCCCTGCTTCCCCCAGATAAAGGAACAGTGACTATTCCCAGTTTCTTAATCTGGGATTTATACCAGACTTAAATGTGCTTAGTACAGCACTGTTGGAAAGATGGGCTGTGTGTCACTGGCACCTCAGAGAGAACTACAGTGAATGGCATTCACAACTGATGTGGTATTCTTTAACTACAGTAAACTATCTTAACCAGCTTTATCCTTTAGGCTACATGTAGTACTTAAATAAATCTTTGGCTTCTTAAATGTTTCTGTCTTTTTTTAATCCAAAAAGACTTCATAAGCAGCACACATCTCTTTTCAGTGCTTTGTAGACTCAAGTAACTGATTTGGCTTGAGTAAAGAGTTCAACAAGGAATTTGCAGAGCTTTTGTTCGTGTGTTATCACATGTGGAAAGCAAAAGATGGGGTGGAAGACTAAATGACATTTATTTGTTGAGTTCTGAATCAAGAGATAATACTCCTAAGAGAACTTGGTGTTCTGTTTTCAAGGGTTGCAGAACTGCTGTGCTACATTTAACCTTAATTTGGAGCTGGAGATGTTACTTTGATTTAAGAAGAGTATTTTAGTAGCCAAGGCAAAGTAATAAGTCAGAATACTCCAGTGCTATTTAGAGGAACAAGGGATGGGCACGTTATCTGTGTTTTTTTGATTTAACAAAATGCCACATAAAATCAAAGCACCAAGAAAGGAGACTCAGTTGTATCATTTTGTAAATATATCCCTACATACTTACATTGAAAGGATGTATGGCAAAACTAACCTGTGATTCAACTTGGTCCTTAGGCTATTATGAAAGGACTTGGGTTTTTTTTTCCTATTAAAGTAGGAAGCAAATGATTTAATTGGATTATAGGTTGTGCAATAATGCAGACTTTACTAAAGCAGACTGAAAGATTTTTTTGTTTTTTTTTTTTTGTTTTGTTTTTTTTCTTTGGTGTGGTAATGTCTGAGTAACACTGTTCTGTCTTTAAAGATGAAATTTTAAGATACACAAAATTCCAATGGATTTATTTGTTTTTGAAGGTGATGCAGGGTGTGGTAATTTCAGCTGCAATTCATCTATTACAGCATTAAAAAGAAAAAGCAATTGCCATTACATGTTCAAATATCTCTGAAGGGATTTTTAACTGGCCTCTGCAGGACACAATTTAAACTTGTTTTTCAGCCCAAGCAAAGACATTTGTGGGAGAGATTGCCAATACAGTTCTAACCCTCTGGAACCAGTAAAGAAGATAAGTCACCAAATCTAGCATGAGCAATATGGTGGTAGTAATGATGGTTGTCCCTCTGTGCTGTTGAGGGCAAACTTTAAAGGTATTCCACTCACATGCAGAGATGATTTCATGCACTGCTGAGGAGCTGTGAAACAATGGGACTGCTTAACTGCACAGCAACCCAGCCTGATCTGCATGGCAAGCTGGGTTGACAAACGATAATTACCTTGCCAAGGCACTGAGATCAACACTCTGACTTACAAAGATATCCTGGGAACCTGAGCAGGATCCATAAGTGGCTGAGGTCTTGGGTTTACACCTCGTGGTTGGTTTTGTTTTGTTTTTTTTTCAGAGGAAGACATTATTATATCCCCTCAACATGCACAGCAAGAGGCCCCTCTGTCTCCTGAGTTTAGCTCATGACTGTAGGACACAATGAAATGAGATCAGGGCCCAAAAGAATTAACTGAGGCTGCTTGCTCTGCTCTGCCTGTGTTGGTAAGAACCTGTTCTTCATTCTGTTCTACTCACTGGACCCAAAATCTAATCATAAGAAGATCACTTAGAACCACTATACAGTGAATCTCGGGGTTATAAATCAGGACCAGGTGGACATTTGAATGAGCTAAAAGGGCCTTGAGCCAAGGGTTTCTGCAAGCTTCGGTTGGCAGGTCACTCAACAACAGAAAGAAGGAAGGTCATAGTGAGGAAAAAGAGCAGTCACCCCTTTGAGCGAGGCCAAAGACTGGAACTGACCACCCTAAAAGTTGAGCCAAGAGAAGATTCTGGAAGATTCTGCCTTGAGCCCTGCCTGATCCCCACCTCTTATGAATATGATGATTAGATGCTGTAATTGTATGAATATCTGTTGAAATATTGCAGTTATGTATATAGACTGTATAAATTCCCTTGCTTTTCACTGGTGCCTCTGAGCTGGTTTGTCCAGCATGAGCTGGTTGGCTCCCCAGTGTCAGAATAAATACCTTTGCTGCTTAAGGATAAATTACCTCTAAGCAGTTTCTTTACTCTGGGCTTTTGTGGAATCAACAGGAGGAGTGGTATTTGTGCTCCCTGGGGATTAGACTTGCAGGCAGAAGGTGAATCACACACCAGCTCTGGGAAAAAAGGCAGTGTAAAGGGACAACTGTGCCAGTGAAACTGGGCTCTTGTCACTACAGCTTGTTTTCATCTGAGAGATGGGATGGGCTTGAGGGGACCACAGGCTGATGCAGAATTCAGCCTTGCTGCCAGGGCTGTGTCTACACTAGGCACGTAAGGAGGTGCACCAGTCCAGAGGTTACCTACTGCTTTCTCTGCAGGGCATTGTGGTTCTCTCAGCCTGATGGTGTGAGTGCTGCTGAGTTTGGTTTGGTCAGCATGAGCCTCATTTAGCAAAAAGCAGACTTGTGGAGTCTAAAGTGCTCTGTTGCATGCTGGCTGGAACAAAATTGGGGTGTTTTCACAGCAAACTTGGTCTGCAGGTCAGATCGGTGTGAGGGTTGAGCAGCCAGGAGCACTCCTTTAAAGGCCTGCTGCTGTCAGAGTGGTTGCTTCACTTTTCAGGACACTACATAGACAGTTTCAGCATGTACTTGGGCTAATTTGCCTAGTTAATTGTCAGTTTGGTTTGGTAGGGGATGCTTTGTAGGCTGAATTAGAGTAGACTTTGTGAGCTGCCCAGCCCAGTGTTGGAGTCTCCATCCCTGAAGGCGATTAAAAGACGTGTGGACTTGGCACTTGGGAATGTGGTTTGAAGGTGAACTTGGCAGTTCTGGGTTAGTGGTTGGACTTGGTGAGCTTAGAGGTCTTCTGCAACCTAAACAATTGCATGCTTCTAATGTTCAGGCGTCCTAATTCAGCAGCTAATCAACTGGGTGAGTGGTGATGCAAAATAAAAACACTGTGAAAAGAAAGTGGTTTTTAGCATATTGGGCCTTAACTGCCTGTAGGGTTTTACATGCTTTGCTAAATGGAAATTTCATATGCACAGAATACCTCCAATACCACAGTGGCTTCTCAATCCCATGCTTTTGTGATAACTTCCTTTCTAGAGGAGAAAATAAAATGTAAACTTAATTGCTTAAACTCTGAAAAATGCTTTTCCTTGAACTCAATGAAGCACAAAGATGAATAGTTTATTACTAAAGGGAATTTAGCTCTATTTACAACTGCTTGTACTGTGAAATTGGTTGTTTGTGATCTCTAAAGGCTTGCTTTCTCTTCAGGCATAGTGCACTGTAGCTCAGACTACAGTGGAAAGCCAGACTGTAAGAAAATTACAGTTTCTAGGAGAGCCTGTTTCAGTTATTATGGAAAATAAATAGGGAAGCTTTATCAACCTTAGGACTCAAGGAAGGGAACTTGTTAAAAATCACTGAAATGTAAACTAACTAACACTGATGGTCTTAAAAGCAATTGCTCTGCAACACTAGACAAATGGTGTTCTGTTTGTCCCTGCTACCTCGTTGACACCTCCAACACTGCTAGACCAGCTTTGAAAAACAGTCTTGAACGCAGATATAACAAAGCCAGTTCAGTGTGATGGACAAATGCATCCCACACGAAGTAATTCATGTATTTGTGAAACCTGTGATCCATGGCTGGTGACCAACTGCTCAGCAGAAATGTAGGCCAATGATTTAGCATGTGCCTGTGGATTTCTCAGCTACTCTGGGAGCTTTCAGCTAAAATAGTAATTCTTCTTTGTGCAGCAGGATAAACTGAGATTTTTAGGTATACCGGCATTTTCTGGGTCATCTTGCCTTGTAGAAGTGAACTCTGACAGAACTCTTCATTTTTGTCTTTCAGAAATATCTAAGGAGGCCAGGAAAGAAGCAATGAGGACACTGGTGAGATGTCATGTGGAGTGCTGTGTCCAGCTCTGCTCAGCTTTGCTCCAGACCTGCATTCAGGGAAGAGGCTGATGGGTGAGTTCCTCTCATCCAGAGAGACATCAGGGGTCTGATCTTCTCAGCTCTGGCAAGAGCCAAGGGATAATCTTGGCAATGTTTTTCCAATAGAACCGGGTGGATGTGCGGATATTGGAGGAGGTAAGAAATCTGACACTTCCTAAGATAGCGTTTGATAGCTTGATAAGTGGGATTATGTGAAAAGGGGAAAGCCACTAAAATAGCAGAGCAGGGAGACTGCTGATGCAGGAGGCACATTCCAGGTCTCTGTTCTTGTGAACAGATTGTCTTTAGCAAATAACTCAACTCTGTTAGGAAAAAGATTGAAGGGCTACTTAAATTTTTTTTCCAACATAATGCTTTTCTAGAGGTTGTATTTTTTTTTTTCCCCTTTGCCTTGCAAAAAGCCTGTTTTGATAACATATATCAAAAGAGGTGGAAATCTGGCATGCATTTGTTGATTTTAGAGCAAAGGTTAGAGTTGAAAAGAAGTTCTTTAAGAAGATATAGTTCAATTAAACCTTGACAGTACAGCAATTAGTTGCCAGTACAGAAATCTTGGCTTTGCTTAGTTTTTATTTATACCATCACTAGTGTTTCCTGTTTTGAAATGCAGCTCTGAAGGCACAGAATGAATGATGAGGATTTCTGGCTAGAATTCAAAATGTAGGTGGAACTAACTGTGGTCTGCATGGCAATGGAAATTAATTCTTTACACCAATTATCTATGAAGAAGAGGTCAAACTAAATGCACGGTTTTTAGCGTTCCCACCCTGAGAGTTATTAGTTTCAATCATGTGCAATTTCTGCTAAATGAATTGAAAACAGCTATGCTCTAGATCCACAGATACTCTGTGTGTCACAGACCCATTCAAAGGACCTGAAGGGCTTGGTTTTTTTCTTTAAAACAGCATGTGAGGAGCTGTGATGTTGTTTGGTTTGCATGTCCATAAAGAGCTGATACAGTAGGTTTTATGCAAGATAAACAGCTACTTAGATCATGTCAATAATACCATTTGGGTACAAACCTATTGAAAAAAATCAATGCATTAACCCAACCACACAGTGCATTGTGAGGGCCACCAGTTATCAATATATTGCCAGTTTATCACGTTTAAATTAAACAATAACCTTCTCAGTGCACAGAAATGATGGCATCTGAAACCTGCTTGTAAAGACCCAGAGAACAAGGTGTTTATGGTGTATTTGTGCTTGCTGGGTGTATTTTCATCCTGTGTCGTGGTTGGTGAAGGAGTTAAATGGCATTGGCTGCCATGGACTTGGTTTGCTTAGAACTTTGCTAAGGAATGGTTTTGCCAACTTGTCTCCCTTGCAGTAGGATTTGCACTTCAGAAAGGTGGATCTCTTGTCTGATGGGCATCAGAGTGTTTAGGAGGAGATGTGAGGCTGTTTGCCAAATGAAAATGCCAAAGGAATTCCAAGTTTTCAACTGGTATTTCAACAGTCATATTTCTGTGTGTTCAAAACTTAAGCTTCGCTTGGATTTTTCTGCTGGGGAACTGCCAAAAAAAAGGGACAAGAAACCCAAATCTAATCACAGAAATTACATGAACCTTTCCATTGTGGCAAATACAGTGCAAAGGATAATTTATGACAGGATAGCAGTCCAGTAGGAGATAAAATAGGAACTGAAGAAGAAAAAAAATCAAATCAAGAGTGTAGCTGGCTTCTCTTTCAGGCATGTGTGAAACAGAAATAATTTGTTTCTTTTGGACCTAGGACTATTCAGTATGTGTTTGTTAATTTTAGGTGAAAATTTGATTACTAAAACTGACTTATGCTTTCAGGTGGATGGGAGAACATAAGAAACTTTGCAGGTGGGATTAGGATTTCAGGTGATCTTGACATAGATACAGACTTGGAAAAGTAGTTTTTTTTCTTAGGGATGAGTTCTAATGCACAAGTACAGGTTGAGAAACAGACTCTGTAGCAGTTCCCTGTGCTGTGTCATGAAATGCAAATCAGCACTGCCCTAACATGACAAGGAAAACCAATGCCAGAGTGGGGTATAGGAAGCAGGAGCATGGCATGCTACCCCCAGCACAGAATGCAGGAGCCAGCGTGGGAAATGCATTTCCAAACATGTAGGTTAGTCAGGTGAAGAGCGGTGACAAAGAAATTGTCACAGACTCAGAAACTGCACAATCAGAAAACCCAGAAAGCAATGGCTGCAAGGAAAACTTGGGTCATTTTAGGATTGAAAAGAGAAACTCGGTAGTCAAATAAACTCTTTCCTGAAGAGCAAGAGAACAAACTGTTTCCCCTGCACGTGGTGAAAAGGACAAGAGCAAATGGTCATAACTTGCAGCAAGGAAGATTAAGGTGAGATATTAGAGATATAGTTAAAATTTTTCCTTGCTGTAATCACCCTTGCATTATTATTATTATACAAATTATTTCCAGTGATGTGCTGGATTTGTCTTATCAAATTTTTTTCTCTTGTGTTTTGTATTACAGTTTATTAAACAGTAGAAATAAAGGACAGAATTTGGACTTTGGAAAAATCTAATAGTCTGTGTAAACAAAAATTTTCAAAGCAATGAGTGGATTTAAAACAAAACAAACTCCCAAGCAGAAAATTAGAGGAAATTAATTGAGTAAATTATTTGTTGTGAATCACTCGCTTTACCTTGATTTCTAAGTTTTGCTTATTATTGATCCTTACATAGAAAAATGGTGTTATATGCAAATGTAATTGTTATTATCACTCTGAACACAGGTATTCTCTTGCTGCTTTAAAAATGAGCATTTTTAGATGCGCTTTTGAACAGTCAGTCTGCACATTGATAGCTGATGCTGTTGTGCTAAAATCCATGCAGTGTCATTCAGTGAATATTGGAAAAGTAAGGGTAAGTAAACATGATGAACTGCAGGCTGTGATGCTAAACATATTCCATTATTCAAGCAAATGTTTCTCTCTCTTTCATCTAATGAGAAATTTATGGATTAGCTTTTTCCTCCTTCCCTGGTGGTTCTTCCCTCCTATTGTTAAGAAACCAGGGGATAATATAATGAGACATTCACTTGATTACTATCAATAAGACTTCAAATGGTTTTTTTAGGAAGAAGCAGCCAAATTCATCCCAAGTGCAACATCAACAAAATCAATAACAGAACAGGAATGAATGAAGAAAACTGCCTATGCTGCTGCGAGGTGTCTGGATGATGGCTTTGATTGAAAGCATTTTTTAATTTCCGAACACCTTTTTTAAATGGCATTAAATCTTGCAATATTTATCCAAGAGTTCAGCCTGGAAAATGGACCTGCCCACAGCCTTGCTGACCTCAGGAAGGTGCTGCCTGGGCAGGGGCAGGACACAGTTCAGGCATGTGTGCTTTTTAAGGGCTGAAGAGTAAGACATGACCATGCTCTGCATGTCCAGGCTGTTTCCGTGTGCCAGCTTCTCCAGTGGGATTTCCATGTGGTGGGGGAGGCTGGAGTAACTGGGAGACATGGGAAAGGACCTTTAGTCCTCTTGCAGACAGTCAACTCAATGGGAAGAAGTCCTCTCTGGCTTTAGGGGCAGGTATTGTGTGGTGTTCACAGAACTAAACTCAGGCCACCAACATGGGCTTGACTCTTTCTTTAGGGAGCAATCTCAGTCATGTACTTGGCCCATGAACTGGTTGGTCTTGGGCTTTGCCTGGAAACTGTGCCAGGAGCACAGTGTGGGATCACAGGGCAGTGTCTGAGCCTGCCCCAGGCCTTTGAGGAGAGATGTCCTCTCAGTTCTTGAGCCCTCTGCCTCCTGGTGTTGCTCCTGCCATCTCCTTTGTTTGAGCCTTCAGACTGGATCTGAGTTTAAGGAACTCATCTCAGAGGTTCCAGCTGAGATATCCAACAACCAGCTGAAGCTCTCAAAGCAGAGCAGCTCTCTGGAAACCAAGCATCTCAACAGACAGCCTTGTTTCATAAGAAAGGTTTTATTTTAAAGCCTTTTCCTAATTTTCTTTGTTGGAATTTCATTTTAACACAAGGCTTATCCTAAAAAAAAAATACTAGAACTGCATTCTCTTTCTGTTGATATGAAATCTATCATGAACTTATTGCTCATTTTTTAATTAAAATTTTCTATTATGTACAGCATGAGTCTTAGGCTGGCTGGCAATCATTCAAGCTCTTGGAATATAAGGTCTTAGCACAGCCTCATAGAAAATTCAGTGAGAGCCTCCTGCAGGACTTCCTTTTCCCACAAAGAGATTTCACTAAATTACACTATCCCTTTCAAGAGTAATTGTAATAAATCTAATATAACCAGCAAACATGAAATATGTCAGTGTATCACAGTTCATTTCAATAGGATCTCCATTGCAGACTAATAATAAATAGTAATGCTCAGATAATAGCCAAGAAAATGTAACATCTGAGCATTGAAAGAACATAAATAAGGATCTGAACTCATTGTGTTGTGTTCTGAATAGAATAAATGGATGCCCTCTGGACTTGTATCAAAGTGATGGATGAGGGGTTTACTTGTTTCACTACTGAAAATGCAAAGAAATAAAAAAATGTATCCAACCCCTGGACTGCCACTCCTCTCCTTTCCCTGGGTTTGGAGCAGCTCCCCCTCCCATGGATGAGTGAGGGCTGCGGGCCCAGACTGAAGGCAACCTGCTCCAGCAGGGCTGTGGGAGAACATAATCCAAGCTGTAGCAGTACTCTGGGCACTTCAAGGATTGTGGTCAAATAATCCTGTTGGGGCTTTTGGTTTGCTTTACTCTTCGGTGTTTGTAAAAAAAGTCATGTTTTCTGGAAAGCATTATCATAATTTATTTTTTGTTCTCAGTTTGTTCCCCTTTGAAAAGTGATTTCTTCCCTTTTTTTTTTTTGATGTAATTTAGGATGTTTTCCCTGCAATACTGATCCTGTCAATCAATAGCTAGCAGTTATATTCATTTTTAATATTTTGTGCTCTTTCAAGCAACTCTGTCCATATTTCAGCATATTTCAGCTGCAGCACAACACACTTTATTTTAATCTTTCACTGATATCAGTGGATGCACTGAAAACGAGACTTGCAAATTATAACTGAATAATTTACAGCGTGGCCAGATTATTATTGTGAGCTCATAAAGGAGAAAATTAAAGGTTTAAAGGACAAACTTGATTCTGATGCCGAACTACCATAACATCTGAAGATAATAAAACATACATCAGCAGTGAAAATTGGTCCAAATATGATTTCTGAATTGACAGTGTGTGTGGATAATATTATGATGACACTTCATTGTTTTTCAGGCTAAAACAGAAGTAATCAAATCTCATTTGTCAAGGCTGGTTTCTTATTTTAAGCATTTCTTTCTAAAGAAAAAACGTCTGCAACATAGCAGGTGTGTTGGAGGACTTTGATCTTGTGAGATAATGGTACAGGACCCAGGTAGGACTCCAGACTCAACTGGTGAGTGCTATGAACCAGTGTGGAAATCCCACTCTGTTTACTCTGTATTTCCAGCAATTTATAGTTATTTACAACTTCAGAAGCCTTTAATTGTTTATGATGGCATTTTCTTTGCAGAACTAATACTTATGCACTGCTTGAGTGCATAATAAATATTATTTACAATGGCTCTACTGGTTTACTGTTGAAACTTCAAATGGTTATGTGTTGTACACAAAGCAGATAAAGCACATGTATCTATTTCTGACTTCTGTTGAAGTGGCTCCACTTCTGTGGCTCAGCAGAAGTTTGAGAGATGCAATGTCTTGGTGCTGGAATAAAATTGGTTTTAGACACTCACCTGAATCCGGGAGGGTTGCTTTGCTTTTGCAGTATTTTTAAAACGTAATTATCTTGTCTCCTTCTCTCTTGTCTGAAACAATAACAGCTTTGTTACTTTCAGCAAATCAGAAGTGATTGTGACATGGGGCTGAATGAAAAACCCTCTTGTCTGAGATCCCTGAGCTACAGCTGATTGTCAGAGAGCAGGCTCGTTGGTTCCAGAGCTGATATGCATAATGGTTCAGCAAACTCCTGCTCCAGGCTTGGCCAGGTGTTAGGATAATTTTCCTGTCCTGTGGGTGTAAAGGTTTCCAAATCCAAAATGGGTTATGAAGACTGCCTGTTCTGATGTTCTGGATGGCATAATCTGGGAAATGGAAGCTCCTAATTTCAACAAGAAGATAATTTTGGTTGAAACTTAAACATGCTTCCTTCCATTTTATTTCTGTTTGTTTTTCATAATGAAAGTAATCCCTGTAAAGTGCAATGGCTGTCTCCCTCCTGCTGTTTTCATTCCAGTGCTTATAGTCTTAACCTTAGATAAACTGGTTCACAGTTTTTTGTGTAGCCCAAACTCTGACTTTGCTGTTGAATCTGGTTATGTCGCTCACATCAGGTTTCTGGTATTGGAAAATGACTTTCTGAACAAGCAGTTGCAGATAATGAAGAAGTTTCCTACTTGGTCATCTCTTGGATAAAATGCAGTGTGTGAAGAAGGGCTTCCAGGCCTGGAATGGCTCATACAGTGTGAATGGCATTAAGACCCATCTCCCCATTTTCTGAATGCTTAATGCCAGAATTTACACAAACCCAAATATATTTCAGGGTTCTCACTTGATGATTTGTTCTTTAAGCTTAGCAATAAGACAAAGAATTGTGAATAATATGACTGTTTTGAGTTTTGAAATCCTCCTGCTCGTGTCTGCATTTTAGCCACGATGTTCTCTAAGGTTGTTGAGCAAGTAAACTCTTCCAGGCTTCTGTCAGCTGTGGAAGAGGGGGAGATTTACACTTCTTCAGCTTGGCTCACAGTTCATCTTCCCTCTTCCTAGAACTTACTATCTCCTTAATTGTGCTGTCACCATTGACCTTAATGTTAATCCTTAATTAGTCAGGCTAATAAAGACCTTATTAGCAAAATAGCTTCATTTTAATTTGGTGCCCAATATCAGGATAGAGAGAGTATAGTGGAGAAGATCAGCTGGTGGACTTGAGAGAGCCTCACTCTTTAGTGGGGGGATGTTGAAGAATAGGTGCTGGGAGAAAGGATGGGAAAGGAATCTGGAAGATCCTTAGCCTTGGAGCAGGCTGAGTGTGCAGCCACAGTTGCTCACTGGAGAGGACACAGCCTGTGGTCAATCTTGGAGGTGTTTTTTGAGGAATCTAAAATAGGACAGGAAGAAGCTGATTTCTTGGAAAGTGGGAACATCAAACTTCAAGGAAATTAAGCCCCTTGAGAGCACTGGATCATTGTCAGGTTGGAGAGTTCTGAAGGTGTTGTGCTTGTGCTGTGGGACAGATGTGAACCCAGGTCAGTTCTGCCAGGGTTCACCTCATCTGCTGCAGAGCCACACCGTGGTGGCTGAACTGCTGTAGCTTCTCTCTGGGAGTGACTGTCACTGTAAGGTCCAAGGTTTAGGGGGTGGTCAGCATTCAAATTCATTCTTTTCTTTTAACCCTCTTCATCCTTTTTGTATCTTTTCTTCCTTGAGTGTATTAACATCAAACCCTAAAGCAGCCCTTCAGGTTACAATATCCTTACCAGAGAGTGTGTTCTCCATTCTCTGAAGGAAGGGCAATTCCATCTACTATTTCAGATCTTTATAAAATTTAATTTTTGAACAGTGTCATAGTTCTCAGCAGAGAGATCAAACCAGAGCTGCATCAAATTGCATTCTGACCTCAAGGTATTATCCTCAAACTGCAATTCATGGTGCTTCCCCTCATTAGTTTAATGAATGCTACAGCAGTTTGTCTCGGTTGACTTTTTTCATAAATAATTGGAAGTCTTTTGTTGCCATGGCTTAATATCATTTCATGCCCTATCCCTTAATGATTCACAGTCAATTTGTTAATCTGGAGCTCTATTTTCCCCTGAAAAACTCCTGTCTGTAGTGATTATTCCCATAACTGCACCAAGCTGATGGAGAACTCCAGCTCCTGCCTGTGAACCATTACTGCATCTCCACCAGAACAGATGCTGAGGAGATTTACTGCCTTACTCTGCTGGCTCTTTTTGACTGGAAATTTTGATCAGGTGCTTAATAAGTGAATGGAGGGTTTGATAGTAACTAATTGACATCACTTCTGTATTATTTTCCTGAGCTAGAGGAGTTACAGGTTTGATGTGCTGCCTGCTGGCTCGGGCTTAGCAGCTGCCGATTGGGTTGTAGAAATCGTTCACAGTGACCTGTGCTGTTTGCACTGTAAGATGTGAGCTGAGGAAGAGGGAAAATAGACCCTGCTTTTCAGAGACACACTTGCCTTTGCTTCCCAAAGAGATCTTGGAGGATTCTGTTCTTTTCACTGATGTCTCTAACACGATCTTGCAGAAACTTCCAAACTCATGTCCCAGTACTGTGTGGATATAGATGGAATGAAGTCAGGATTTAGTTGGTTTGTTACTCTGGTGGCTCTGGAGGAATTTGCAGACATACATTAACACTGTATTTCAAATCAGAAGGGGAGGTTAGGGAGGAAACCTTCCCGTGGTCACCACTCACCCCAGTTTGCCCTGTGAAGTGCACAGGTTGGATTGCACTTGGAACCAGAACAAATGGAGTTGTGCTTCGTGTACTCCATGACCACCACTGGTGGGTTTACCTCTGCTGGTGTCCAGCTGCTTGTGGACTGGTAGGCATTGAGTCCATGAGGTCATGAGGTAAAAGCAGTTGCCCCATCTCAAAACACACAGACATGAACTCCTCAGCACCACTGCAAGAGCTTGATGAGCACATCAGTTCCCATTGTGCTATTGCTGCTGAAAATGGAAGAAAAGAACTTTCCAGACAGCATTAGTATAGATGAAATAGAGAGAAGGCCTTTAATGAAAGTGCTTTCAGGTGCAACAAAATAAAGAAATGCACACCCAGTATAGTATCCTTACAAATTCATAGCACTAATTAATTATCATGTCTAATGGATACATCCAATCTGAGAATTATTCACTTCCAGAGCCCTCCCTTTGGAGTTTCTCCAGTGGTTCTGGACCTTCTATCTTGCTTTGACTGCAATATAACTCCCAGGTGCATGTGTCCCAAACAAAATGTCCTTGCTAAAATCTTACCCTTGAAAAGAATGCTAAACAGAACTTCAAGAATATGGCACAAACCATGAGAAAGGGCTTTAGAAACTGTCACCTGCTACCTTAAGTGCGAAAAACTATCCAGTCATATTAAAATGTAAAAATGTATAAAAGTCTGAAGGCATCACTGTAACTAGGGATTGTGAAAATCAGAGGGGCATTAATTCTTCTTTTTTATTTCTTTATTTTTAAATGTTTCTCCTGAATGCCAAGGTGATGTAGCTATTAGCACCAGTCCTAGAATAACCTGGAAGTTTTTAAGCCTTTTGTGAAAGTGTTTTTATACTCTTATGGTAACCATGTGTATAAAGGCAGTGAAGATCTATCTCCCATGTGCATTTCAGTGCTTCTCTTTGTGTACCTAAAGCCATTTAGGGTGCATGTGAGAGTAGTTTGTGTTTAAAGTGGTCTACAAGAAAGGAAGTGTGGTTGGAAGACTAAGCAACACCTAAAAATGTGTGTTTACAGGTAAAAAACATATCCCAGAATGAAAAAATCCCAAGTAGTGCTCAGTTTCACCTCTGCAGGAGTATGCAGACTGCAGTGACAAAGGATGGAACTGGAGACTGATTTAGAGCTAAGTACATAGCACAAAAAGAAGGAAAAGAGAAATGCACATTTATACTCTCTTTTTGCAGAAATAAATTCCTGAACTGAAACGTTTTTGTGGCCCTGTGCCCCCAGTATTCCAATTTTTCTTGATTATAGTGCTGGGTGGGGGAGTAGAGAAGAAAACCATAAATTGAAGGCAGCGCCCTACTTATGGAACGTTCTGGTTCACACCCAAGGCGTGTCGCTGCCCTGTTCTTGCACACAGCCAGAGGAACAGATTGGTTTGGTACTGTGGCACCCATGGGCTCTGCGCTGGCATCAGATTGAGCGCGAACTCGAGTTGTTTCATTTTCAGGAGAACGTTTTTTTCCATATGTTTGTAAATTTAAAGCGGTGCATTTTGATAATACAAACGGCGTTGTTGGTTCTGGTGTGACCTCATTTGTGTGAAATTCCCGGTATTCTGGCTGACGTTCTGGATTTATGTTTTCAATTGAAAAAAAAAAAAAAAAAAAAGCCAGAACAAATCCCCATTTTTTTGTTCACTTGTTTTGGATGTGTTTTGGTTTTTTTCAATTTATCCGAATTCTGTTGGCTTACATGGGATTTTTCTCTCTCCGTGGATTGTCACCAGTAGTGCAGCTGGCACAGTCGTTCTTATTGTTGAGCTGAAGAGGTGCTTCTCTGTTAGGTGATGTTCAATATACTGTTCTCTTTGTTGCAATGGATTTTTTTGTTGTCGTTTAATTGTTGTTGATGGCAGCTTGAAGAATTATAACTGTGAAATGGCCAGCACCTAAAAAATGGAGCTATTATAAATTGAAGCATGAATAAAACCAAAACAATTTAAACAGCGTGTACACCCATACGTTCTACGCTCAAGCAAAGCAAAAAGCAACATTTCATGCAGAAAAGCCCACATGTTTTACAGGCTAGCATATTGCTATGCAAAATATTTATAGACAAGCCAGTGAGTTTTAAATTGAGTTCGATATGGATTAGAGAAAAACTGAGGAAGTTTGAATAAATCGATAAGTTTCTCATTAATACTCCCCTTAGTACGAAAATGTTTATTATTAATACAAACCAGCATGCTTTGTCTGCAAATAAACTGTCATATCATTTTATCTTTTGTACTTCTTTCTATTCAGTAATTATTGATCTGTCAACATGAAAATTCTATAAATTTTCTGGATAATAGCAGACATTTTTCTAATGTAGAAGTAGCTGGTTATTTTAAATCGAGTTAGTGTTGTGAAACACTATATGAAATATGTCTAAATTTTGAAAACGGGAATGGATTTCACTCACCTGTGGGTTTGATAAACATCTGGTTATGTGCCCCTTCGTGATTGGAGGTGGAGCTTTGTGTAGGATGTCATTTTATTGCAAGTGCGACACCCAAATAGGCATTAACTTTGGGTTTCCAAGGTCAGGTAACTTCACAAGAATTAGTAGTTTCAGGGAAAAAGGAAAAAAGGGCTATTCTACAATGATCTGTTTGACTAACAAGGAAAACTCTTTCGACTTTGCATCTCTGCTGTTCCTGTAGGCCCAAGGTGAGTGCAAACTGCCCCTGCATTGAGGTAAGATGAGCTCTGCCCTTGGAAATGGTTTAGAACAGCTGCTGGGTGTGTGAATTAAGTAAACAACTGGAGAACCAGGAGGGTTGAAGAAGCAGGTAGCCAAATATTTTGGTGATTAATTTACACTCCTGTCTCTTAAATTAGAAAGTCTGAATGCGGCTACTTACTTCGATTCAGAAAAGAGCATAAGCTCAGCAACACGTTAATTTATTTACATCCTGTTCACAAAATAGATGATTTTTTTAATCAGGTGTCAAACTCTGTGTCCGGGTAATGCACTTCTGTGAGGGAGTGAAGGCTGCATTCACAAGAGAGGGCTAGTCAGAATTAGCCTAACTGGGCTCACACTGCAACTGAACTATGGCTCAGCTGTGGTTGAGCTGAAGTTCACTGAGGACTTCAAAACCCACTGGGGGCTGCAGGTAAATACCTCGAATGCCCAACTGTTAGTGAGATCTTTGCTGCTGCAACACACTTTTTCATTTGCTAAACAAAAAGTAGGTTGTATGATGTCTAAAATTAGGATACAGGAAAAGAAAAGCACTGGTCCAGTCCCCTAAGGATCTTCATCTCATGGGCTTTTATTTCATAGGGCTGAGCAGTTTGGCACCTAGTTCACATCTAAATCCTACATATGATACCTTTCTCTTAGAGCATTGCAGCTTCAGGGTTTGTCCTTGGTGAGGTCCAAGGGAGTAGGAGATGTGTTGAACATTGGGTATCCTGCACATTGGCCTGGGATCTTCTACTATTGTGGGATTTGTTGATTCAAACATTGAGAAAAAAACCTTGAAATAAGTCATGTGTGTGTGTCATCCTGGAAAAAAAGGAAGTGTATCAATTGTAAAAGGAATTAATAGTAACCAGCTCATACATGAATATATTCAACTACTGACACATAAAATCAAACAAATCTCATGCTGTGTGTCCAAGTCACAAATAAGAATTCCCCCATACAGCCTGAAACCCAATAGGGCAGTAGTGTTAATGCTTAGGGACTTGCTTCTTTCTTCACAAAGGTTTTCTGGAGAACCCCAGAGTTATGTGCAGTCATCTCCCTTGCATGTGCAGGTACAGTACAGTGGGAAATAGGCTGGGAAAAACACAGAATGCTTGACTATCCTCAAGAGAGAAACTTTCCAGAGTGATTAGTGGTTTTGTAATAGTCCTGCCTCCTGTACTCAGGCACCTGTGGCAGTGCTGTGAGAATTCCCAGTTAGCTGGCTCAGGAATATCCACGGAGCTGTGTAAAGCCCTTGCCAAAAAAGCTGCTGCCAGCCCAGTACCTGTCCCAAGCCCTGCTCACTGGGACGAGTTTGATCTCTTGTGAGGTGGCCTTTTGTGAAGGCAAAGGAGAAGAATTAGTCCTGAGGAAAACAACAGTAAGGAGGGTAAGAAGAGGCACATCCCAGTCATTGTGTCTCTGGGCATGTTGATTATCTACAGTCTATAGCTGAGGTGGTGTGTTCTCAGGAATATGTGGATCTTACTCCAAATAAGTGTGGGAAACGTTTCCCACGTGTTACTGAGATCTGGGTTTGTAGCACACTTTTGAGAAATAAATGATTTTATAGCCCTGCTTTTGTCACAGCTCAGTGACAGCCAGGCAGGGGACTGGGGGCTGGGTTAAGAATGCTTTAACCACAGCAGGAATCTGGACATGCTGTGTGTGTTTTTGTGGGCAAGGGATGCTCCTGAAAGGGAAACTGAGGCAGGAGGAGGGCAGAGCTGACAGCTCTTGGATCTTCCTTGCTTGAAACAAGCTGAATATGTTGGCATTCTGCATCACACATGTCTGCTATATGTTTAATCTCTGCTGCACCAGACATTCCAGAAATATTTAGGGAAGACAAGAACTTGCAAGTCCCTGCTTATATGACACACTGGAAAGATAAAATCTTACATAATGGTATCATGGAGGGAAATATATTTGTTGGGTATACAAGTGAATATCTGTTGTCTAAATAATTCATGTGGGAATCAGAAAATTTGATGGATTAATAAGTGACTTAACTGTTTTTTCTATACAGGTCTTTCTCTTATTAAAGAAAACACAAGTGGGCATAGCTCTTAATTTAAGTACAGTTTTTTCAATTAGAAATTGTTATATAGAAAAGAAGCCCCTTAAATAATGTGTCCATTTGCCATTATATTATCAATGATAATCACCTAATGAATGAATGCACAGATCCACAGTTCTATTAGGAGTTGCATTTGATGCCCAAGCTACTCTAATTGCTACCTGTGTAATTGTGTAGCTCACATAAATTACTGAAGACAGGTTGATTTAAACACAGTGTTAAAATTTAAAAGGAGTGACAGTACTAATACAGCAAAGTAATCAGGATAGATCTATTTGACAAAGCCAGTAATTATTAATTTGAATACCAATTAGTTCTGAGTGGGTAGGTTTATTCCAGTCCTTTCCTTGGACTTGAGAATACTTGTATTCATTTTCCAAAGTATCCAGAAAAATAAAGACAAAAATTCATTATGCAAAACCAACCTGTGCCCAGCATGTGCCTTTTCAGTGTTTCTATTTCCTGCCACATGAAAATATACATGTTGGCAAATGCATCTGCTCCAAATAGAGAAATTGTTACCCCATTGTTGAATTGAGGTAATGAAACCTATTGGCAAGAGACTTCTGCAGGTGGGAAATCGATCCGAGAGGGGCAGTGTAAGACACTGAGGGGGAAACTGCTAAGAAGGCTTGTGAAGATATATTGACAGGGCACCTGCTTTTCTCACAGCAGTCTATCTCACATTTGAAACTGTTGCCTTTAATGTCATGGCCTTTTTGGTAGAGGCTTCTGATTTTCTCTTGTGAGTGGCACATCATCCATCCATCCATCTCTCTATCTATATCTATCTATGTCTATCTATATCTATCCATTCATCCATCCAATCTATCTATCAGCTATCTATCCATCATTAACTATTTTAATAGGAACAAAACACCCCATTTCCCCTCATATTTCCTTTGGTATCACCATGGGGACTAACCTAAATTAATATTAGAATTGGAACTTCATGATTTCGTATTATCTCTGAATTGCAAATCAGTGGCTGTGCTTTCTGCAACCACACATTAGCTGAGCAAATACAAAGTTGCACGACTTAGAGAGTTAGAGTATAGGCTGACTGCAAAGCATGATGTTGCAGCAGCCAGACTTGTTAGAATAAACTCTCAAGGAGAAATGGTGAAAGTCTTATCACTTGGGATGTCTTAAACTGAGTATTAGCATGGCAGTGCTTTGTGCTCAGAGAGAGGTAAATTGCCTAGCTCAAAATACTGGAAGGGTTTTTTTTAACAATGCATGCCTGCAAATTTGGGCAGGAATGAATGCAATACGCATTTTACTTACAATTGAATGCATCATTTTAGCTAAGCCCTTGAAAGTGCTGTTATTCTTCATTCTAGCAACTGAAAAATATGAAACTGAATCAATAATAATATGTATGTGTATTGTAATCCTTATGGAAATTATTTTCCTTCTTGCTTTTAAATATATAAATGGGTGTAAACATTTAATTCAAGAGTTCTGGCAAGTTCAATATTTTAGGGGGTTTTTTGTGGAAGATAATTTATATGAGCCAATTCTTTGGTCTGCAATCAGTACTACCTATCAATTGTTGGGAGAAACAGACAATAAAAGAGATACAGCAGTGCAGCTTTTTCACTGCAAAATTTGGTGTCTTTTCTGATTTAAGCATAAATGTTACATATATGTACATGTAGGTACAAGTCCAGATTTTTGGGTGTAATAGCACGTCCACTGCTGGCAGTGCCTCATTTATTGCAGTGTTGTAGTGGCTAATACTGAGAAGAAAATGGGAAAAGTGGGTGATGGAAATGAACAACCTTGCAAGTTTTTTTTTTTTTTTCTCTCACAGACCTTCAAAGTTTGAAACACGTCACACTGTTGTTCTCAAGTGCTTTATTTTAGGTAAGCACACGTGGCATATTCTTACCAAAGTGAGTTAAATATTTATGATTTACTGAAAAAAAAAAAAGACCTTCACAGGGTGATCTTGTGATGCTGATATTTTGCTGAGAAGCACTTTTACTTTATTTTTTAATAATGTAAAACAGAGATTAGCTGCATGAAATAGAGTAAGATGTGGAGTCTCTCAAAATTTCATATTCCAGGTCAGTGCTAATCCTTTGATTGTTGAAAAATTGGTAAAAGAGCATCGGAGAGACATGATGGGTTGATGGTGTGTGAGAGCTGAGGGGTTTTTGCGGGCTATGAGAAGTGTTAAAAGGGAAAACAATTTCATGCAATGAGTATTTTGGAAGCAGCTTTGCAACAGTGTTAGAAAGGAAAAAATAATATATTTGTCAAATTATCAAAAATCATTCTGAAGGTTTTGGCTGTAGAAATGAAACAGAAAGGGCAGATGTGGGAATTTTCAAGGCAATTGTGATGAACCTGAAGGAAGTCTTTGTTGATTTGCATCTGGCTTTGATGTTTAACATCCTAACAGAAGTTGTAAGTCGTGTTGGTTTCAATTTTGCAAAGCCTTTGTTGTTTATGGTTGTTTTGTGCACCTTGTTGATGTTTTCTTTTGCAAAGTGGGCAAAATTCTGCAGGAGTGTATTGTAAATGAATCAAATGCGTCTGTTCTTCTCAATAAGAAAGGCTTTTTTTGAATATGTGAAACCTGGAAGAGCCACACTGAGCTGTGGCAACTGTGAACTGCAGCGCTCCAACTATGAGTGCTCTGACACCTGGTTTCATCCACTGGAAACATTAATTATGCCACTTGAAATCATTTTTAGCAAAGCTCAGACCAAAAAACTTCAGTGTGACTATTGCAGTGAAAAAAATACTGGTTAAGTCCAATGAGTAAAGAAGGATTGCATGTCCATAAACCATTTCTTCCCTAAGGTGATGTTTCAGAACACTTATGGAGAGCTCTGGGCTGTCAGGTGTGTGAACTCACATGGCATTTTTTTAATTACAGCATTTTTTTAATGAGAGAAGGAGCTAAATCACTGAGTCTGTGGCACTAGCAACAAGAATACCTTTCTTATATTTTAAGGAAATGTCATCAAGGGGATGGATCTTATTTGGACAACAATGCCAAGACTAAGCTGGAAGGTTTTTAATTTTTTGGAAGGCTGGTTTAGAAAATGTTATGTGTGTTGGGTTAATTAGAGGAAACGTGTGACAATGAATGTTTGCTCTCTCCAAACAGTGAGGGTAATCACTGTGACAAGAAAACCACTCAGAACTTGGTTCAAGGAAACTCCAGATCTGCTGCTTGTAGGAAGAGAAGGACACCTTAGAGCAGTATTATAAGTTACATTTTTATGGGTTTCTTTTTTTCACAGTCCATGTAAGAAACCCTATATAAGGTATTTAAATCTGACAGCATGTCAAGGGCCATTTGGATTTCTTAAACTGCCAGGACAATGTACCTTGTGACTTAAAACTTTATGAGCTCATCAAGAATTGAAATAAACAACCATGATAAACAGGGACTACTACTACTACTACCCTTTGCCCAGACTAGTCTAATCATGTTAATTCACCTACTCACCATTCAAGGCATAAGATTTCATAATTTTTAACCAATGAATCGTAATATCATGCACATTTGAGCAAGAGAAGAGAGCTGGTTAGGCAGCAGATGGGGAGATTGCTTGTACTTCTTCCCCCATCCCCATGAGGGCATCCCCTGGAACACACCGGGAACCACAGAAGCCTCAGCAGTCCAGCTGCTGTTGAAACCAGTTCAAAAGGTTTTTGGAAGGTGTTTTATACCCTCCAGCTTGGAAGGTTGGTCTATAACATTTCCATAAGTTAGCAGATTCTGAGGAAGTCACGAAACAAAAGATGATGGCTGGACTTTGTAGATGACCATAAAGGCCCTTTAGGTCTTCCTGGCCACCTCTACTCTGGCTTTGACCTGATGACCCTGCTCCCAGCACACATCAGACCTTAAAAAAACTAAGCAGGAGTTGAGTGAAGAGCCACACAAGGAGCCTTGTTTTCTGAGGTACCTTCAGTGTATCACACAGTACTTCATGACTATCCAAAAGTCCCCAGCCAAGAGATTGCAAATCACTGCTCTGGCAGATAAAAATCTGCTTCACAAATGAGCTGGATAAAGTTCACTTGGCTTGCTTGAGTGTTGCTCTTAGAAGAGGCCCAGAGGAAAGCAGGTAATGGAAAAGTCTCAGACTTTTCAGCTGTGTATGGACAACGCTTTGCTCCTGTGAAGAGGAAGACCATAGTCATTGTATTTATCTTGCTTAAGTGGTTCTGCTTAATTCTAATATCTGTTGCTAAATGTTCTTGTCTTCCAGCTCATCAGAAATGGAGGTTTCCTGTTTAGTACACAGAGTGAACTACCACCTTCGGATAAGGTTTATGTGTAGGAAAGGGGACATCTGGGGGAAGGAAAAGATAAATAATTGTGATGATTTATGGACAGGTGCAAGCAGAGTCAGACTAAGACTGGAGACAGATATCACAGCCTCATTAAGAAGATTAACGTAGCATACATGTTTTCTAAACCAAGTCAGGCTCAGGAGAGCTAAAAGCAGTCCTTCAGTTATTCCTGGGTGGGATCATGCCAACAGCATTGATAAACTGGTTGTTGTGCTTACAGACCTGTGTGAGGGGGGGGTGTCTCAGTGCTCTCCTGGATCTTCTGGGCCAGAGTGCAGTTTTGTCCTCAGCTCTCTGCTTGCTTTATGCTTGCTGTCTGTCTTTCCGTAAGAGTTGATACTCCTGGCAGGGAAGGCTCTTCTAGCTAATAAAATGCAACCACCCAAGTCCTTCTGTGCAAGCACACTCAGCTCTCTGCAATCACTGCTGATTATGTTTGTGTGCCAAAACAAGGAGCATCTGAGACCTGCTGGTTCTCACGAGGGCACATCAGTGAGGAACAGCAGCAAAGCCAACCCCAAACATGAAATCTGCTGAGGGGAAGAACTCTTTGGGTACTCTAAAAGCTGTGTTGCCTTCCAGCAAGGTCTAGTCCTGTCACAACCAGTCCTTCCTTCAGTTGTCAGACTTACAGTGGAGAGCCACTCCCTCTGCAGTGCCATTGCTCTTTGGCTCTCCAGCTTGGCACTGGTGTGGTGCCACGCGGGCACATGGAGACCAGTAGGTGGCTTTCATGGATCCAGGGCTGCTCTTTTTTTTCCCCCCTCTTATTGATAACTTCTTCCAAGATTTGCTGTTGGCAGAGTTTTCGAGCAAGTAACTGCCAATCCTCATTCTTTTTCACCTTTTGAATACAGCAAGAGATTGAATGTTACCTCTTGAAACTGAGATATCCACTGTTTGTGTGTCTAAGGGGGGGTTTCATCCATCACGCTGCTTTTTATCAATAAGTTTACTTTTTTAAGCTACAGGAAATTGGATTTGCTGTTTCTGTGTCTTATGGCTTAGAATCAACCACAATTTATTTTGCTTTATCTGTTTCCTTCCATCACAGTTCTTTTGCTCTCTCTAAACCTTCTTACCTAAATTCAGGCGTGTATAACAAAGGTAGGAATTAAAATAAACTTGTTGTTAATAAACTGATAGTGTTTTAATTAAAGAATCCAAAACTATTGGATTTCAGTGAGCTTCACATCCAGCATTTATACATAATAACATCTCCAGCTTGTCCTCTTTTATATTTTCTGTGAAACTCCAAAGAGCAGAATTAAAACAAGAACTTCTAAGAGATTTTTATCCTTGAAATATTAATTATTAATGACATATTAAATTTCCTATGCTTTCTATTAAAATTACTTTAATCATCAAGGCAGCAGAACAAAGAACTACCTCTGTAGTTGAAGATATTATACAGGTGATTGTTTTGAACAAAGCTGGGAGAATTCTAAGAGATATATAGGAGATTTTTAAAGGATATTTTGCACTATATTCATTTCCTCAAGGAGTGGAAGTGAGTGGAAAATTGTTTACATGGCTGATGTTGTCCTTCTGTACCTTCAAGTTTGACTATTAAGGTGATAAAATTGAAATTTCTCACTATGTGAAACTCACTAGGATTTGTGTTAAATGGCAACTACAGGTTTAACCTTCTGGGGTTATAAAATAAAAAGGGTTTAATTAATATCTGTATGCCCATGGCTTTCACTTTCAATTACTGCTTGGAATTCTATCTGGGTTGTTTTTTTGTCCTGAGAACCAGTCTTTAAAAAAACCCCACGGCTGAATTGTTCATTCCTGCATCCCTGGTTAGTGCCTTCCTTTCTCATCAAATTCATGGTAAAGTGAATGAATGAATGCCACAGATTAAGAAATTGAATCTTAAATTATTCATTCATTATTCACAGGGCTGGGAATCTCTGATGTAGCTGGGAGAATCCAGAGGGGAAAAAAATACAGGAGACTGTGGGAATTGCTGCGTTTTTGGACATGAACGTGAAATGACAAGGTCAGATCACCATCAAAGTAAGTTTGAGAACTGTAAGAAGAGAGTGTGCCGGAATACATGGCTGAAATAAAGCTTTAGGTAAATACAATTTAGTGCATATTTAGTTTTGAATTGCAAAGTTGCAAAGGGGAATTCCTTCCACTAGTTAAACCTGACCAAATTAATTGCAAGATAGTTGAAGATGTAGATGTACTAATTCCTGTTGCTCAGTAGCTTGTGGCAGCTACAAAAGAGAGCCAACAAAAAAATTATTTATGGACAGCTCAGAGAATTGAATTTTACAGTTGGAATAATCATATAAAGGCAGATGGGAGTACAGAAGGTTAAATAAAAAAAATAAAAAGAAACAAAACAAAACCCAACATTCTATAGATGGAGAGATTAAGAACAGAAATAAACTGAATGCATCAGTCACTTTGAAAAGATGTTTTAATTGTGGAGATCCATGGCTGGAGCAGGCACATAACATTAGAGCAACAAAATTTGGAATCTACTTAAGGAAGAAATTCTTTCTTCTTCTGTCTTGCCAGATCTGCAATTCAAATTGTAGGAGAAAGTCTTTATCGTCATCGCTCCAAAAGTCTTCAGTGCTTAGGAGCATTTCAGGTTCCATATTATAAGGACATCTCTGGGTGGATCTTTGTGTCCTGCTGCAATTCCACAGGCCCTTGGAACCCTGCAGGGACTCATCCAGGCTGCACAGTCAACACTTTAAATTTAGGACCCTGCTCAGTAGTCTGGGCATGCAAACATCTCTCTTCAGCAAGGTTTTTATCTGATGGAGGGAAAAACATTAGGATCCTCAATCCAGAATATTCCTTTCCTTCATTATTTTAATATGTGTCTCATGCCATAGACATTTGAGATGCAAATAGCTCGTTTCTCACAAGCTACTTATAATAATAGACTGCTAATAGTTTTGAGGTTGCATCAGTCAGTTCTCTGAACACAATATGAAGGTTTTCGGGATCAACTAATTGGAAAACATCAAAGTTATCAAGTGTTGTCTTTCCTAAGCATTTCTTTATACCAGCCTGTGCTTGTATCCTGTTACCTGTCTTGGAAATCTTTAACAGAGAGCAACTTATTAAAAAAAACCAGCTTTAAACGTCAGTGCTTCACCATACTTGCAAAAATAAAACCGATATCTTTAAGACCAGGTTTTTAAAATTAATTTAGAGGATTTAATGCTAATTTTATCATCACCCAGACTTAAAGTGTTCATTGCAAAATAAATAGTTCTTCATAGAAAAATCCCTTAGGGAACTGAATGGTTGTAAAGTACTGGCAACTTTAAGACAACCCCTTAAACTTGAAATAGTTATTTAGAAAATAGGAAGAGGTTGCACAGGCAATTCTTCCACTAAAAAACCTGGAAGACAAAAAAATAAGAAGAAAGGTGGCTATTTTTCATAAGGGAGAAGAAGAATGAGTTAAAGCATAAAGGTTAACTTGATTGACCTATCTTTCCTGGAAATATGCTGAAATTCATGGTTCAACAAAATATTTGTTAGCATCCAGAAGACAAGAAGAAGATAAGAACACACATTCATTTATCAAGGAAAAAGTCACTAGAGACTTACTTAATTTCCTTCTCAGACAGAAACATAACTCATTGGAAGAGGGAGAAGAAATAGATGTCAGAAACCTGATAAAATTTTTGGCACTTTCTCAGATGACATTCTTATATGCAAAATATGGTAGCATAAATAAGGCAGGAAAAAGTGTAAGCTCTGTATTTGGAATTTTTGGAATGAGGAAGTCTTTGGGGTTTGCTGGAAAAATGGAGGGATGCACGAAACAAAGTAAGTGTGGCTTGAAATTCTCATTAGTGACTTGGGCAGCAGAATGTGGAATAAACTTACCCAATTTGTAGGTGACAGATAACCAGCGATTTTCCCAACACACAATTCGGATTCAGAGTGACTTTGCTGAGACAGAGAAAGGGACCAAGCACTGCACAGTACAATAAAGACAGTATGGGGTAGAAATCTTAGGAAAACTTACCTGTAGCAATGACTGAGAGCCAGTTTTGCCAAAAAAGAAGCACAATTAGCAAGTGGACGTGAATTAACAATATCATGTTCCTGCAAGAAGAGCAAACACTGTAATGATGTACATAATTGGCACTGCCTCCATAAGGCATGCTAAATAATCACTGTGCTTCACTTAGTCCTACATACTCAGCCTCAGCTGGAGTTCAGGGTCCACCTCCCTGGAAAGATGTAGAGTTGGGGTGGTTCTGTCTGGAAACATTACCAGGTTTCCTCTCATTTCTTAACCTTTTGTTATCTATCTTTCATTATTTTTTTCCCCTGTGTGCTGCTATTTAATAATGAACATGCTTGTTTCTTTGGCTGGTCCCAGTCCTATCAACCCACCAAACTCCCTGATAACAGAACAGAGGAATCTGTAAAATATCATCTCATTGATTCAAAAAATGTCATGATTCCTGCAAGATCCTTGCTTGCTTGGTGTTTCCTCTGCTCAACTTCATGAGTAGGGGCTGCTTGTGCATTTACAGCTGAGGGGTCTTTCCTCTACAGTGAATTCTTTGTCTTTTAATGTAGGCCTTTATAATTTAGTAGCCTTTCATAGTGATATTTACAGGGAACAACGCAGGAACACAACACAAGCAGACTTATCTCCCTTTAAATAGCTCCACAGATGGAAACCTATGTGCTGAGTGTCTAACTGGGCAGAAAAACCTTCCTTTCCTGACTGGCAAATTAATGTCACTTGTTAATCCTGGTTACAACTTGTTTAATTGAGTCTAATCCCATTGCTTCATGCTAAATGAGAATTAACTATTTCTGACAGCCTAGCAGGACGCTGAACACTGTGCAACTGTCTCCCTGCATTTGTTTCATCTCTCTCAGCCCATTCTCAGGCAGGAAAAACATCCTCTGCCTCCCCAGCTGGGAGAGCACGTGCTCTTGGAGCTGCTCATCAGCTCCAGCATCCCACATGCCTTACCCAACCCACAGGGCACTGCAGAGGCAGCTGGTGGGTCACACCAGCATCTCCAGACTCGTGACGCTCCCTGTCTAAGCAGGTCTCTCCCACCAGTAACATTTCAATTCTGTTTCTTGTCAAGTTATTATCCTATTGTTATTATTTTTTATTTTGTTGTCATTTATATGTTTGCTGGAAAAGACAGTTTTCACGTTACTGGCAAGGAGTTTTGCCTGATTGTCTCTTCAAGTGTTTCTCCTGACAGTAGGAATACTTTCCTCAGCATGTCATTGAGTATATAATAATCCCCCCCTTTATATTCTGAGTTTCTTGAAAAGGGTTGAAATCTAAAAATATTTCTGGCAGAAGCAGTTAAACCACACATCTTAATTATTATGTTTCCAAGGGAATGACAGCCAGTGTAAGGGAAGTTGACGTGTATCCCTGCAGACATGTGCTTTTTATGTTGGAACTCGGGGCTGTTCTAAATTACCTGGGAGAGAGACAGGCACGAACACCTTCCAGCACAGTTACACCAGTTGCCACGTTATGTAGTGAGGGGGCTAACCCTTTCAATTCTCACTTTATTTCTGTGCTGTTTAACTTATTGATGATCAAGGATACCTCAGGCAGGTATTGAAAGGTGATAAAAGCAGCTCCACTCTTTGCTGGTTCACAGTGACCTCGTGGAAGGCAGGGCTCAGAACGGGGCAGAGCAGCAGTGGCCACGGAGCAGTCCTTCAAAAAGAGAACAAAAGCACCTGTTTTCCTTGATAACCTCTGTTTCTTATACCTGCTACCAATTTCTTTTGTCTGGCAAGGCATAAGAGCTCTTCATCTGCTGCCTCCTGGTTAAATGGAAGAGGAGGAGACGTTTTCCACACTGTGCGGCTTGTAGGACAAAAACATAAAGGGGAAAGTAGATTTAAAAATAGACCCTGCTGGTCAGATATTGTATTGTCATGTTGTATTATACAGCCATCTAATTATTCAACTAGTTCAGAAGATGTTGTTTCTGCAGGAAACATATGATAGGGAATATTATGTGTTAGGATTATTCTGCTAATTTTAAACTCTGCCTAAAAGAGGAAAAAAAAGGGAAAAATGGGTCAATGCTAAAATGGGCTTCTTATATTGTCATCAAAATACAGTGATCTCTATATAATTTTGAATAAATTTACTACTAGAGGAAGAAGGAATTATTTGAAAGAATTGCTATATCGTATTTTATGTAAAGGCTTCTTTGCAATTTTGAGCAACAAACAGTTGTCAGCAGCAACTGAAACATCACAATCACCAACCAAATAGCTGACAGTCAGTAATTTGCAACTAAGATATATTGATGTCTGATTCTCTCCAACCATTACCAACTGACTTATCCACTTGTCACTCAACTCACTGATGTTTTCATCACCACTGCTTTCCATGAAGTTCATGGAGCCTCTTTGCCTGGATATGCAACAGGGTATTAAGTTTGTGTCCTGAATTTTTGAATGCATGAGCTGTAAGATTGTTTTTAGCCCAACTATTTCAGTGCCCTCTGAATAAATCACCAAGTCATCACTGATGCCCTGATGGGCATACATTTAATTTTAGGAGTGTGTCCCTGCAGGGATCTGCAGATCAGCATCAGGACAATTTTAAAGGAAAATGTAAGAGGTGAGTAGCATTCAATCTTTGCAGGACTACTGGGAGGACTGGGCTGAATACTATTTCCTGTGATAGGCCTGTGCTCATCTCTCTTTGCTTTGCTGGATGCAGAAGCCTTTTTTCTGCCATCAGCCTGAGACTCCCTCTCTTTCCCCAACTCTTTCCAAACAAGTGGATACTGATAACAGCACAGCAATACTGGTCACCATCCCTGAAACCTCACCTCTGCCAGGAAACCTCAGCAAGTTTTCATGTAGATGCAACTTTCAGTTTCAGTGTCCTGAATTTGATAAAAATGCAGTACCAGAACATTAATACTTGTTAAAGATAATTCAGGCACAGGATCAATATGAAGCTGGAAGTTCCCCTGAAATACCCAAGAGAGGGGTTAGCCCACAAATGAAATAGCTTTCTTCAACTAAAAGTGGGTAATTAAACTTAATGAATAGCCCTGTTTCCGTTAGTGTCTAAAACCACTGAACTTTGAGATTTTAGGAAACTTAAAGCTTAAAATTTCCAGTGCAGGAATGGTTTAAAAGTACTTTAAGATTTTTTTTCCCCTCTTATTAAAGAGAAAACCTTATGTTACTTATGTTCCCAAGGCCATGGTAATTTCCATCATCGTGTTGCCCATCTTATTTCACAGTCTCCAAAACACCCCCACAGTGTCTTTGCAGACCCTTCTCTAATGTCACCGAGTTGAAAACGAGGATGCCCCCAAAGAAAACCAGGTAGGAAATACCTTTCAAGAAAATATTACAATTAGCTATAATCATTCAACATCTATGCAGACAGATTCCATGAATTCCAGCTGCAGTTCATAGATAGCAGAAAGTTTGAGGAAGACTTCATCAGAAGAACCACTGTGCTTTCTGAAAACCATAAGTTTTCTGGATTTCAGTCTCTTGCTTCTGAATGAGAACCTTGTTAGGAGAGAATGGTTATAAATAAGAATGAAGTAAGTTTCAGTTTCATACAAAAACCCTATAGTTTTGTCAGAAAAGCAGTAGTTCCTTGTAAGAATGGATTGGTTTGCTCTTAAGTGGTGAAACTCAAGCCAAATAAATCCAGCCTGAAGGCAGGGGGCAGAAGAAGCTCCATGAATTTGTCTTGGCTCTGTCTGTTCCCCTGTGCACAGGGAGCAGGCTTGTTTCTGGCTCCTCCAGTTTGAACCAAAGAGCTTCCTTCCTTGAGAAAAATTCTATTTGCAAAAGTTGATTTGGGAAGAAAATAATTAGCTGTCACCCCCCCCACTTGCTTTGCTCCTGTCCCACGACCGCACTTCTCAGCCAAGGCTTGCAAATACACTGGCAGAGCTCCCAGGGTGAAGCCAGTGTGGGTTAACTGGAACATTCCCCTGTGGGATATTGAAATGAGCCTGTTGGTCTTTGCCATCCCAGAAGGTGCTGCCAAAGGTGGGGAAACCTCTGAGCCAGATTTTGGAAAGCTTAAGGAAAGTTCAATTTGCTTGTAGCACTTTGACTGCAGGTTACCTGCAGAGAGTGTGCAGACGGGCAGCCTGCTGCTGGCATCGAGGACAGATGTTGAGTAAATATTTAATAAGCATTATATATTTCATATCTGCTACATTTTGATAGTATCTGACCTTGCAGAGTTGCCTGTGACTACGTCATGCACGGAGAGAGGAGGTTGGGGGCAGGAAGGTGAAGCAGCATGAGAGAATAATTCATTGCACTTCTGTGTGGATAAAGACGTAATGAGACTTTATAAGAAGTCACATATGCGTGAAACCAAAAGTCTTTGGCATGCCAGCATTAATCTTTATTGTTCATTTTCACTAACCATGAGAAAATCCTATGTGTATAATTGGAACCGCACATACATCACAGCATATTCCAGTCTCTCTGTTGAGCATAATTCTTTATATTTAGTTAAATTTCAGTGGATTGCCTCACAAAGAGGCACTTATGGCCTTACTGCAGCAGATGAGAGCTCAGAGATTGAGAATCTGTGTCTGAGAATGGCTTAAGCAGAGAGCAAGAGAAAAAAAGGCAATATGTCTTTGATCCCAATTGATAGATTTTTTTCCTGCCTTTTCAATTTAAGGTTTCTGACCCGATGATCTCATTAGCTCTCTGGATTATTTCTGTATATCCAGGACAGTGGATGAATTAAGGGGATTTCTAGCCCTCTTTTGACAGGATTTATTAATTTGGGAGAGATTCCCTGTACTTATATTTACAAGAACCACTGGAACACCTGCAAAAAAATGTCAACATAGAAGAAACGTGTCAGTTCCCCATCCATTTGCCATTCAGAAGATGAATTGCTGGTTCAGGCTACAGACTAAGGAATTTCTAAGATGTGGTTTGCACAAAACCACAATGGGTGATGCTCTAAGAAGTATTGATTTCATAAGGAATTCTGTAGCTGCACTCCACTCAGAAATCAATGGCAGGTAGTGCCAATTTTGAAGTCAGAAGTGCCAGTTTTCTAACATGCAACACTAAATACTTCAACTTCTGACTTGTACAAGGAAAAACTGTGTCTCTCAGGTATCTGCCTGGTGAAAGAGAGTTCACAGTGAGACACTTTAATTGGACAGGTCTGGGCATCTCTCTCTCCCCTTGGAAGAGAAGAGAACACTTTGAAGGTCCTCCCTTGTTTTTCTCCTTGCAGGCCATTTGATAAGTTAATCTTTGTAATCCTCACACGTCAACTGTGTGGATCCCCATATGGATGGGAGTGTTAGGGAAGGGGAAAGAACAGATTTCCAGGCTGTGCTTAAGTAAACAGAAGCAGTGGCAGTTTAAGAAGTGTGCAGGTTTAAAACCATCAATGCTGTCACGTTGATGGGCTGTTTGGAGCATGGGGGTGTCACACCAGACTCTGCTGCAGATTCAAATGGCTCTGCTGTGGTTCCACCACAGCGTTCTGGTCAAATCCTTTAACCTTTCTCCACTTGGTACCCAACTGCAAACTAGAGATAAAAATCTGTCTTGCCCATTTCAATTGTAGGGCTGTTAAGAAAGCAAATCTGTTACTCCATGTGTAAAGAGATCATCTGACATCTTTGGAGGAGGTAGAATAAAACTAATCACATAAGTTTTTAGCTTCTTTTCTTTTATAACTGCCTCCTTTACAGGAGTATAAAGTCAGAGCCACAAGACTTGCTTTGGCTGCTAATCCTGGAAGAGCTGGACTGAGGTCTTTTGGAATTCTGCCTGTGCTTGACTTGTGTTCTCATATTCATAGATACAGTGAGGTTAAATTTGACTCAGAGCCTGGTTTGTAATTTGTTTGGATATTCCATAACTTATTTGTTTGGTTATTCCATAATTATTTTTCTAAATAACACAGAGAAAAGGAGAAAGAAAATAAAAAAAAGCCCTCACAAAACAAACCACAGAATTCAAAGTGAAAGATTTTGGGGAAGGTGATTGCAGCCACTGCATCACCCTTTTCTTTGTACATGTTGGTGTGAACCAGAAGCTGTAGTTTTCCTTAAATTTATATAACCACTTGCCAGCTGCAAAATAACTTACTGTGAAGCTTAAAGCATGTCCAGATCTAATCACGTGGCTGTAGGAAGTACTAAGAAACAATAATGTTCTGGCCCGCCCTGCCAGGCAGGAGTAACTTTTGTTTTATTAATAAATCCCTTGGAGTGAATTACAGTAAATCAATATTAGATGATCAGTGTTTACAGAAATATATATATGGTTTATTTTAGAATAATTTGGTTCCAAAGGAAAGCATGTATCTATACCTATATATATGTATATGTCTATAATCTTGCTATAGTAGTAATGTTTAAAAGGCAATTAAAAAACTCCAGTTCTTCACAAATGCCCAGAATGTTTCTTGTAATTCTCCCAATCTGGAGCAATGACCATCCTTTAAAAATTCTAAATTTTTTAATCAAGGCTTTCAGCCAATTAATACCATCAGTAGCGCATTTCACTTACATGCTCATTCGTTTTACAAGGCCTCAATATTCATCAGCATGCCTGAAAAGAAAGTTAAAACTCAGCCTTCACGCTGCCAGTGAGGCCACCTCTCAGTGAACACTTCCAGAAGGGCAAGGTAAGAAAGGCAGAGCTTTTATCTGTTATACCGTTTTACAGATTTAGTATTTTGGACATGCTAACTAAGAGAAAAAAACCCAAACCCTGAACAGAAATCATAAGTGTCTATTAATTGCTTTGTTTGTATGCTTAATTTCAACCCATGTGTTCTCACTGTGTTTGGACATCTTACAAGCAGTAAGAAAGAAACCTGCCTTATTCTAGAAGCTCAGCAATAGATTATTTATTAGAATCCTATGAAACTATGATCACTTCTTTGATTAGCTGAAGAAAATGGCACTACACAAATTTGTCCAGCCTTCTCAATTATCAGCTCTTTGAAATTAATTTAATTTGCAAAGAAAATACTTTTCAAGCTTTTCTCAATATCTCCAAATAAAGATATTGTCAGACAACTTAGATAACTAAGATGTGTGAAAAGACAGGACTGAACAGAACTCACCTGTGTTTAGCAAAGGTTTTAACTAAAAGCAAGAGAAAAAAAAAATCACATTTCCATCTCTAGTGCCAAAGAGTTCTGCAAGTCACACAGCCCTACTGAAGAATTCTGTCTGTTGGCATAAATATATATAAATAGAAATCCCATTTCACAGAGTATAGAGATTGTAGATTTAAACATTCACTTATATTTGTATGGTGATTTTTGTACACATGGAATAAAAGAGGACAAAATGATATTTAGTAGAAAACAAATCATTCAAGCAGAAACCAAATTCTTTACAGTGTCTAGGACATTGTTTAGGGAACAGGATTGTGCAGTGCATTTAGGACACATGTAAGGTACAGCCTTACTGTCAGGACTGGAATAATGCCTTCAATAATGGTTTGGGTTGTAGGAGTCTACATGTAGATGAGAATACTGAGACACATGGAATGTTTCTCCCTGGTGTTGTGAACCAGAAAGATTTGCCTCCAGTCACTTTCTCTGGATCAGGAGCTGAGCACAGCTCTACCATGGACAAGATCAGTGGAAGTAAAACTCAGCTTCTCCTCATACAGCATCACTTCTTGCCTCTCCACTGTAACACAGGCATCCATTTGTGTCTTGTGATTCCAAAATGTCAGTCAGCAAAAATAGTGAAATGCGTTTCCTGAGTATAAATAAATAGATTGTGTGCATGCATAGCAGGTTTGTACACAGCAATATCAGTGTAACAGATGATACATTGCATTGAAGATATGAATTCATCTTCATAAATTCATGTATTTGTAGGCCTGAATTCTTAAAATGGCGTTTGCGGGTTTTTGCGGCTGCTCCATTTAATCCTCTAGAACAGTCACAACACAGGCACCCACTTTGGAGACTGGGGTCATTGTCCTCCTAAAAAAAAAAATAAAGCAGCTTAGCTTTGAAATTGGAAATTAAATCATTTATACTCCCTTGGCTCTTTCAATGAGACAGCAGCCTAAGCAGATAGAAACCTACTGATAGATGCCAATGGGGACCTGTTGTCTTTGACTTTTCTTAATGATACAGTGAAAGGCTGTGACAGCTTCTGCCCTGAGCCTTCCCTTCCTCAGGCTGAACAAACCCAAACCCTTCACCTTGTCCTCACATGCCATTTCTCCAACCCTCTGATCATCTTAGTGATCCTCCACTGGACCACCTCCAATTTTTCCAATGTCTCTGCTGAGCTTGGGGAGAGCAAAACTGGACAACCAGCATTCCTGATGTGGCTTAAGTGCTGCAAGGAACTGGATGATCCCTTCATCCCTCTTCTTTTCACCTCATCGTTAGTATTTCCCAATTGAGAACCTCCACTGGATGTCCACATGGATTTGTTATTGGATTTTTCCTCCAAGTCAAGGCGTTCTCTAACTTATTCCCTGAGTGATCAGTGCAAACTGTTAAGTTTTTATCTAAAGGAAGCGGAAAGGTTTTGGGGCCAACAAAACTGCTGACACAGAAGTCAACAAGATGATACAATCCCACAATGATTGGGTTCAGTGGAGATGTAAATTAGATGAATTAGCTTGTTGGATTTATTTTAAAAGGAAAAGTTGTAATAGACGGTTTTAATAGCAAATTTATACAGCATAGATGAACACTGTTATAAGCATGTTTGTCTTCTAAGCTGCTCAGTCAGGCAGAAATCTGGGTGCCTTTATATGACTCTTGCCCACCATGGATGTAAAATTAGATTTTTAATGAGAACTCTGCAAAACAGCTGGGTTTTTGCCACAGTTTAACAAATCTACAGTAAACCTTGGATTTTGATTCCATGTGTTGCAGAGACAGAAGCTTTTCAGAAAACCCAGATTTTGGTTTATGTCCCTCATGATATTTGTAGATGAACAAATTTGATATTTTGTTAAGGATCCCCTTCAAAGATCTCAACATCTGTAAGTTCAACAGGCAGATTTGGGACTTATTACTTTTCTAGCATAAGGCTAAAATGTGATATAAGTAAAGGAGAGAAACAAAACTAAATCAGATTTCTTTACAGTGATTTCCACCAAATAGGTATTAAAATCTCAGGGTTTTTTCTCAAATGTTTTGCAGGTTTTGTGATACTCAGCATATCCAGTTAAGAGAATGTGCCTGAGATGAAAAATACTGCAATGACTAACATAATAGATGATTGGTCCTATATTTTATCATCTTTTGAGAGAGAGATTATACCTGTAGTGGAGTTGATCACAATTTATGATTATGATTAATCAACTTTTTTTTTTGTTAGACCTACTATGTAGATTCTGTTCCATATTTTCAAAAGCTTTAACAAGCAAAAGGTCTTCCAGAAGAAATAAATAGTAAATGTTTTCAGCTGAGCTTCTGTGTGGGAAGAAGCAACATGAAAGATAATCATCCGTGGATAAAACATCAACTACCTTTCCCATTTCTGTACATCAAATCTTCTTACCTTACCTGATAAAATGAAACAATACTTGCCAGAAAAAAATCTAAATCTTAGTGTTAACCAGTGGCTTAATGTCTAGAGGGTTGTTAGGCAAGGGAAGGGGGAAGACAGTCGGACAGCTGAACATCTACCAGGTACTCATCATACCCAGGAGGAGGAAGGAGAGGCTGGGAAAGATGAGGGACTAAAAGGCAGGAATTCCCAGCCCCAGTGCAAGGTGAGAAATGCTACTGCCATTCCTAACCCATTTCTGCCTGGCCTTTTTTTTAGCTCCTGCACTGTAAAATCCATGTCATCTCCTGCAGATCGTGTTTTCTAGAGCTTGGATCATTAATTTTGTCATTCTGTGGACATGAAGTGGTCAGTGTTTTGTTTAAATATATCACATTCCACAGAGACATTAATCTAGCCATGGTCTCACCAGTGCTGAGCACAACAGGCCACTGGTCTGTGTCTTACTTGGCCTGGGTTTATTTTCCAGGATTGGGTTGTTTTAGCTTTTACTAAGAGCATGACATTATTAGGTGTAATATGGACTATGAACCATTTCTGTAGAACTGCTGTTAAGGCAATCACATTTGCGTGGGTGGTTATTTCTTCTTGAATATAATAAGTTGATCTTCTGGGATATTATGATACGATTTTTCAGGCCATGCCTCTAAAATACTGACACAGGGTTAGAATTCAGCCTTGCCTTCTGAAGCAGTTACAGTTTCTTGTGCCCTGTGTTTCATGCACATTTAATGTTCTAGTGCAGCTCTGCTTGTGGAAAACCATCAGTTCTCTCATGCCAGAAGAGCTGATTTGGAATAACTCAGGTTTGACAAGAGTTGCCCAAATTCAGAGCCAAGGTCTGAGCTTCTGCCTGGGTGTTTGTCCTCACTGGGGGCCCCTGGCAGTGCCACAGTGTCCTGGGCCAAAGGTGATGGAAGGCCTGGCACTTCTTTGGGGGAAGGGAATGCTCCATCTGTGACAACCACAACACAGTTTTACTGAAACATCCAGAGGCTGGGAACTTGAAGTACACTGGAAATTGTGAAGAAAAATAGTTTAGTCTCATTTAGACTGATTAGGCACTGCTGTCCCATTGGAAAGATTGCCAACAAGTCAAGGGCTTTAAAAAATACACCTTGCCTACCTTTGATAAAGAGGGACATCTCAGATGAAATGAGAAAAGGTGCCTTCAGATCATTTACAAATTCCAGCCTGACAGCAGCTGTTATTTCCTCCTTTTTCTGCCCACAACACTCTCTGTCAAGTGACCTACAGTGTCACACACCAATTCCTGGAGGAGACATGCCCGTGCCAATAAAACACAGAAGTGCAGCTCTGCTGAAGACCAGGGGTGGAACATGCACTGCATTCAGAATTGAAACGGCCCCCTTGGCCTGGGAGGGGGTTGTATCACCAAAGGGGTGTCAGGACACGTGTAGAGCATTGTAAAGAACCCAAGGCTCTTACTGAGAGCACAGTGCACCAAAGCTGGGACTCTCTGTTGACACACTGGATTTTAGTTCTTGCAGTTCTCACTACAAGCACTTAATTTGACGCTGAAGGACAAAAAAAAGACAGATTGGAAAAATGTGTAAGAACGGCTTTCTTTGTTAACATGCACTGACTGTAAGAATTTGACATGACCTTGGTTTCTCATTTCTCACTTGTACAGTGTTTCATTACTGATTCTTCCTTTAAAAGGAAGATTTTTCTTTCCTTGACCGAAAAAAAGGAGAATTCTAAAGTTAAGCCTCTTTTCCTGATGTTACAGTCGCAATTATGTTGATACATGCTCCCAGCCTTTGGTAACCGACCTCTAAATTATTTGTTCAGCAAATGTTATCTTTCAATCACACACTTTTGCCCCCTTTATTTTCATTCTTCAAGATTCAAAAGTGTTTATTTCCTTACACAAGCCAAACTTCTCCAAGCCCATCCACCTCCAACCCACTCAGTCTACAATTTTCTCCTTCTGCTGCAGCACAAATCTATTTTGAACCCCGTCTAACAAATAGAACAATCCACACAAATGCTTTCTAATTCAGACGCAACACGGCACTTATTTCAACATTTAATTGCATTTTACTTTTCATTCTAGTTCTTGTGTCTTCGTTGATAGTTTAATTGGCTCTTAGAAAGTATTTAAAAATAATGGGTTGCAAGATGTTTAAAACTGGCTTGCCTTCCTCTGACTTACAGGACTCTTTGCCCACCTGTGACAGAGATCTGTGGCACTTCTGTGTCACCCAAACAGCTGCTGTTCAGCGCAGATCCTTCTGGGCAGACTCTTGTTAAGACATCCATGGCAATCTCAGCAAAGGTATTTGAGGCAGTTCCACGTGATTTTCTTCAAACCTTGCATGTGTTGTGTCTCAGTGCTGGGCAGCCACAGAAATCCACTTCTTACATTAAGATGTTTGAAAAGAAGTTCATTGTTTACCCAGAGAATCCCCCTTGAAAAATCTACGTCGCTTTGGGCTGTCCAACCTCTCCAGGCTTTTGACTCAAAGGTGTTTGCAGAACTGTGGAACACCAAATCCTGAATTATCTGCTGGGAGAATTCAAGAAAGGCATAGAGAAACTATGAATTAATTGATACCACAGATCTATCATGTAGAAAAACAGGAAAAGTGAATATTTTTTGAAGTACATGCATGTGATTTTCTGGGCTGGGCCTGCAGAGTATTCCAAGATTTGGGAAGAAAGGGCTTGAGCAAACTTTTTGTACTAAAGCTGGATTTGTCAGCAAGTAGACAGTGTTTTCCTGCTCCAGCACAGTTGTAAACACTGAATGTCTAGGGTGGAAAAACCACCTTATTTATTTACCTGCCTTTTAGATGGAAAAGGAAATGTTCTTACCATAGATGGCTTGAGATCTTCAGGGAAAGAGACAAACAAACAAAGAAAATCTTGCCCCAGTATTTCTGTTCTCGAGTAAACAAACCAACCAAAATACTTCTAGAACTTTGCAGCCACAATTGGAGGCTGTGCAGCTGAAAACCCATTAGTAAAGCCATCACCTGAGGTATGTTTCCACTTGCTAAACAGCTTGGGCATTATCTGAATCTCTTATCCATAAAGTAGCTAGACTTTATAATGAGATTTTAGAAAGACATGGATTGATTACCTCTTATCCTCATTTGGAAAATGATACCCCCTTCTGGATTTTAGTGTCTGTTTCTACTAATGTTACAGTTTAGAACCCAATAATGTATTTAACTCCAATCTATCTATAGAATATCTGCAATACAGGAAAACACCATTAAGTTCTAAATGAGCAGGATTCCAATAGGTTTTCTCAGCTTTATGGATGTTTCAGATGCTAAGAGGTTATAATATTTCGTGCCTCTGTTTCACACAGAATAGATTGCATTTCTATAATCCTTTGCTTCTCTGCCAGCTCAAATAATCCAGCTGTGTCTCATTCCCAAATTTGGGCTGCATAGCTGCCTGGTTTCCCTGCATTGTACAAAATATACATTTCCATGTTCTTAAAGACAGATTTTGAAAAAAAAAAAAAAAATTAAATGCAGAAACAAAGAAATAAAAGGTTGGGTGAGGAAGGGTGGGAAAATGGGTGGGAGGATAGAGCCACAAAACATGGCAAATGATCTTGTACTTCAGAGGGTGCAGGTGAAATTTTAATAGTAGATACAGGCAGAGCAGAAGAAAGGATAAACTTCTGAATTTCCAGGCAGAAATGGGAGATGTAAATCAATCCCATATTTCAGTCATTAGAGGTGGGCAACCTTCTCTCCAATGGCATAAAAAGAATGGAAGTAGATAAAAGATTAATGAAGTCACTGACTACTGAGAGCAAATACTCACAGGAACCTTCTCTCCTACAGGAGAAAATTATTACTTACTAGTGGTTTTATAGCAGCAAAGAATGACCCCAGTGGTGGATGGAGTTTCTTGTTGTGATGGTCATTTGTTTGTAAATGACAACTGAAAATGGCAATGCCAGTCATGGTGATGAACACAGGCTGAAAAATAGTAAAGAAAAGGGGTATGTAATAAGAAAAGAATAAACACTGCTAATGATCTGTTAAGAACAGCAGCAGAAATGGTTCGGTGCTGAACTAGCCCATATTTTATCCATTCTTCCAAAACTCTTCCTCCTCCTGAGCAGACGGACAAGTCCTGCTTTTCTGAAGAGAGGCCAAGTTAGAAAGCCAGTCCCGGCACCCACTGACCCGACCTTGAAGGCTTTGTCATGGGAATGTGGGTGGCTATGCTTGAAACACAAGGAAAGTTAAATTCCTGTTAGCTGATGGTCTTGGACCTTTATTGTCCAGGCAAGCTAATTAATTTACCACTTTAATAAGGAGCTTGTGGAATATAAAATCTTGCTTGTTAGCATGTTAACAAGGCTGTAAACTGAGCACTCTCTTTAGATTGTAATATAACCAGCTTTATGAGAGCAGGGGGATTATAAAAGCTTCCTCTACAGCACATATCTGATTTAAATTAATAAAAGCACTAATGAAAAATCATCTTGGGGATGAGATAATAGACCCGCTATGAGACCTGTAGTACCCAGTCCCCATGGAATACAGACATGGAAACTCACAGCCTAAATTGACTGCTGTTTACTGAGGTCTTTAAACCCAGGTATGACCAACTCAAGGCCTCCATCATTTCCCAAAAGACAAATTTACTTTCATGCTCTCTAATGATACTCCAAAGCCACAATATCTTTTCTGTGTTGCATTTGCCTTTTTTTGGCTGCAATACCTTTGGTCCAAATGGGAATTAAAGTACCTTCTGCCCCTCCTTTTCCTGATTAAAACCAGCCCACCCATTCCATAAGTATAGAGAAAAGCCTGAATAATTCCAATCAATCTTGGATCTCGTAGTAATTTGCACCTTTTAACAGCAAAGGGGTGAGTATACTTTACACCCAGCTCAAGGAGCCATGAGGCTCCCCTTCAGAACCTGAAACAGGTGAAACAAAACACCCCCAATGTGTTTGGGGTATATGAACCGAAGTTTCCCTGGGTCTGCCATACAAAAGGGATGTCAAGGAAGGTGTCACAAAGATAAAAGTAGGAAAATTCAAAAGAAGGACTGCAAAAACGGTGGGAAAAAAAGGTGGTCAAGGCAGAGGTTTAACAGTGGAAAGCAGGTGTTGTAATGCTGGCAGCAGGTTTTGCAGCTAAGCACCTGAAAGGTGATTAATTGAGCCAGGCAATGTGGTTTTTTGGTGGAAAACACAGCCTGAAGGCAATTTGGGCAGTCTCCCTTTTTATCCTTGAAGATCTAGATGCTGTAACTGGAAATAAATTCAGAATCCTGTAGGGAAATGCTGAGTTTTTATGGAAACTGCTAGGAAAGGCTGAAACAGTATTTATCATCTGTTCTGAGGAAAATAAATCTGTTTTGAGGATAAAGTCATGGTTCCTCTTCTAAAAATTCGATTTTATTTTGGTCTTCCATCTTCTGTAGGCTGCTCATGTCCCTCAGGAGCCTCCAGATTTGGAAGAACTGGAATTCAGACAACAACCATCTTCATTATCTAATAATCACTCTCATCCTGAATTTTAAATAGCCCTGCATTAAAATCTTAAACCTTCTCATCTACTTAGACATTATTTTGCCATGTATTTCACATCCTTTCACTAGATTCTGCTTGATCTGAAAGCTGTACATGCTATAAGGCAAATATTATAGGATGTGTGACTAAAAATAGGGAGAGAAGCAGTTTTGCTCCTGAAGCGAAAGAGGAAAATAATAGACATGAAGGTAAAGATAAATCCAGGGATTTCTGCAAACCTGGAGCACCAACAGCTGAGGGGTACAAGGCTCTGCCAAAGAGCTTCAATGGGCAAGACTGGACTAGGTGGGTTTTGTTTCCTTTCTCCTTTTGACTTACCTCTTTTAAGTCTGTGATCATTGTTCTCTTTTAATTTCTCCAGACTTCTAAATAGCGTAGCAGTTTTTTGAGTGAGCACCTTTTCTCTGTTGTCTTTAAATGGAAGGAAAATTGATATGATGCCCTTCTGGTACTTTATTTCACAGACAACAACATTTTGCATAACTGGGACCCTGAGCAGGGAAACCCAGTCAGGTGGGGCTGGTCCTCATGTGGAATCCAAAGGTGCTGCACATTGTGCTCTTAGAAAGTCAGTAGATGATACTTCTTCAGATTTAATTTGCCAGCTTTATCCACTTTCCTGACAATTTTTAACTAGAATTGCCACACATTTTAGGGAGAAGACAACATTACTGAGATTTGCCTCCAGGCAGCTGTTCTAGTCTAGATTTCACGTTGCTCTGAAGCAGACGTAACTCTCAGGTGCTGCTGACACCTCTGGGGAAGCAGGAGACAAAAGGAGAGAAAATGTTTAAGTTAGAGACCTTCCACATGCTATGCAGGTTTTCTTGTTATTAAGAAAGGTTTATTAAAGGTCTTATGTTAATGAAAATGCTTGCACAATCAGCCATTGCATGTATTTCCGAGAGAAATGATAATATGCCCTTTACTGTGGCTCAAAAGGGATTTTCTTATTTTAAACTCCATGTGCTAATAGAGCAACCTTGCTTTGAAGTCAGTGACCACTGTAAATATCAAACATATTTATAGATAGGTACAAATACACATTTGTGAACTGTCTGTCAACTTGTTCTCTTTCAGCCTATCCCAGGGTTTAGGGAGATTGCCTGTAACATCACCCTGCCAACCAAAACCACAATGAGAGTCAGCTTCTGGAGATAGAACACCAACAGGAGAACTTTGCAGCAGTAGCTGGTACAGGCTCTGAAGTTCCTTTCCCTTCCTTTCCCTTCCTTTCCCTTCCTTTCCCTTCCTTTCCCTTCCTTTCCCTTCCTTTCCCTTCCCTTCCNACTAAAAATAGGGAGAGAAGCAGTTTTGCTCCTGAAGCAAAAGGGGAAAATAATAGACATGAAGGTAAAGATAAATCCAGGGATTTCTGCAAACCTGGAGCACCAACAGCTGAGGGGTACAAGGCTCTGCCAAAGAGCTTCAATGGGCAAGACTGGACTAGGTGGGTTTTGTTTCCTTTCTCCTTTTGACTTACCTCTTTTAAGTCTGTGATCATTGTTCTCTTTTAATTTCTCCAGACTTCTAAATAGCGTAGCAGTTTTTTGAGTGAGCACCTTTTCTCTGTTGTCTTTAAATGGAAGGAAAATTGATATGATGCCCTTCTGGTACTTTATTTCACAGACAACAACATTTTGCATAACTGGGACCCTGAGCAGGGAAACCCAGTCAGGTGGGGCTGGTCCTCATGTGGAATCCAAAGGTGCTGCACATTGTGCTCTTAGAAAGTCAGTAGATGATACTTCTTCAGATTTAATTTGCCAGCTTTATCCTGACAATTTTTAACTAGAATTGCCACACATTTTAGGGAGAAGACAACATTACTGAGATTTGCCTCCAGGCAGCTGTTCTAGTCTAGATTTCACGTTGCTCTGAAGCAGACGTAACTCTCAGGTGCTGCTGACACCTCTGGGGAAGCAGGAGACAAAAGGAGAGAAAATGTTTAAGTTAGAGACCTTCCACATGCTATGCAGGTTTTCTTGTTATTAAGAAAGGTTTATTAAAGGTCTTATGTTAATGAAAATGCTTGCACAATCAGCCATTGCATGTATTTCCGAGAGAAATGATAATATGCCCTTTACTGTGGCTCAAAAGGGATTTTCTTATTTTAAACTCCATGTGCTAATAGAGCAACCTTGCTTTGAAGTCAGTGACCACTGTAAATATCAAACATATTTATAGATAGGTACAAATACACATTTGTGAACTGTCTGTCAACTTGTTCTCTTTCAGCCTATCCCAGGGTTTAGGGAGATTGCCTGTAACATCACCCTGCCAACCAAAACCACAATGAGAGTCAGCTTCTGGAGATAGAACACCAACAGGAGAACTTTGCAGCAGTAGCTGGTACAGGCTCTGAAGTTCCTTTCCCTTCCTTTCCCTTCCTTTCCCTTCCTTTCCCTTCCTTTCCCTTCCTTTCCCTTCCTTTCCCTTCCTTTCCCTTCCTTTCCCTCATGCAACTTTCTTTCTCATCAGTGAGACAACAGAAAGAAACTTTCCCCTAAACATAATTTAACTCCCAAGTGAACAAAAATTTGTCTTATTTGTGTGCAGAAATTCATAGTAACAAGGAAAATAGCACAGAATGAATTCTATGAAAATAAGTCTATTCCTATTTTTAACACTATTTATTTCCCACACTTTTGTAACTTTCATTATATTCAGTAAAATCTCTTTCTTTATAATTTTCAGTGATATTATTCTAAAGTTGTGTCCTAATGGCAAACTCTGGGTAGGAATTTCTTCCTGGTCACCTCTCTTCCTGTCTGAGAAGTGCCTGCCCCACAACCTGCTGGAATTAACAGTTCTTTCTCTGGCTCCAGTGGACTCTGGGAGAAGATTGTTTGGATTTTGCTGGATTTTCACTGCTCAGGACACAGTGAACTGGAATTACCTTTTGCTGCATCCAAAGGAAGCTCTGTCACTGTCTTCTTTCAAGGCAATGATTACCCCTGTCTGAGATTTTGCCTGTGCTTTGTGGACTCATACATTGCTTCTCGCAACAACGTTTGTAATACTTGACAAAAATGAATGAGGTTTTGGCTGAACATATCTGTATCTCAGAGAAAAATGAAACAGGTCTTCGTTTGTAACCCCAAGGCCAGGATGTTTCTCTCTCTCACCCACGATTTTTTTTAAATCATTGGGTAAATTATGAATTATTTTCAGTGGGTGCTTATTCTTATTTTCTGCTTTCTAAGCCATCCAAGCTCTAGTGCAGAAATTAGTGTAGTTCTAATACTTTGGGAATATGTAGAGCAGCACAGACATAAGACCACCCTGTCAGGCAGTGCAGTAAATTCACACTTGCTGTGGATGTTAGGCATTTCAAAATCACAACCAACACCTTTTGAAATAGCTTGAACAATTAAGTGTTTTCCCCCTATCCTCTTTTTCCCTTCTCTCCAAGATATTTGGTCAGTCCCCCGTTCCCCACAAGTATCACATCTGAAAACATGCCCCTGGAACCTGAGCCTGCTTTCTCAATCATCCTTTTCAGCACAGCAGACTGACAAACTTGGAAACATCACCTCAGCCCACACCCAGAGCCTGGAAAGAGAAACAAATTCTTGCAGAGCTGTAGGATCTGCCTCTTCTCCCACAGAAGTAGCAAAGTGGGTTGAATGTGCACTACAGGATTCTGAGAAACGAAGTGATTTGGAAGAAACAAGCGGTGACCTGTGCTAATCAAAGCAGTTTTGTCTCTGCCATGACATGTTTACACTTTTAGATGCAGCACACGTTGGCAGGAGTTTTTCTCATCACACTTAAGTGGGAATTTTCTGCGTATTTCTGTTGTCATTGTCAATTTTCTGATGGAAATTAGAAAGTCAACTTCTGCTCTCTTTTCTGCTTCAAGTTGAACCAGGGGAACTCTAGAGTAACTCTGCTGGAATTATTTGCAGTGTTGTAGCAAAGTGTTTCTTGTGTTTCACGTTCTGTAATACAAGAGAAAATGCCTCTCTTTTTAATGTGATTTTAGCCACATTACCTTGGACAGGTATTGCGTCCCGCCAGCCCTTTAAAGGTGCATTATGATAAAAACCCCTGCTTGTTTTGTAGAATATTCACTGCCACAGCCTTTGAAAGATAAATACTCAAACCAGGATCATTTTTCCAAGTCATGTGGTCAATGAGTTCAAAATCCAGAGGCTGTGAAGGTTTTCAGCTGAATGAAGAGATCAATGTATGAAGATGCCCCACTGCAGAATGAGATGTTTTCTGTCCCCTTCCACCAGCTCTGGTGTGTGTACACCAGGAGGAGCCTTGGTGCAATTAGAATTTCAGCAGTGGGACAGGACTCTGCATTCCTTTCAAATAATCCAGAAGAGAGGAAAAAGGCCCCACCAGGAATGCCAGAAGTTCAGAAAGTGCACACAGAACAAAAGCCTTTGGCAAACTGTTGCCTACCCACCAAAACACATTAAGAAGTTGTACGGTTTGTGGCTTAAAGCAAATTGAATTTGACTAAATCTGAGGTTCAAGAAGGCTTGGAAATTGATTTTATGAGATTTCAGTCATTGTTTTTTGGCCTCTCTCTGAGCTAAAAATACCATTCTGGCAAGAAAAGATTAAAATCCAAGTTCACATCTGGGAACTAAACCCCAGACTGTTCTGCCTTCAGGACCAAGAGTTTCCCATCAAAGGTTCCAGTTTTCAGGATTATTTTCTTTTGTTCTATACACTTTGCTTTAGTTCTTCCATCAAGAAAAAAAAAAAAACCAAAGAAAAAACAAAAGACATCTTTTTAAAAAATACCTTCTTGGTACGTTATTTTCTCTACCTTGGTAGCCAGAAGTGTTGTAACTGAGACAAGTGTTCTCTGTAGGACACCGATCCATAGTGTAGTAAGATTTTTTCTTTACAAATGCTCTTTATCAATGTGTCAGTTACAGAGACTTTTTTAATTTGAAACAGCTGCTAGAATAGTATCTTTATGTGAGTGCATAAAAAAAGAGCAATAAATATATATGTGTACACCCTCACACAGATTGCATCCTTCCAGCAGGCTGAACTACTCGCTGCTAAAACAAACCTCCTCTGGGTTTCTATCCTGTGAGCCAAATTCCCATTAACACTCCACACTTCCAGGTGCATCCTTCTGCCAGCACAAATCCACACAAATCCATCTTGGTAAAGATCCCTGCCTGGCTGCTTTTTTCAGTCATTGGTATTCAAGTTTTCATTTCCTTCAGAAGAGCTAAGGAAGAGACATTGCAATAAGCTAAAAGGAGCCTAAAAAACCTCCTGGAAACAGAAATATTAATACAAATAAGAGCGAAAGATCTATATAATTACAGAAGTGGGAGAGGGTGGGGAGGGAAGAGGACTGTTTTGATAAACTCATCTTTGGATCACGCAGTAAAAGACAGTCCCTGTCCCCAGGGACTGCCAGGGAAAACTCCCACGGGAACAAAAGTCTGCAAGGAGGAGCAACTTGTTCAGGGTCACACCGAGCACCTCCGTGGCAGAGCTTGGAGCTCCTGACTCCTCATCCAACATCTGGGGGCCCCAAACTGTTTGCTGAGGTTCAGGTTTGTTGTCAGTCCTTTCTGAGGAGAAAATACTCTTTTAGCAGAATATTTCTAAACATGTGTCTCAGTGTTGGAAGACAGTGGTTCATTTTTGGTTATATTATATATTCATTGTTTCTTAATTTATGCTGCTTCTTTCTGGTCTGTAGAAATAATATCCTCAGTGCATGTATGGCACTTGCAGACATTACTCTGGAAAGCAGGAACATAATGCAGCATCTGCCTTTTTTTGCTTGACTGATTGTGTTAATTCCATTTCACTCTGTGCCACTTCTGCTTTTATTTCTTACAGAATACACCTTACCAGGAAGGTCAGACTGGCACCAGATGTTAAATGTGATTTATATTTCCAGTAAGTAGCAAGCAGTTCAATCACAAGTCTTACATGGACCAAACAAACCATCCACCTGCTTTTGAAGAGACCTATATTGTTCAAAAACAATAAGGAAAAGAGCTTTTCTAGATACACAGCTCTGCCATGGCACATGGCTGTTGCAGTATCAAAATAAAATTATCCTGTTAATGAACTCCTGCTAAGTGCTAATGACAATTGATGTGCAGCAGATCACAGCTCTGGTGGTTTTGTAGCAATTCACACACAGAGATTCTGTTCTGGGTGGTAAACAGGCATTTCTGAGAAGAATACTTTGACCTAATTGTGACACAACAGAGACTCTTCCATTCCCACAAAATGAAAACATGGTTCTTGTGATCACACACACAACTGCTCACACGTTGTGTTTCTCAGGAGCATCATTTACTACTGCCAATAGACCTCCATCAGTCAGATCTCTCTGAGTCCTGCAGCTTTTCCTTGTACTTATGCTGCTCTCCCTTAGCACAGGTTTCATTGGCATACAATGTTAATACTGTTAATGACCTGATGACATCCCTGGACAGCCCATTCCAATGCCCAGTCACTCTTTCTGTCAAGAACTTTTTTCTAATGTCCAACCTAAACCTTACCTGGTGCAGCTTAAGACTGTGACCTCTTGTCCTGTTTCTGGTTGTCTGGGAGAAGAGACCAATCCCCACCTGGCTGCAACTTCCTGTCAGGTCCTCATAGAGAGTGATGAGGTCACCCCTGAGCCTCCTCTTCTCCAGGCTGAACACCCCCAGCTCCCTGAGCTGCTCCTCACAGCATTTGTGCTCCAGACCTTTCCCCCGCTCCGTTCCCATCTCTGGACACTCTCCAGTCCCTCAATGTCCTTCCTGAATTGAGGGGCCCAGAACTGGGCACAGGATTTGAGGTGTGGCCTCCCCAGTGCCCAGCACAGGCGGACAGTCACTGCCCTGGTCCTGCTGGCCACACTATTCCTGGTACAGGCCAGGACGCCACTGTGCCACCTGGGCACACCTGGGCTCATATTCAGTTTTCTGTCAATTGCAATGGAATCACATTTGGAACACCTTCAGATAATTCTTCTGAGCTCACACCAGGTCCTGCCAGTGTTGGTGGCATTCTCAGTGTTTCAGTTGCAGAGATCTGTTGGTCAGGAGCTTTCCCAGGAACAACACTCCAAAGAGAAGTGTGCATGCCAGTCGTGGCATGGCATTTTCCTCCTCCAACTAAACAGTGGACTCTGAAAAAGCAGCCACGTAAAAGAGGTTTTTGAGCTGAAGAACATTTCAGATGACTCCACTAGAAGACAGGGGTGTGGTACCCTGTTGATGACACGTGGTACTGGACTCAGCCTCTTCAACCCTTGCACACTGGGCTGTGACCACCACTCCTCTTAGGTGTTTTGAAGACTAAATGTTCAGATAGAGGCAAAGTAAATGCCTTTCCCTTCCCTCCTCATATTGTTTTCCACATCATCCAGTTTTCGAGAGCCTTAATTTATCCCTTGGAAAGAAAGGGCTGTAAGATCCTTTCACAGACCTGGCTATAAAAATGCAAAGTATTAGGAAACAAAATCCCATGAACAATTAAAAATTTATCACCTTCAAGCCAGAACTTTCAGAAAAGTGTCCAGTGGAAATAAAAAGACAACCTGCACTTGGAGGAAGGACATTCCATTGAAGGAAACCAATCACTTCCAAATAGGGGTTGTTATTTTGTCCTTTTTCCTGCTGCTTTCTTCCCCCCTTTGTATCTTCCTAGATGTTCACACTGCCATGAGAAGCAGGAGAACAGAGGGCACAGATCTGAAAAACAACAGTGTGGGGGTTATTGTGGGTGGGAGTGGAAGGCTTAGACAAAATTTATTTAAAAGCCCTGTTGTTAAGTCATGAGGTGCAGAAAGGACTCCCTGGCGTTCTAAAGCCCTCCTCAGAAAGGATTCTGGGGGGCAGCTGGATCCAATCTCAGCCTTGGATTATGTCAATAGTTTAAATTTAAGGAATTACAGAGGTGCGATTGAACCACTTTTGTCCCGCAGGTTTTAATGACTGGCAAAATCAGAATATTTATATGAAATTAATAATTTGTTATTACATATTATTACAAATGATCAGACAAAAGAACTTGATCAGAATTATTTACTATACAATATAAAAGCTGAAACTAGGGTAGAATGAAGTTCTTGTCCCTTGGGACAGGAAGAACAATGGCAATGAAAGTTTATATATGACCCGCCAGACAGGACAAAGAAGTGTTTGAGAAGAGTTGATTGACTGGTCATTGAATTTACAGACATAGGAAAAAGTTTGAAGTAATCTGAAGGCAAAGACTCACCATGGCAATTAAACTAATATTCTACACTGTACATTTTTAAAGTATATAGATCAGTAATAAAAATCCCAAGGAAAACTGACTTGGAGCACAGAACTTAAATGTAGTTGTTCCAGATTAGAAGTGTCCATGCAGGACACTTGCCCCAAACTCTCTACAAGTTTTATGTTTAAAAAGTTTCCTTTGGCTACTATCACAAAATGTCCTTGTTGATCTTTTTCTGTGGAAGCAAAAAGTTAGTCATTTTTATCTGGACAGATTTTTTTCCCCCATCTTCTGTTATTTTTAGTAGATGCTTCAAGTTTTCCTTTTACAGAATGTGCTGAGAGCTACTCTTGCACTAGGAAAAAATATTCAGCAACCAAGCTCTAAATGCCACATTTCTTTAATGGTAAAAAAGACTAACTTTCTGAATCTTGATAATTTTGGAACCTACTTCACAGAGTGACTCTTTTATTTTTTAAACAAAAGTCAAACAGTGCACAGGCTGCCAGCCCACAGTGTAAATAAATCTGCTTTTCCAGACTCCCTTTGTCAAACCAGCCTCCAGCTGAAATACATGACCTCAGATGAAATGCATCAGCAATAATTAGAACTGCCTGGTTGTATGTTGAGAATAAAGAGCCTTAGGCCCAGATCAGCCACAGAGGGTTCCTAAAATACATACAATTTTTTGAATGGAAGCTGGGAGTGTGGTTTCTCCATAGATGCAAGTCTAGGCAATTCTGTGTTGAGAGGACTTTAGGATGAGCAGAGGAATGAAAAGGCTGTAGAAATTACTCTTTACATATCTGGACAGTGAGTTTTCTGGCTTCAGTTCCATGTTTTTCTTGGCTACTGTGAACCAGACATCACCTGAGAGCCCAGCCTCTTTCTTGGTGTTCAAACCAGATCTGCAGAGACGGGGAGAAGCTTTCTCAGCGGGATAGTGACTGAACCAACCTCCCACAGGACACTGAAGTGCTTTAACTTTCACACCTTGCAGGAAGACTTTCCAACAGCAATTCACAAAGGACCTCAAAGAGAAGAATATCTGGTGTTGGCTTGTATTGGAAAAGACCCTCTTCATGAACTGAGCACCACCTGCTCGAAGCTGACCTAGACTGAGGGTGGAACTACGAACCTCAGAAAATTTGCTCTTTCTGAGTGGTTTTTAATGCGCCTTTAGGGCCAAGAACCTTTGCCACAGAGTGTCTCCTGCAGCCTGGCTGCACTGTGCAAGGCTTAGGGAAAGTCTTCAGCTGAGGGAAAGAAGTTGGTTGAAGTTGTTCCTTGTGTTGACCAAGGGTCAGGTTTCAGCAAAGCATGGCGAAGCTGCTTAATAGGTACTCATTACTTGTTGAGAGCCACCGTAGCCTGTCACAAAGGGCACCCCAGCAGCCACTGCCAGGCTATCCCATGCCATTGCAAACCCTCTGCAGACAGCCCAGCCAGAGGAGTTCCCTACAGAGTGTCTGTCAGTCTAATGCTGCTGCCAGATTGATAGTTCAGGGAAATTACTGAGTGTCCTAAACCCAGCTAGCATGGCCTGGGGCACAATTCCCCACTCTGGAACCGGGTACCTTGGCAGCAAATCCAAACTAGTCCTCTGATACAGTCGAAGACAGTAGAAGAAATCAGATTACATGATGGTCTCATGAAATAAGGCCGTGCTCACCAAGAGGAAAGGAAAGCAGAGAGTGAGTATGAGATGGCACACAGTGACCATTCCTTAGGAGCTCATCCCAACCGTTCCTTTAGGGACAGCAAACACCAACAGCCTGTGCATTTCTGTGCAAGAAACAGCACTGTGGAAACAAATAGAAACTGGTGAACTGTGATAGTGTACTATTTGAAGGCCACAGTTCTAAGAGATGTTAAGATGCTGCTTTCAGCAGTGTTTAAAATGATATGCTTTGTTTAGATTATCTTTTTATCCAATGAAGTTTAAACCTACTCTGAAAATTTGTGGAGAAATAGGGCAAAAGCAAACACCAAAGAGGAGAAATATCCTCAGTTTTCCTCCAGTCACTCTGTTCCATACAGTTTTTGACCTCAGTGCTGAAGAAAGTTTTCAGGCTGAATATTTATTTAGGCATTATTTAGATGAGAACATTTCTTATTCAGACTCCCATTGTTTGTTCCTTGGGGGAAAAAACAAACCTCAGACAACAAGCAAACAAAACCTCAAATCCTTATTATTTTGTTTAAAAGTCCTAAATTTTCATTTGGTAAACAGGATTTGTTTTGAATTAATCTGAAGTTAACACAGCAGTTCTTAAGTTGTCAACAGCTTCAGCTTTTGATTGTCAACAGCTTCATTTTTCTACAGCATTAATGTGCAAAAGCATAACTAATTCATGGCAGTACAGACTCATATTTAACTGCTGCTGTAGACTAAGAGAGCAAAAGTTATGGATTCCCTAGAAATAGGGGGATTTAGACTTAATAATGTAATTAAAATGATTTTTAAAAAGCATCCAACTTTGAATACATCCTTTTCTCATACAATGACTGCTGCACTAAGCTACGGATTTCAATTACGATATTTAATCTCTCTGAAACATTGTTTTTCATTGTGGAGTCTGCAGAGTGTGTTTTCTGTCAAGCGAAAATTCATTCCACTGGGTATTTATTTTAAAGACTGGCTGCAAAGTCGAATTTCTGGGCTCTTGGAGGCTGCCTCCTGCAGAAGCCACTGCAGCACAGTAGCTCTGGAAGCTCCTTCCCAGCACAACCAAGAGCCTTGGTTTGGTTTCTTCTTCCTTGTTCTCTTTCCCACCTTTCTGTCATCAGATAACTTTGGTATGGAAAACTGAGGTAGGAGTGGTTTTGTGTTGGAAGGATCTGCATTAGAACTTCTGCTTAGATCATATGAAGTCAAAAATCTATTGGAAGAAACAAATTGAGTTGTCTCATGATCTGAAGCACTCTGAGCTAAGGGGGGAACCAGCAGATGTTGCTGTTTTGTGCAACAGACACTGTCACGTTTGGACATGCACTAACATTCCTCTCAGCTGGAAGATTAGCATCACCGAACCTCTCTGACACAGACAGGTGTGCAAAACTGGAATTTGTATCCATGTGCTCTGTCAGGAAAAGAAATATTTTTCCTTATTGAATGCAGCAATTTAATTTTTCGGATTAGCCATTCTCCTGTTTTAGTCAATACTCCTGTTCACAGTTCCTTGGCTTCAGACTTGGGGACATTTATTTTGTGCTTGATATACTACTACTTTTCTTCTTCTTTTTTTTTTTTTGTCAGGGCTGATTTTTATGGCTAATTTACAGTATTGCTAAAAAAATTCCCCCTCCCTCTGGGAACAGTAAGTATTTGAAATCTTATAATGGCCTTCCAATTCAAAGCCTGTGTATTTGAGGTCTCAGTAGTGACCTAATTTCAGTGGACCTGAGATTGCAGCAGAACACAACTTACACACAGGGTCAGCTACTAAAAAGGGAAAATAACTTCTTAATATCATAACTTTTCGAAAGCTAAATAAAAATATAATGAAAAAGTAGCTTGCAGAGAAATGGAGGGCGTGTCTCAGTCCCAAATGATAACATGGAGGATAATTCTGTCTCTCAGTTTAGGGTATAGATTAGTCTCTGATCCATCTCAGAGTTGAAGGGAACAAAATGTAAGTGGAGCTAGAGGGGTCTGTAAGCTTTGGTAGCTTTGAAGTCTGTAATACAGGAATTGTTACTGACTGTTTCACAAGAGGTTTTGGACAGAGGGAATGCTAAAATTACTCAGTACCCAGTTTTGATTACACTGCTGTACCATGAAGCTCATAGGCACAGTTACCAACAGAGGACTGGGCAGGACACCTCATGTGACACATTGACTGTAATCTGATTTCCTCTGCTAAGATAGAAAATATGAAGGAGGGCAAAAAAGCATTCCAAAATATTTTAATGGAATTTGCATTGTAGGGAAAAAGAACTGAGCACTTGGCTGGCTTTGACAGCTCCTATTTAGGTTTGCATTTGCATGCAATGATAGGCATTATCTGTGTTTCCAAAGTCATTTTTATTCAGCTGATGGGGTTTGTTATGTTTAATTGGAAAGACCTTTCCCCCTGTTTTCCCAGCACTCCACCAAAAAGTTACTTGTGCTTTTAATGTTTTATCGGAAAAAGTGTATTCTGTCTGTCAAAGCACTAAAGGATGATGTGCTCTTTTGACTTATATTTTTGTACCTGGCTAGACAAGTTTGCCTTTAAGCATCTCAGATGAAGGCATCTTATTTTTTTTTTTTTCAAAAATGGAGAAAACCTCAAAAATTGTTTGATGGGGATGAGAAAGACGAAAATAATTTTTCAAAGTTGATCAGCAGGTTTGGAAATTCTGCTCTTGGTCCATAATTTAAGTCAGAAAAGGCCATGAAGCTCTAATTTTGTTAGCATTTATTAGAGGTTTTCCCTTTTTTGCTAAAGATACTGCCTTTGGTTTTCAATTAATAACAACTTAATTAGAATATAACAGGGAGAGGGGTCGGTCTTTTCCCAACCAGTGCTCTGCCATGGATGGATTATCTACAGGCAGGAATTTACACAGGCTGAGTTTGTGTGCAAGATCTGCTTTGTATTTCGTTATTGAAGTTAGCTAACAAACATATTCTGTGGTATTACTGATGGGAAAATGATTCCAGATGGATTTGTTGTTTTGTTCTCCATTAGCAGAATTAAGGAGCTGGGAGGGTGCGAGTTCTTGGTGACATGAATTTTTATCTAATTAAAGAAGCACCCCAGCAGTTTGTACAAAATAATTTTCTGAGCATACTAATAAATGTGTAGAAGAATTTGATGATACATTGGTTTGTTAGTTTTCTTTTTTTTTTTTTCTTTTTTTTTGGGTTCCAA
>VXBX01009581.1:124542-172307 GCA_013400415.1 Scytalopus superciliaris
TTTTTGTCTGGATCCAAGCTTGTTGAGGTTTTTTTCTTTAAACTGACACAATAGTTGGTAGGTATTTACTTACAATTATTTTATCCTCCAACTAGTGGCATAAATAATTAATCTGATAAAAGGTTCTAACACATCAAATCAGTGAACAACCTTCAAGATGAATTGGAACACATCCAATCCCCCAGATACCCAGCAAGAATAATTTATTCCAATTAGACCTGTGAAATATATTTATATTTGTGATAGTTATATATATATTTATATTTATGATAGTTAGCCAAGCTATGTGGGCTCAGCTCACACAGCAAAATAGTGTCAGTACAAGAGATGCAGAGGTGCCCTCTAAGTAATTCCTTCGCTTCATGTTTTTAGTGTGTGGGGGGTTTATTCCTTTTTCCCAAATATCACTCTGTGCATTTTCAGTGAACTTGTTTTCCTTTCATTTGGATAAAGTTTTTTTTTTTTTTTAAGTGAGGTTAAGAAGGGTTTTCTAAACATTGCACTGGATGCATAACATTATATTCTTCAGAAAATCCGCTGTGGCTGAAACTTTATGAGGAAGAAATGCTCAGTTGTCATTTTAATTTCCTCTTATTATATCAAAATTATTATTTTCACATTGCTTTCATTTAATACCTAATTGAGAATGTCAGATTTTCTTTCTTTTTGTTCTTAGCAAAAACTTCCACTGGCAGAAAAATCCATGTAGGAAATACATTACAGCAGAAAGCTTAAATGCAAAGTGAAAGGTAACATGTGAAATAGGATTTCTTTTGGGATTCCTTTTGGAGTGTGGGGTCAGCTTTTCCAGTTGACTCCAGAACGAGTTATTTGGGGTTTGGAAGTCCCTAAAAGTCCTAAATTTTACAAGGACTTCTAGTCCCAGCAAGGGACAAGCAAACTGGGGGTGCAGTCAGGCTCAGGACAGAACAACAACAGAGACAAAATTGTTCTAGCAGGCACACGGTGCTTAACCTCCTTAGCGCCACACTTGAAGGCACTTCTCAAACTTGGAATTAAAAAGAGATAAAAAACAGTTCTGTTGCCTTTTGATTTTCTTTTCCACCCTTCCCTTGGTGGCAGCTCACCCAGCTGTGCCTACAAGAGTGTCATGGGATAACTGATGGGATTCTCTGTGTTGTCTCAGGGGCTGATGAGGGGCTCTGGCAGGGACAAGGTGAGCACAGGGTTGGTGGAGAGGGGGTTGGTGCTGCCCCACCACCCCTCACCCCATGTCTCTCACTGCCCTGGCAGTGCCACAGTGCCACTCTTTCAGGGTTGCCCTCCAAAACTTTTCACCACCCACGAGCATTAAAGCAACAGAGGACACTGAAATGGAATTAATTTTATAGCTGTCTTCTTTCCCCGCCCCCCCTACTTTTTTGTTTGTTTGTTTTCTTGAAATGCTTACAGGAAACTGCATCAGGATCCCAAAGTAATGGAACATTAAAAACCATCTGGAGATCTAAACCAGCTTTAAAGACTTAGAGTAGCACTGATGCATGACCACAAAGACAGATACAGTCCACTGTGAGTATGTGCAGATGACTTGCAGTTTTGTACTCAGGAACATAAAATTCTGATATTTAAAAAAATAAAATCTTGGGATAGCTAAATAATTGCAGAATGAAAATGACAGATACTACTATTTGGCTGCATAAATGTAGTAAGACTTTATTTAACAAATACTTACCTTATTCTAGGAGGGTTATAAACACAGAAACACCTATACATGTGCTAAATAAACGAGATTGGATTGATGGAAGAGAGATATAAAATGTGATATAAAGATGCAAAATATTACTTCCCACAGAAACACGCTGGAGTCATAGACACTTTTCTCCCACTTCAGTTTCTTCACAGAAGAGCAGCAGTCTGTTTACACAGTCAGAAATCTTCAGCCTTCCTTTTTCCTGCCCAATTATTTCCCAGACTGTGCACTGGTGGTGCAGAGAGAGAACCGTGCGTCAGGCACGCCGGTGCTGCGTGCCACGCAGCCTTGGGAAAAGGGGATCTTTCCAAAGAGATGCCTGACTTGTCCTCATTCCCACATGCAGGAATGTCTCAGGCTGTGACCCTGGGACACCAGGTTGCACCCAAGTGCAAATGAGTTTGACCCCAACCAAGGGGTGTGCACTCAGCCACCGGATGTGCCTTGCTGTTGCTCCGCTGGCTCCGTCCTGCATGCTTGATGTCATACTGTGACAAGAAGCAGACTCAAAATCAATAAGAAATAATCTGCAGTGAAGCTCTTGAGACCTCATAGCCTGGGGCAATAAGGGAGTTCAGCATCCTTCAACATCAAGCTCTGTATCGGGAAGGTTCCTGCCAAAATCACTGGAGCTGAGTCAGTGGCCGTGTCAGTGCGTCCGTCTCCCACCTGACAGCCATAAAACACATCCTTTCACTGCACCATCAACAGCTGACACAAACTGTGGGGAGAGATTCTCTTTCCCTGACTCACTCTGAGCATCCTCAGCAGCTCAACAAAAGAATCTCCTTGAGAGTACAGAAGTTACTGGGTTTTCATATCATGAGTTGACATCTTGACTTACAGAATTTCACTTTCTATGGAAAAGTCGTCTCACTGTAAACCTAAATATGTATTTCTTATGTTTACAATAAATGTATACATTTATTTAGGCTCAGCAGCTTTTTAGTGATGTGCTGGGCTCTTTTCACTGTGAAATGGACAGAATAATTCCCTGATAATTCAGAGATTCCTGGAAGTGGCAGTGTTTTCTTGCTTAGCTGCATAGCAGATTTTCACTTTTGCCCAGCATGGAACTACTCACTTCCAGAAGTTATTCCAACCCTCTGGCATGTTCAGGCGACATCAATGTCACGCAGCTCTTCATTGTGACTGTAGCACAGTTTTTCTTTGTGTTCCAGATGCTGATTACTGGACACACAGAGCAGTGTGTCCCCCTTTGCCACCTTGTCACCCCCTTGTTGGTTGAAAAGGCAAGGAAAACAAGGTGCATTTATCCAACTCTCTACCACACAGTGAGATGGAAAAGTACTACCATATTCAGAACTACTTTAATTATTGATGGACAGTTCAAATATCTTTCATCTCTTCTGCAAAGAATATAAATCTACTTTTTCTTATTCAAACTGATGCAATTTATAAGGTTGGTAATATTTTCTGCTCAAGGTTGGTGTTTGCTAAAGAGGCATTTAAATTCACTTAATATTTAATAATCTTTCTGAACTACCTGATGTAAAAGGAGGATCTTTTCCCAAAAGATGACACATCATTGTTGGCAAAAACAGTTTGAGAAATCCTGTGTATTTCTCAATTAACTAACCTCTCTCAAATAGAAATTCTCCTATTAAAAAAACCCCTAAAATTTGGCCCACAAAGAAGTTCTTCTTGGCTTGTTTTATCCCAGGAGAAAACCAAGGTGTATTTATATAAGAATTTCTTTTAAGTTAATCTTCTTTATTTCCTTTCCCAACAGGACAAAAAATGAAAACTTAGGATCTCCAGAACCTTTTTTTTTAAAAAAACCCCTAAACATTTGTAAAATGGTGAGAGAAGTGAACAAACTCAAGTGTCCTGCAACAAGCACTTGGAAATTCTTCCAAGCTACTGTTTCTAGTTTGATTTATTTTGACAGTTAAAATGGGCATCTCAGTCTACCTAATGCACTTGGAAGCAAGGAATATTTAATATAGTTAATACACTTAAAATAATAGTTAATAATAGGAAGGCAAGTGAGTGCTGTGGCTTGCTGCTGGACTTTGGGGCTGCAGTGCTTTTTATGACTGCCAGAAGATTCCATGAACATTGTTCCCTGCTTCCCACTAGGAAAACTTTGGAAATCAGACAATCACAGGATGGTTTGGGTTGGAAGGGACCTTAAAGATCAACTTGGTCCAACCTCTGCCATGGGCAGGGACACCTTCCACTGTCCCAGGTTGCTCCAAGCCCTGTCCAGCCTGGTCTTGAACACTTCCATGGATGGGGCATCCACAGTTTCTCTTGGACAACTTGTTCCAGTGCCTTCCCACCCTCACAGTAAAGAAGTTTTTCCTAATATCTAATATGAACGTTTCAGTTTGAAGTCATTTCCCCTTGTCCAATCAATACATGCCCATGTAAGGAGTCCCTCTCCATCTTTCTTGTAGCCCCTTTAGGCACTGGAAGGCTGAAATGCTCAGAAATACTTTATAGACATATATGAGAATTCAGCGCCCATTAGATTTCAAGCAATGGATGCTTCCCAGGAACTACAGCTTTATTTCCAAGGTAACCACCACAGCTGGCACATTCCTGGGAAAGTGGTACAAACTCATCCTTTTTTACTTGATGTTAGAAACATTCAGTCACCACTAACATACTGAGGCCTTTAACCAAAGACTGCTACTTGTTGTATACTGTACTGCTGGCAAACATCCCAGCCTGCATCAAATACTCCTGAGGGATATTGCTCAATAAAAACTTTCCTACCTCTTTTGTTTTCAGCAGAAACCCAGAGCAGGAACTCATCAATGTGGAGACAACAAAGCTGTACCTTTGCTGTGTTCAAGCTGGATTCATTAAGTGTTCCGAATTGAGCTCTAGAGAAAGCAAAGGCAACAAGTCCTGCTCTAAACTCTCATCAAATGGCTTCATAAAGATGGTGAGAACTACACAATTTGGATGTCTGTGGCTAATTTTCAGATTAAACCACTAAATTATGCAGAAATTAAGGCACAAAACTCATTTAGGCTGCAATTCTGTCCTTAGCACACACTGATTTACTGTGCACAGAGTATGGTTTGTGAAATTACTTGCTGTTTGGAGACCTTTTAGATCCTCACACTTTACATTGAGCTACAGAATAAATATTTATCATGGCCTCTGAATTTTTCATGCTTTAGTTCCATAAACTTGCTAACAGAATGCAGAGTGATTACTTTTATTGTTCTGTTTTTTTTCCTAAATAAAAAAAGAAAAAAAAAATCTAAACACACATGAGTGAACAGGGAAGAGAAAGGAAATACAGGGAGGAGAAAGGAAATACAGTGAGGAGGGCAAAACTGGATAGGTTTGAGAATACCCTTCTAGTAAATCAATGTAAATCAGTAAGGTTGAGTGGAGTGACCCATTTCTGGGGTTTGATTTCAGGCTCCTGTGACCCCAGAAGAAAGCACTGTCACCAGAGAGCCTACATATGGGAAGATCTTGTTCCTAATTTTTGTCTCAGAAGGGAAGGGTGGGCCGCAGAACACAGCTTAGAGGGATCTGGCTGGGAAGAAGGTGCACTGAAAACATGCCCTCAGAAACTCACAGGTCATAGGAGCATGGGAAGAATGATAGCAGAGGGCACAACTGAGGTTTAAAATGTTATTTAAATAAACAAGACCCAGCCCCTGAAGAATAGAATCTGAACCAGAATGGCTGGGAGATACTGTTTGATGCCTCACTTAGCAGTTTGGTCTAGAGGCACACAAGACTTGTCAAAAAATTCAACAAAGTATTAGATAGTTTGAAGTTTCTAGAAAAGCAAAAAGTCCCAATAAAAACACCTCCATAGCCCCCAAATTAAATAATGTTTATATTGAGAACTGGCAAGAACCAATAGTTTATCACTTTCACTTTGTGCTGTGAAATATACTGGAAGACTTTGCAGGCAGACACTTTCACACCAGTGAGGTGCCCCTTTAAACATGTCAAACCTTTCAACAGTTTTAATCATGGTGAGGAAAGAGACCTGCTGAGGAGAAGGAAAGAGTTTGGGAGAAAAATTAGCAGGAAAGTATGAGACATCTCTTAAGATTCTACAGGTGTTTTTTCAAGGGCAGAAAGAGAAGTCTCCAAGGCTGAGGCTGAGAAAGAAAGGGTAAAATTAGGGGCAGCAAGATTAAAATATTACTCAAGGTTACTCAAGATTAGCTGTATGATGAATGGGCCACAGAATGCTGCATAAATCAAGATAACTAAGATAAATGGAAGCCTAATTTAAGGAGTGTGCTCTCTCTGGATCAGAACTGGAAGGAACCAGACACATGACTGCCAGTTTAGAAGGTACAAGAGCATTACCCAAATTGGAGCAGACCTTTATAGAAAGCTGCTTCTTAATGTCTTTTCCAAAGATGGAAGAGAAAAATCACCCAGGAACTGATGTTGGGCAGTAATAACAGTTTTTAGTGTGATTCCGCTCTCACAGGAGGGAACTTTTGGCTGCTTTAGACTGGAACTTCTCTCCCCTGTGACAATGACCTGACTCTTTGCTAAATCCTTCCTGTCCTATGCCTGACTGTACATTAATCACTGCACTTCCTTTTCATTGCACACTCAAACCTCTTTTCATTTTCCCTTCCTTTCCTCTCCTAATTGCCTTTTTGAACAGCCAGAAGACATGATCAGAGAGACCAGGACTCTTTTGCCCGTTATGCTAGAACTGGGGGATTTTCTTTAAAAATGACCCCAACAAAACCCACTGCACAATTTTTTTTAAAGCTGAGATGTCTTTAACACTTGCATTTGTGCTCAAAAATGCATCTTCCAGAGAACTATTTTTGTTATGTGTGCAGAAAGCAGCACCCTGACCACCAGTGGCAGGACACAGAGCCTTATGAGACCAGGGAGGAGAGAAAGAGCCTGTCTCCTGCTGGTGGAGTCTCAGTGCAAATATTCATCAAAGGAAATTCATAATGCACTGACTTTGTCCAACAGACCAAAAATGATGCTGGAGCTTCTGAAAGAGGTGATCCAATGAAAAGTGGGAGTGCTGACAGCATCTGACAAACCACTGAGGCAAAAGGTCTAAAGGTCAGGCTCATCAGCTGCACCAGGAGGCATTTGAGTTGTGGTCCAGGTACAGCAGGGTTAACAAACTCTACATGCTAAAGTGGAGGTGCATAAAGTCTGTGGTGTGTGAATATGGACTGCAAAGCACGATTAGGTGACAGCTGCTGGGAGAAGGTGGTCCCCAACCAGCTCCTGAGCATCCATCACATGGGTGAAGGCTGGCTTGGGACTACAGACAATACACTGTATGTAGGCCCAGGGAAAGAGAGTTTCCATTGCCTATCAGGTTTTCCAAATCAGTAATTTACTCTTTTTTTCTTTTTTTCCGCATATCAAGAGCCTTCCTTTTGCCTTGTCCTGCAAAGCTGTGTTTGATAAAAAATCCCTCACCGAGCCCTCTGCAGTTTAGTTTAATTTCTCAGATTTCTTGTTGGGGGCTTCGATCAGCACCACTTGCCCAGCAATAAGCTGGCATGTTAATTTAAGGAGGCTGACTTTATTGTTTTACAGATGTAAATACGGATGCACAGTAAAATCTGAGCAACTATCTCCACTTGGTGATGGTTCACAAGTGTGGACACCAGATCACTCCCTCCCATTTATTAACTTGTAACCAGGTGGTGGAGAGGTTTGCTCTGCCTTTGTCAAGATGAATATGAAGGGGAAAGTATCCAGTGACAATATTCAGTACACTGATATTGCCTCCAGTATCAAAGAAGCTCTCAGAATTCAGCAAATAACTAATACTGATCTAGGCACCGGAATTTCTCTGATTCTACTCTTTTTGTTCCAAAGAGCCTTCCTCTTCTAAGATGCTTTCCCTTTCTCTCCCTCACCTCATCCACATCAATGAGCCTCTTTAACTGATCCCAATTAAAAAACCAGGAATCATCCTGATGCCATCAGAGCCGGATGAATAATTTAGTTTCATGAAAACTTTAATCAGAAATTAAGCTTGTTTGCAGAGGATTGCAGTGTTTCTTCAGCTTAATAACCACCTTCCCTTTGTGTTCTTTCCACTTACTGTTCCCCCTTGCACAGCTTCCAGCCAGTCAGTCCTGTTCTTTTCCCCATCCATGAGTCTGTGGGACTTCAGAGTGAGTCAAACTTCAGAAATGACTGTGATTTAAAAAAAAATACAATTCAAAATATTAATAATAATAAGGTTGAACAGCAGTTTTAAATCTTTACTTTTAAATCTGGATGCTTGCAGAGGTTCAGCTTGCAGACTACAACATCCCAAGGTACTTTCATCTGTGTGGAAACCCCTGGAGAACAGGTCCAAGAACAATAACAAACCTATGCAAAGTTCTATTAATGGGAGTCTCATCATAAATATTCACTTCATTTACCCTTCTTAAAGAAACCAGAAATTAGACACAGACACAGCCCCAAGGATGACCAGTGAAAATTGTCACAGGCACAGAGGGATTTTTGCTATTTACTTAGGGGAGTTGTTTCAGACTATGATGTCTGCTCTTTTCCCAGTTCCCATCATTAGGTAACTGGGTAATTTGTGCCTCCCAAAAGTTATTACCTGTCCCCCAGCATCCAAACCCACCTGCATTATTGAGTAAGTCGTTTGATTGCTTTGACTTGGCACAACAAAATTGCTGTGTGCCTGCACACTTGCAATTTGGACACTGATTTTTATTTCAAGCCTGAAATAAAGGAGACAAGGGGGTGTATCTATAATCTCATACACACATATGTACCTGCTTCTCCTCCTGGTATCTTATTCAGTGGTTAATGCATTATAATGGAGCTGTTTATATTTGTTAGTTATGGAATATTGCACATTACATGAAAAAATCTGGCATCATTCATAAATCATACTTTTATTCTGTACTCTGTTTAGCCAAAAATATGCACATACGTACAGACACATTTTATTACACAGAGGCACTACTGAATATAAATAGAATATTTGTCAAACTTCAGATTAACATAAAACCAACACTGCACAAATATCTGATTCTGCCAACCCACTGGCACATCCTCCACATTTTTAAGTGTTCTGCCTAAAGCAGCATAGCGAAAAGACTACCTTAGTGGAAAGAAATAGTTGAAAATACACCACAAGTAGAAGTAAGAGAGAAAGCAGATGTCACTAATGGGAGAAAACATTGCTGACACACCGGGGAACCTTCCACTTAAATGATATCAGAGAATTAATAATCAAGCACTGACAAGCTAAGGGTAGAATTGACTTCTGAGAAAGGAGACTGTCTCACATACATCGTGGTGTCTGCTAGAACCAGGAAAATTGCAACAACTTCCCTGAGTGAATTCACAGTTTAAAATAGAGGACAAAGCAAAAATTGCGTAAATATTTAAAAATTGACGTCTCTGTTTCATGTATTTTGTATAAGCAATCATATCATTTGCCTATACATTGCAACAAGGTTCTAAGCATTTTCCAAAACCTCTGCAAGCCGCTTCAACCTAAGGAAAAAGCAGCTGAGGAACATGCAAAAGGGAAGGTGCTGTCAGGTTCTCTCACCTGGGCATTCACAAAGCTCTGAATTCTACTCACTTTTAGGTTTAAGCCCAAACTTTTGTCCAAAGATGTGGTTTTCACTGCAGTTCCCGTGCTTTGGTACCCCTTCTTGGGAAGGGCTGGTCCTTAGGCCGGGTGTTGTACTTGTGAAGGTGCAGCAGCTCCTGTGGAGGAGCACAGAGACACGGGGGCTCCTCCCTCCTTTGGCAAGAGTGGGGAACCTGCACTTTCTGCACCTCCTCTTGCAACCAGTTTTATTTTTAATAAGGTCATAGGCTGTATTAATCTCATTAATTAACTTAAATGACAGTCTTAAGCAAGACCATCAGCCCTGTGCAAGGGCACACGACTTCTCCGTGGTATGGCAGCAGAGGACGATAGAAATGGGAGCTAAGCACCTTTTTCTCACACTTTTTCAAACAACACAAAAGGTTTTAAACCCATAAGGTAGACATTTCACGCAGAGAGGATATTTAACCTTTCTCTGCTCCACTAGAAGTACAACTGCTTTCTGTTCTCGCTCACCCTCTGCATTTGTGAAGGTGGAAATAGAAACAAGAGAAAAAAATTGAATATAGTAGTTATTAATTGATTATGTATATAGGCATTATTCTAGCAAATGAGCCTGCAGAGAATGAGGTGGGGCAGGACAGAGTTGCAGACAAGTGTACATTTTTGGCATACAGGACAGCAGCAAACACAGCAGGTTGATTTCTTAGTTCTGAACTGTCTTTAACGCTGGTATTTACAGAACCCAGATGAAATATAATGATGGAAACTTCTGTGGAAAGTTCCACAGGCCAAAAATAGTTCATTTGACTGATATTTTTATGGTAAAATGTTGCACTCCAGGGCTTCTTTCCAGGTTCCACCAGATCTAGATCAAGCTCATAAGAACTTAAAACACGCTGTTCTGTCAGTAAGTGCTTAAGAAAAAAAACCAACTGTGTAAAATTATATCCATTTAAAAAAAACCCCAAAACTTTAGTGTAAATAAGGGCAAGGAAAAAGTTATAAAATCTTATACACTGCACTAAAAATGTCAAATTGCCAGTTTCATTGTTTTATACATTGGTTGGCATCAGCACAGGAACTCCTGTGAGCAAAAGTGAATAAATTTTGCCACCTCTGTCTGAAATATATGGGTGCCCCCCAGGACTGTTTTGCTTTATAGGTCCTGGTGTACTAAGACCACATCTCAGTCCCATGAAACACAGTCTTGTCAAAGCACCTCATGATTAGCTGAGTAAGGGATTGGGAGTATTTCACACACATTGCAGCTGGAGTCAATTCTTCATTAGAATAAAGCTCATAACTTCAAGCAACTACACCTACTGTCAGAACTCGGCCTCAAAGTATGATGAATATCATGTCAATGCTAATCAGAAAAACAAATCTAAAAGGAAAATTCTCTCCAGAGCCTGAGCCTGTGATGATTTGAAAGGCAGTAGTGAGTGAAAGAAATGGAAACAATAACTGTTATATTAATTGGTGTTTGCTCTTTTTTCATTTGAGCTCTGAAAGCATTTCTGAAAAGCAACAACCACAACTTTAGCCTGATCTCACAGCTAGGAAAGTTCGTGGTAGCTGCCAGTGAAAACAACACTATCTTTCTTATCACCTTCCCACAAAACAAATTCCTTTATGTATCATACAGAGGAACTCCAAACCAAACTTGAGAGTTTGAAATCACTTTAAAATGTTAGATAAAGGGAGTCTGAAGCAGAATTTACAATTGCAGGAGCCAGTGGCCTTGACTGTAGCTTATTCATGTCCCCTTTCTTGTAGGTTTTGTGCTCTTTTTTAGTAAAGTGCAACCAGACACCTGCAGGACATTTAACTTCACTTTCTGCTGCTGTGAGGGCTCTGCCAGTTAGAGCAGGAACCTGCAGAAAGCCTGAGCTCAGCTCCTCGCTCAGGAACACGTTTGGTAAGTGGCCTTGGATGAGGTGCTTAATTACAGATGAGGTGGCAATCTGGAGGTAGTCTTTTATTTTCTATCTTGCCAAAATAATGCGAGAATTAATTACAGTTTGCAAAACACTAGGAGATCCTGAGGCTAAATATCCTGTAGAAGTAGTAATGATCCATCTTGTCTCTGACCATATGCACACAGTCAGTTTGATGCTTTTTCAGGAAAAGATTAGTCTTGTCAGAAAAACAAACTTGAGCTCTTCCTTCTTGCTCCATGAAATGGTTTTTAGTATAAAACAAAACTAGCTGCAATTGATAGAGATTTCCTGCAAACATTTTCTTGATTTTTCTCCATCAGTTATTGAAAAATTATGTGCTCAGTACTTTCCAATTTCTATTGTCAGATTTTATTTCGTAATCTAGAATTAACTGCTTGGTGAATTTAGATATGCATTTGATCTCTCTGAGTCAAACATGTCCGATATGCCAGGAGGGATGGCCACAGAAACTGCCTGGAGGCTGATCATTTATTCAAGTGGCAGTAAAGGGAAAATAAAAAAAAATGCACTTCTTACTTGACAGTGGCAGCAAACCATGATAAGTGATGGCAGAGGTGTGTGTCATTTTTATGAGCAAGTTGCCAATTCTGCATCTGGCAAGTGACTCCAGTTTGATGTACCTGCTCTGCTGAGATCTCTAAACCTACAGATGGCTACCAGGATGAACTGGGAAAGCTGTTCAATGGCTCCATAAACTGTGGCTACTGTTTATGGTACTGAATTTGCCACTAAACACTGCTTGAACATATCTGATCTTATTGGCAGTACAGGAGGTTTTCTGGTCATTCATTCAAAGACTGCCTCATAAAAAAATTGTAAACCAAACCATTTGCCTCACATCTTATCTTCAATATCATCACCACTCCCTCCTTCAAAAACAGCTCATTGCTTGAGAAAACTCACATCTAAACCTACAGCCCTGTGGATGGCCAGTGTCTTTCCAAGTGTGATCTTTTTGAAGCCTACAAGGTCAAAGGAAAGAAGATTTCTCAGTATGTCACTGGCAAAACTGGATCCCACTATTTCCATGCAGGACTGATCATAGAATCATAGAATCACAGAATCATACAATCAGCTGGGCTGGAAGAGACCTCTGAGATCGTCAAGTTGAACCCTTGATGCAGAGAGAAAACTCTTCCAAGGCTGTTTTTTGTGCCAATCTAGCCCCTGGAAGACAATATGGCTTTTAGTTATTCACGACTTTCATTCCATAATTTCAATGTATGGCTGTAACTTTGACTAGGAAAGTCCCAAAGTCCTTAAAGAGAAAACCAAGGGGGAAAAGGGACACATAGCAGTTTCATTTATCAAAGCTGGGATTTGTGGGATAAAAAAATATGTTATCTTTCAAGCAATCTGTGTGAGTAGTGAAGTCTGAAGTGCACAGATCCCTGACTTTTAGATCAAAAAGTCAAAGCAGTGGTCCAGAAGACCATAAATGGGTCCATTCATATGCTGAAGGCAAGAACATGCTGAGGACAAGTCACAAATGGTCCTTTCTAGATCCAATTCTCTTAATGAATGGGCAGAAACCACTTGCAATTTCATGCACAATTTCTGTTCTCTGATTGTCTGCTAAAGTGTTATCCTGCTCAGCTTTAGGGGCTATTATACAGTTACAATGTCTATACATTTAGCTGGAAATACCAGTTATCTTACTTTCATTAAGGATTCCAATGTAGCAAGGAAAATTTTGGAGAAAGTATCAATCACAGCTGTGAGAAGTTAATCATGCATGTGATAATGGAACTTGATCTTGACTGGAGGGTGGCAAAATATGCTGCACCCCAAATGAGTGATTTTTGCACTGAATAGTTATTACTCAGTTTTGCTGGGATCTCAGGAGCCAAAGTTTCTGCTTTTGTATCTTAGTGAGAGGCTTAGGCCAGTCTTTCCACTGTATGTTTAAAAAGATAACAAATCTTCATGGTCTTCTCTACGAGAAAATAGTAACTTGAGGCACATGTGGATGAAATTATATCGAGGCAGGGCTGATTGAATTTCTTTCACTCAAAACTGCTTTGATTGAAAACTTCTCAATTCTACTGACAGTTTTTCTCATAGTGTACTTCTATTTTTCTTGCTCTTCTCTAAAGAATTAAGCGATTGCAGAGCTGTTTGGTCAACACAAGATGCTCATTTCATGAAAGCTCCAGAGTGGTAATGTGGGCACTTTGCACTTTGATCCAGGCCCATTAGGCAGAAGCCACTGGCTGCTGTCCCCTGCTCCTTCCTGCCACTGAAGACAACCTGACGAGATTCCCATTTTCCCCTCTGTATGGAGATGAGTGTCATCCTAAGCCCTGCTCCCACTCAACACCACAGCAGCATTTCTAAATCAAAACACAGTCATTTCTGATTTCTCACTGAATTTTGCAACAGAGTTGGCCTGTGGGTTTATTGTTTCTTTGTGGAGGAGAGAAAAACGCACTGTTCTCTTTAAATTTTTTTAATGTAAACCAATTTAACAGTTTTTATTGCATGGATTATTTCTGTTTTATTCTTATAAAAGTAGAAAAGAAAAAGCTTTTTGATGGATTTTGAACTTGCTGTCTTTTTTTTTTTTAAAAAAATAGAAAAAAAAAAGCTTTTTTATTGATTTTGAACTTTTTTTTTTTTTTTTTTTTTTTTTTTTTTTTTTTTTTTGACCTTGTCATATCTCAGAAAAATATTAACACATTGTGAAGCCGGGTACCATTAGGTACCTGAAACAACCCAGTTTAGTGAGTCAGTATTTACTTTAAAAGACAACACAGGTGTAGAAAATACAGAGATTTGTAACAGGCTTTAAAGTATTTCCTGAGTTCTGGGCATAATAACAGATTTTTTTTTATTTTTTTTTTTTCCCCACATCTGCCTGCTGTTGCTGTTGAATGTAAAATTAGATAACCTTATACAGCCTGCTTAACAACTTAAGGATGAAAAAGGTGATGTTTGCACAGCCACGTGGGATTTGCAAGGCTCAGTGCCTATCTGTTAACATCCTCCCAAGGAAGGAGTTCAGGCTCATATGCAATCAGTAGGTTACTATCAGGCTTATTATTACACACAAGAAATTTGGTTGGGAATTATGTCTTCGTGAACCATTGTCAGTAGCTGGGGTTATGGCTACAACTGTTTTATCATTATACCCGCTGGGATTTTACTAGCAACAGCACACATCAGTCTGTGGAAGGCTGCGCTGTGTTACAACAAAGCCAGCTTGTTTCCTTGCATCGGGATCCAAACCCATTAAATTACAGCAAGGCACACTGTATTTCCCCAGCTCAAGGTTGTATCATGCATGTTAATGATGCAAGAGATGCTTTTTTTCATAGTAGGGATGAACCAAAGAATGAGCCCACCATCCAGCTCGATTTTCTCAGCGTAAAGGACTCATTTTTTTAGATGTCTCACACCACCATGGGGCTGCACCCTGTGCTGAGCCCTCTGCAGTGCTCCACGTGGGCACGGGCACCTCAGCAGGACAGGATGGGCTGCCAGTCCTGGGGCAGGGGGAACACCCCCGAGCATGACACCTGCATCCAATTATCTCCTGCTCATTATTTACAGCTGGCATTCAGGGGTAGCAGTGCTGTTTTGTGGAGGGGGTGACAAGCCAGCACTCCTGGGAAGAGCTGCCTAGGCTTTACTGCAGTGGACGTTGCAACAGCTCATGGGTTCTCTTTTGCCACACAGGAGGACATCAGAGAAGGTTCAGGTTGGACACTGGGATTAATTTCTTCACAGAAAGGGTGGAGGCACTGGAATTAGGTGCCCAGGAGGGTGATGGAGTCACCATCCCTGAAGGTATTTTAAGTAAAGGCTATACATGACACTTGGTGTTAAGGTCTGCTTGGCAAGGTGATAATTGGTGGCAGGGTGGACTCAGGGGTGTTTTCTGTGATTCTGTAAGGTGCCCCCTGGAAAACTTAAAAAGTACCCAGGCTCATGCAGCCCTTCCTTTTGGGGTACACTGGGCCCAGTCCCCACCTCTGCTGGTGCCCCAAAGGCGGTGTGGGCAGTGCTGCCTGGGTAGTGCCATGTGGTGGGTGTGTGATGAAACGAGAGCCCCTCTAGCCTGTCCCCTCCTGTCCATCCCCAGCTGTTCCTCATGATTTCTTGCGATGGAATTTTGGGTTTTGTGCATTCTCCCCCAGTGCCTGCCTGGAGGTGAGTCTGGGGTCAGTGGGTGCCCCCCCAGGAGAGGGGTGGCTGCAGCTTCTGAGCACTCCTTAGTGCTTTAGAGTGTGTAGCAGTAACCTGGTCTTTTGTTGGTGGGAGTTTTAGCACTGAAGTGAGTTTTAGGAACTGAGCTCGTTCCTTAGGAACTTCCCCTGTGCTTGGCACTGGTGAGGCTGCACCTTGAGATCTTTGCCCTCTCAGCTCAGGAAGGACATTGAGGTGTTTGAGCAAGTCCAGAGAAGACCAGCAGAGCTGGTGAAGGGTCTGGAGCCCAAGTCCATGAAGAATGGCTTGGGTTGTTTAGCCTGGAGAAAAGGAGGCTCAGGAGTGACCTTATTGCTCTCCACAACTACCTGAAAGGAAATTGTAGCAAGGAGGGTGTCAGGCTCTTCTCCCACGTAACAAGAGACAGGATGAGAGGAAATGGCTTAATGCTGCATCAGGGGAGGTTTGGGTTGAACATTAGGAGGAATTTGTTCACAGAAAGGGTGATTAGACATTGGAATGGGCTGCCCAGGGAGGTGGTGGAGTCACCATCCCTGGAGGTCTTTAAGGAAAGACCAGAGGTGGCACTCAGTGCCATGGTCTGGTTGTCATGGTGGTGGCCCTTCCTATTGAAGGGAACAGATCAAACATAAATAGTGTGATCACTTTGCCACTGTATTCCATATGCAGTCAAGAGAAAGCAGGAAGTAATATTTAAGATATATATCACATTGTTGATAAATAACAGCTTTTAAAGGTAAACAGAGAATTACTGAGAGTGCAGAGGTGTTCCTGCAGCCTCCAAAACTGCAGTGCTGCCAGCTTTGTGGACTCAATAATTTAATGCAGCTGAGAAGTGATCTGGCAGTGTTCTAGCAGACAAAACTGTGCATGCAGAAAAGCCTGTTCCTCATATGACCCCTTTTTTACCAGGTTTAGCATTTCAAATAATAGATGAACTTGGTGCCCTAGGAAAGAGATTGTCTAACACTAAAAAAGACCTAATTTTGCCAGCATAGCTTTTCTTCAAGATCACAAAAAAGTGGATAAAATCTGGTTTTGCCTGTGTGACTTAATCATATTCTCACCAGTCAGAAGAGGAGAAAGAGGAATGCAGGTGGCCAATAACTAGTGGTAATAATAAGGCCCATATGCATACAGAAGGTATTTGTGGTGCCCTAAGCATTTGTCAAATGAGGGTTTTTCTTGCTGTGGATCAGCTAGTGTCATTCCTGTTTTGGAAGTTTAAGTTAATTCTTACCTTAGGAATTGAAAATGTTGAAGGCAGGTGACCAAGCATGTCCATACAGAAGAAAGTCTACATAGGAATACAGATGTTTCTGTTAGGGATGACCTTGTGTTCAGGAACTGAATAGAGTTTTCTTGGGGCAACCAGGCACATAAAGTTAAAACCAGAATGCTCATTGCATTTCTTATTCCATTTATTCTCTGACTGGTTGACCTCTGGCTGGTGTCTGGCAGCTTCTCAAAAACCCCCTCTGTATTCTACCTCACTGTTCTAGGCTTGGGGAGTGCAAAACCGATACCTACAGTTAATGCATCACCCTAAGTGACGTGTTGTGGCTAATACCTAGAATGTTTGTCTGAAATTATTGCTCAGACTTGGTTTTAAGAGGCTGGCACGTTACCCACAGGTCAAGAAATGCCAAAGATGGGCTCTTGGGCCCTGTTTGCACTCACTGAATTCAGTGTGGCGATGATTCTAGGCGCTCATTTCATGCATGTGACGTATTTCAGCCTCTTATGGCAGGGCAGTCATCCTAAAGGTACACATTAGAGAACAGGGAAAATAAATACCAACAGGGAATTAAAAAATAAATAATGTTCCTGCTAATCTAAGGTAGCAGCATTTTACAAAAGACTCTGGCATCAAAAGGAGAGAACTCTGTGTTTTCAGAACTCGCGGATTAGGGCACATGAGGAACAGGTGAATAATACCAGTTGTATTCTTTCTGACATCTGGATGGCTGCCAACATCTGCATTTTAGTGACTGTGCCCCCATCACTGTACTGTGTGAGAAACACATCCTGAGAATGAGGAGAGGGAAGCTTTTTTTTTTTGTAGGTAGGTAGCTGTAAATGACTGAGTGTTGTACCAAGGAAGATAACACAATCGAATATTTAATCTCAGGAATGCAAGTAGGATTTGGATTAGTGTTGTACAATGAAATGAATGTAAGCAGCCTTAAGTGTTAACTCAAATATTTAAATGTAAGTGCTTAAACTTTTAGTCATTTTTGGATTTCATGAACAACCAGGAAATGTGAATTTTGCTAGAAAGAGATACCTTTCAGAATATGTTGATGTGAGTTTTTTTTGGTGTAGTTAAATTTGCACAGTAATTTTTTAGCTATTGGTGTGCAAGGGAGTCCTACTTATGTTTACTATATCCCCTTTTCTTTTCCTCACTGAATGTGACACATAGCCCGTTACACATGGAAATCAATTTTTAAATACTTGTGCCTGTCTGTTCTCAGAAGTAGGTTACATTTGTTCATCCAGTCAGGAAATGGAAAAATACCAGATTATCTTTTTTGGAATACAGCTCAGCAACCCTCTGAATATTGGCAGCTGAGCTGTACATGGGGAAATGGATTTGGATACATTTGAATAACACAGTTCCATTCACAGTGTTCTAGGGACACGATGAAAAGAGAGAGGCTAAGTTTGTCAAACATATTGTTTGTGGCAAATTATTCACTCAGCTTTAACAAGCACACAGCAGCTTCTGTGCTCTGCGTGCTGCTAAACCTGTCCTTTAAGAGTGCCATGGGTTGGGGAGTCTCCATCCTTGCTTGGCAGGCACACTGGATCATCAGAAGTGTTTTCCCACAGCTGCAGGCCATATCATCCTTCTCTATCTTAGCCTCAGTTCAATTAAGACATGATACGCTTTTCTTCCTCGCTGCTCTCCTTTTATCTCCCTTTCTTATATTTCTATGACATTTTTCTTCTCCATACTGGAGTTGGTTCTGAATACTGATAAGGTTAAACTTGCTGTAAATTGCTGGGGAAATAGGCCAGCCCTGTGGTGTCTGGTATCTTGCAAACATCAAACCTTTCATGTTCAGAGGGTTCCTGAGAATTCTGTTTTCAACCATTATTTTTCACAATGTTTAAACCCAAGTGCTTTCTTTTACCTGCTTTAATACTTGATTTGCTAAGTTTCCCAGTGAAAGCTCAATGCAAAAATACAGTAAAATTCTCTCCTAGGCTGTATTAATTGTGAAGGTTTAGAAAACTTGAGAAGTTAGGCTGGTCCAACAATGAGTTTCCTCCTGTATAGTTTGGGTTGGTTACTTTGGGGTTTTTTGGGGGGGGTTATTTCATTCCTCTCAGTTTTTAATCTTATTTTTTGATTTTTCAATTCATCCATCTCTCATGCTGACATTTCTACTCAGCTTCCTAACTTTCACTTTTTTGTGGGTTTCAGTATTTTTAATCAAAACAGTGAAACTGAAAGATGGACTGCTGAGTTTACAATGATCAAGGTATTTCAGCATAAAGAAGGAAAATTATGATTCAGCTCTGCTGTCAGAACCCTCCACATTGTTAAAAACTAATTCAAGAGCTCAAGCCAAGTTTTCAAGCCTGACTGAAGTGACTGAACCAGTTTGCTTTCTGTTACTTGCAGGTGCACTCTTCCTTTTTCCAAAGTCCCCACACGCTTTCTCTGACTCAACAGTTGTTAGTCTTGGCCAATAACTTAATTTACAGGTTTGTGTCTGAGCTAAGATTCTATTTGGATAATACACAGAATCTTAGGGAAGCTCCTGCATGCTAATATGAACAGCATAGTTGTATTTTCCCCTTCTTATTTTTAGTAATTAATTTATTGTTCTCTTTCTGAACACTCATTTGCTAAAGGGAATGTGCAGTTTTTTCTAGAGGTTATTTAATAGTCTGCACAATCTGCAGAATAACTTGACTGATGAAGAATGAACTACATTGGTGGTTATCAGAGAGGGACTACACAGAGTATTTGTAAACACGCTATGGAAAAAAACCTTTGCTTTGACAGAGTCCAGGAAAAAATGACCTTTTCTGTCTTTGAGATTGAAATTATGCCCTTGGAAATACTCATGTATTTGTATTATAGAACTAGCAGTGCTGTTTTAAAGACTTAGAAATAAACTATTTTTTTAAAATTAGTTTTAAACCTGTTAATAACATTTTCATATGACACCACCATAATTAAATTTTAAGTTTTATGTCAGGTTTTTAAAGGTGGCAGAGGGGCTGAGAGTAGAGATAAGCTTGTTTGTCCTTTGAAACACCAAGGCTGAAAATCCAATTGTGTCAGAGCATTAAGATTGTTTACATTGAGGTTATTTGTTGTCTGTGTGTGGTTTGGTTGTTTTTGGGTTTTTTTTGTTTTTAAATTCAAGAAAATTTTATGGCAGAGAAGGATTATATGATGATTGCCTTGTACCTCAGGGACAAGTGTCATATCCAGTGTGCCTGTGAATTTGATTATAAACCTGTTTGCTTGATTTAGTTGGATTTTTGACTTGATGAAAAATAGTAACAACAAAAGCAACTTGTTCAAAATCACAGCATTTGGTCTTTTCCATCTGTAGTTCACTTTGATGTTTTGTTGGGTTTTTAAGTACTTCAGCATCTGGATGTTGCTTTCCAGGAAATGCTCTTTTATCTGAATTATATTATAGCTGTGGCTTTTAATGTTGTTGAGTTCATGTGTGGTTCTGCTTGTGTGCAGGGGGTGAGGAGAAAGCTGGAATCAGCTTGCTGCTATATTGAGTCTTAGGTTTCTGTAGTCTATGTGCTCATTCTCTTCGGTGAATAAAATATAAGCCTGTGCTGAGGTTTACTTAATGTTGGGGTGCAGATGATTTAGTAGCATTTGGTATCATTGTAGTGTTGTTTTGATTGAACAGCTGTTCAGGATAAAGTATGTGCCTCAATAGAAATTGGAAATTCAGCCTATCAGAAGTTACTTTGCAAAGCCCCATAAGCAATGAGAAGGGTATGAGAAATGTCTGCAGGTACTTTGTATTTCCTAACTGAGCCTAAAATCTGGGTTTTTTTTTTTTAAAAAAATACAACATTTGGTAAAAAATATTTACAAAAATCCTATAAATGTTAGTATGATTTTTATCAAAAAGACAATGGTCACACAGATTGGTGCGCCTCAGCCCATGAAATCTTTAGGAATTTTTTCCTGGGTGATTGTCATTTTACTTGCATTTCCTGATTCATTCTGCCTGCCAGCATTTTACTGTTTCTACTCCCATGGCCCAAGCTCCTCCTATGTATTCTGTTTCCTACTTCATCAATCTGAAGTACCTTCATCTTGCATGTTGCTTTTTGGAGGCAGCCCAAGAGGCCATGCTTATCAGAAAGCAGAAATTCAGCAGTTCATGAAAAACTCTGGTGCCTTGTAGAATTTCCACGCTTGGCATTTGTCATCATTAGTGATTCCTGATGTTGCTGATGGCAATTCTTCAGCTATTTCTACGTAGCAGAGTGATGTGTTTTGTGCTCTGGGAGGCTCCTCATGTGCACAGTGGCACATCTCAGTGTTGGCTTGTATGAAGTAGCTGTGGGTATGGTCTGTTCCAAGGTAAGCTGCTATCCCAGCGGTACCAAGGAAGGAGAGGAGTGGCTGAACCCAGAGCTCTGCAGGCTGCCCACAGGTTGCAGGTGCTGCTTTGGAGAAATGTGGGTGTTATGCACATAGATTTCATCTTGACAGAAACATTTGATTTGCAGTTTTAACACTCCTTACCTAAATGAATAGAATCGAGCACTGGCTATAGTAGGCCTTCAAATCATGCCTTGGGTCAATGTTCTCCTCCAGCATAAAAGGTTTCATGTTTCCCTGAACTCTGCTACTGTGACAACCAAACCTCACTTGGTATAATCAGAAGAGCATACATGTTTCCAAACTTGTTTTTAAGACTGAGGAAAGGGCAAAAAACTGCTTCTGATGCCTTATTTGTCCTGCAGGAATTGGCTGGAAATACAGAGAAGTAAATGACACTTTATATGTGGAGTGCAGTAAAATCTGCATGTGGCTGAGAGTGAGTGCTTGCAGCTTTATTCTTTCTCTTGGTGGCATAAGAGGATTCTCACCAGTTGCCTGCATGGAGGTAACCTTGCTGAATGCACAGAAATAGGTATAAACTGCAATACTGGAACTTAGGGAAGTACAAGAATTACTACAGTTTCTTTGTCTTGGAGTTTACTGCACAACAACTGGCACTAGTGATAATAATAGTGTTTCAAAATGCTTTTAAACATAACACTGAATGTCTGCCATCATTAGTCTCTTAATTTAGCCCTGTGTAGTTCAATCTTCCTCATTGCCATTGCTGCTCTAATTAGGAAACTAAAATTGCTAGTTGGACTGCTCGGCAGTTGCAGCATCTCTCATGGGTGTTGCCCATTGTCCTGTCACCTGGGTTTAAGTGGGAGCTAAATGTGAAACTGGGATCCTGCCTGGGCTGCAGTGAAAAGGAGCTCCATTAGTAGCATGGTGAGGCCCTCTCTGCCCTACCCCTTGCTCTCCCGGTTTCTGCTTTTGTAGCACCACGTTGATGAACTTGCCCATGGAATGGGAAGTCTTCCAAATTCAAAACCATGTTTTGATTGTTTAAAAACTTTTTTTAATAGTTTGGAGTAGATTGTGAGATTTCCTGTTACTAAACTTGTTTCACATAGAAGGTACCTGGTCTTCAGAAACTGGTGCACTTCTCTGTTTAGCTTTTTTAACACAAGCCTGCACAGAGGAACAACAGAACAGAAGTTTATGGAATACTGTGCGTTTTCCTATTCAGTGACAATTACAGGAACCTTTCTGCTAAATAAGTGCTGCTGATGTACTGAGAAAATTCTGTGTCTGATAATCAATTTGCGTGCCTGGGAATTTGTGTTGAGGCTACACTTGTCTCCAGTGCCCCAGTATTGACATAGATACCAAGATTTTAATTCGGGAGATTAGTGCTTTTGTTTTTTCATATTAAGGCAGAATGCTTGCTACAGAGCTTCAAATATTTTCAAAGTCTGGATTGTCTAAGTCAGAGTTGAGTCTAAACCAAAGCTGATAAGATGGGCAAACAAAAACAGCTTTTGTGAGTAAGAGCCCTTTCTTATCTGTTCCACCTACATTACTTGGTCTAATAAACTGCCTTTTCCTGCAGAACTTGCTTTCATTAGATCCACTTCACTGCTACCATATGCAAATAATATGGGAATGTTACTATAAGGGAATAATTTAAATGGGTGATATTAAAAGTATGTCACCGTCACATTATCATTCTTGAAAATTGCTAATTGCTTGTGTAGTGATGAGATGTATTTGGGTGAAAAATTTTTAGAAGCAAGGCAACTACATTTTGATTCAGTATAAATAATGAGTTCTACAGTGCTCATTAGGAAATGATCGTTATGCTTAATATGGAAGCACATCTTCCTGTGAAATGCTTCTCGCTTTTTATGGGTCAAGAATTGATGTCTCATTTGTGGCATGTTAAGACATTCCTTCAGCTAAACCTGTGTTGTTTTAGGTTTCTCCTTAGTTAATTTTTAGTAGTTTTGACACGTGAGTTTTGCATTTTTGTTTCAATTTAGAGTTCTACATAGTGGTGCTATTTATGAAATTAGGATTTAGACTGCAGCATTTTCTTTTACACAAGCAATCTCAGAACTGATAGAGACACTCTACACAGTAACCCTTGCAACGTGTCAGGCTCTCCTTTTCCCATCTCTATTTTTTTTCCGTGACTGCTGCATGGAATCTGGGCTGATGCTAATCTAGAAAGACAGTCACACCTCATGAAAGAATCATCACTGCTAATCAAATCAGAGTGAAAACCCACCACTCTGCATCAGTGGAGACATTTAACGTGCTGAATATTTCATGTGCTGGGGACTGTGGCTGTAGACAAAACCCTCTCAACAGCTCCTTGTTGCTTGCAAATATTTACTCAGACACTCTGGAGTGGCTGAACTGGTGTGCAGCAACACCAGGAAGCCCTGAGTGATCCTTACAAGCAATGCTAATTACATGTGACTCCACACATGCTGGGTCACGGTGGCTTGCAGACAGCCCCTTGCTCTGTCAGAGCTCCCCTTGCCTGCATGATTAAGTGGGCAGCGTGCCACAGGAAATTTGATGCATACAGGATGACAAATGTCTGTTTTGGCTGCTGAGAATTGAACTCAATCGTAGATCTGCAGAAACATCAAAACACAATCAAGGGCTGACATCAAACCCGTGAGCCAAGAGAATTCCTCAGGCAGGAAGGGCTGAACTTGAAAGGACAAGGAAGGAGCGCTTTAGTTTGTAGGCTGGTACACCAGTTTGTTTTGCTGACTCGTTGAAAGGAGGGTGGAGGAAGTAACAACCCAGAAAAATGTCTCTGCCTTTCCAGTTATTCTTTACATTAGAATCGTAGTGGGGGGGGTGGGGTTGGGGTGGGGGGGATGTGAAAGAACAGAGCAATACAAACCACTAAGTTTGCTTTCAGGTTTTGTATTTAGACCTTTAATTTATTTTTTTTCTCTGCAACATACAACAGTTGATCTTGGCTATCTGTAGTGCAAAACTTGCCTCTTCTTCACCCTGATAGTACCTCCTTGTGACATCAGAGAGAGATCACTGGTGAAAATACTGGTGCAAATGTTATACTCACCTCCTGCTTTTGCAATTGCTTGGTCGTCTTCTTCTGTGACTGTTTAAAAAGCTGTCCTGTTTGTGACACAAGCACATTGCCTCAGAGTGAAGAAAAGTGACTGTGCTCCTTTGTTCTGTGTGAGTGATGGCAGAGGGTGGTTTTGGTTAGCAGCTGCCACATCAAACTTACCCTCTTGTCTTCATTTTAACTAGAACACTTCTGCATCAGTAATTCTGTGTTTACCTTCCAAGGTTTATAGTCCTTCCTCAATCTCTTGCAGCAATGCCATCGTGTGTCCTCTTTCCTCTGCTTTTTAGTGCTACTGTGCTGCAGGTGGGGACAAAATACTTGCTTGACAGGTGTGCTTGTCAAATAATAAAAATCATTATTCCTAAGCAGGAGTTCAGGAGCTGTGAAAAGATGTTGAAAGAGTTATTTGCTGGATTTGGACAGTCTGTGGAGCTGGTCAAATAATGAACTGCTGAAAGGAATTTGAAGCAAATGTCAATATTTGTCAGATAAATTGTTTTCAATAAATAATTTTTTCCAGGCACTAGTCATCTGTCAGGAGACTTGGTGACGATGGTTCTGAAGCAAAGACCTTCATAAGGAGTACAAAAGCACCGTGTGTAGGAATGGTTTCTGCAGGAAGTCTCTCTAAGGGGGGCAGAATTCCTCACAGGGGAGAGAGTTCAGCCTCTGCCCTGTCTCCCTGGTCTGACCTGCTGTGCAGCTCTGCTCTAAGGGAGGCAGGGGAACTGGAGTTACTGCCACTCAGTCCATTTGAGTATTGACCTGCTCTTCGGGGTGTTGAGGCTGTATCTGTGCTAATTGCAGAGGATTAAACACAAACCAATTTTATGCTTCTTGTGCCCCATTTCTCCCACAGTGGCCAGATAAGTAATAAGAAGCATCTCTAAGTGGTGAGAGTGGCCACTGCTGTTTCAGTACAGGCTGGAGACACGTGATTAACCCTTCCCAAGTAAATCTGTCACAGCCTAACAAGAGAACATCTAGCTATGAGCAGACAAAACCCGAGGAACAGCCCTGCAAAGGCACAAAACAAACTTTGAAACCAACTTAGCTTTCTTCCGAGAGCAAGTTTTAATTTCTGAATGTAAATGGCTGAATTTGTCACACTAAGTGCTCCCTTCCAGTGTGCAATCTGCTTTTGTGTGCAGCACCATAAATGCTGCTTGTCCCAGGGTTATGTTCTTGAGTATTTCCTCTCAGTGCCTGGATCCACAGTGGTTGAGTAAAACTGTTGCTTTTGGGTAGGTCTTTTCTCAGGTATGATCTGTCTTGAGGCTTATAATTAAAGAGTCTAGCTATGGAAATTTAAATGGCACATTACAAGCTGGAGATTCAGATGACTTTTTTATTTTTTCCCTAATTTTTAAATGAAGAACTTGCAATCTGATAGATGCATTTTTCTTTACCATAAATGCTTTCTCTGCAAAGCAGAACACTGCAAGATGTGAGTATGATTGTGTCCCACTGCAAGGGAAAGGACATTTGTAAAGGAACACTTTCTCAGTGTGTAATGTGTGTCCTCATGTGCAATATTTCATCAGAAGATAACAGTGTTACTTGATGTGGCTTTACTGTGTCTTTGTGTGGATGGATTTACATGAAGTCAACCTCTTCAAAACACATTCAATCTGAGAGAGGCAGGAATTTATTCATGTTTTATTGTTATTTATTTTAGAACTAGGCCTCTGTTCTTGCTGCTCGGAAACATCACTTAAAAAGGAGCATTTTGAAAGCAGTGTATTTTATGCTTTTGAAGAAACGTGTGAACTGCTGGGTAAGCAGCTGTTAGGCTTTTTGGAGAATTCCTTACACTGTGACCTTTTTCAGAAGTTGTTCCTCCCCTCACAGAGGGGACAAAAATTCATCTTTTTCCTATGAAGAAATGTTGCAATGGTTGTGATATACTCTGCAATGACTTTCTGTGGAGATGAACTTTACTATTTTGGATATAATAAAAGCAAATCCTGATAATTACTTCAAGCATCCATAGCATCTCATTGCGTGCAAGAAATAATTATGTTGTTGTTCTGAATGATGAGTTTCTACATGGTGTCACTTAATAGGACTTCCTTTAGAGTCTGGCTCCTTGCAGTTTGCTCAGTGCCTGGGGAGCAGTGAGTGGTGCTTGAAGGAGCAGTAGGGTTCTACAGAAATCTCATATACAGCTAGTCTTTTTATTTCCGAGCCTTTTCTTCTGTGTTTTGCTGCTTCATGACGGACCACAAAGATATCTTCGCCTGATGGATTTCAGCTGATCTTATCTGGACTTTTCTTGAGTAAGATGGCAGGAATATGTGTAAGAATTGCAACATGTTATAAGGTGCAGGGAGAGAAGCTAAATTATCTATTAAAGGGGTTTTTTTACATGTGAAAAGGTGTTCTGTAGTTATTGCTGCAAATGAAAACATATGAGATACAAGATGGTGAAGTCCATGGCTTTCTGAATCTTTCCTCACTCTATAAACCAATGTCGTGTGCTTGAAATAATTTACTTCTTGGGAAAAGTGTGTTGATGAAGCCTTCTTTATGCCAAAAGCCACATATAATTGGGAAAAAGCCCACCACAAACTGTTTGCACTGGAAGTGTCTGCCACAATCTTCAGTGCAAGGTCACTGAGATCAAACCAGTTGTTATGTGAGGAACTTACTACACCTTTGGTAATGGCTTGTGTAGATACCACATCTGTGTGCTTGTGTTCTAAACTTCAGCTAACTTTGAGAACTGAGAATGATAGTGGTTGTCAAATTATTTCAAAAAGACATGGACTAAAAGCTGCTGATTCTTATATTTTTGTCTCCTCGCTTAACTTGTCTAAAAGCACCTTCACATCTTCTGATCTTAGAAGTGCAGAGTAAAGAGCAGTTTACTCACTGAAAATCCAGGAAACACTGAGTTGTCAGACCTGTTGACATCTGCCTGCCCTGATGTGCTTAAAAAAATTGGATAAGGAAGTGGAAATGTGTTGTACTGCTCTTGTTTTTTAATGGGACTATCTCAGAAAATAAATCACTTCCTCCCCCTTTTTTTTCGATGAGGAACACAAGGATAATTCAGGCAGAATCAGAGTAGAAGCATCAAGTAATTGAAGTTCTGCTTTATCTGCTTTTGATTCCCTAATGGACCTTCATCTCCAGAAGAATGAGATGAGATGGTTATGTTCTGATTAATGTGGACTATTTACCATTTCTGCTGATAAGCTGGGAGGATGCATTAAATCTGCCTCGGCAAGTGGCAGTGAAGTTTCAGATGGTAACGAGGACAGCTGCATCTTTCTTTGACTCCTGAAGGTCAAGCACTTCTAAATCCTTACCCAGCTTATTTATAAAACTGCTGATGTGATTCAGTTAGTTATGGAAACTGTAACCTCAAGGATATTTTCAACCTTTTGTGTTGGTGGAAACACTTCTGACTGTATTTAAAATGATATTCCAGACAGTGCTTTCCAGTGGGTTTTTTTGAGCAGTCGCTCATGTCAAGCCAACTTATTTTGAATGAGTAGCGAGACTGCTCAAGTCTTAAACTAGAAGTTGGAGTTAGATTCAGACTTGAAGGTGACAATTACAAGAAGAAGAGGTGTGCCAAAAGCCCTCAGCTTCCTTGGGCATGTGCGTTTTAGACTCTGTGGTTTAGTGTTGCTTGTTCTTGTTGTCTGAGATGGAAGCAAAAGTGATTGCTTGGAAGATTGAAAGCCCTTGATGTGCCTGTCAAGGTGAAGAATTTTAACTTGATTTTTTTTGTTTGTTTGTTTGGGTTCCCCTCAACATAATGTTGAAAAGCTGCCTAAAATTTGGGTCTGAAATGCACCTGAGTATAATTGTCACTACTTTACTGATTAAAAAGAGGGAGAGGAAGAGCAGGGTTGGAGTTGCACACAAACCCTGTAGCCAGCTTCCTCTGGTGTTGCCTTTGGCAGTGCCATGGCCTGGAATGCCAGTCTCGTGCTTGGAGGACTGCTGCTGCTGGGGAACTCAGTGTGTGGAACAGCTATAACCATCCCCCTGGAATTTTTCATATTTTGAGCAGCAGTCTTGAATTTTGCAGCTCTTGCTGCTTTTGTTTCCTATTTTATACCATTTCTGCCCTGGCTTCAGCTGCTTCCAGTTCTTTGGTGGCCCCTGAACCTTCCAACCCCCTCTGACTTTCCCCCTTTTTCTGCTGAAGCTGAATCCTAGCTATTCAAGGATGAGAACAGTTCCCTTGGAAGGACTCAGTTGTCTTTGCAGGATGTAGAAGCCTTGAAATGATGCTGTGTATTGGCTTGGGTTTTTAAGCCCACAGGTGATGGCTGTGCTTACCTTAGGGAAGTGTGCACTGTAATTACTGTTGCAACTCCAGCTGTACCCTGCTCATAAAATAGCAGCACGCTTGCTCTGTTGTGAAGTGGTTTTATGCCAACCCTTCAGAGACTTTAATTTGACCAGTAAAACTTCTTCCCCACGCTTCAGATTCCTCCTGTTGGGGTTTGCCCTCGTGCCATGTCCCTCCTTGGAAGGGACTCCAGCATTTGAGGCTTTAAATCTAAAGGTCAAGTGTGGGACTGTGCCAAGGTAGTCAGGGCTGGTAACCTCCTCCTGAACAACTGTCTCACTTCTGGGGGGAGAGACCTTCTGAGCTGATTTGCATATTGCAAATACTTCGAGGATGTTACTGAACATGATGATTTGCATTTGGGCAACAGTCAAACTCAGTTTAGTTCAGTGCTTGTTCTTGCTGGTGCCTGCTAGTGTGTTTATGAAGATTTTAAAAAAATAATAACTAATATGTAAGATAAAACTACCTCTGTGGTGATGTCTGACTTTGATCTGTAATGAATAGGCACAAATTTCTTATGTGATGTGGGAGGCATGTACTGATCCATCCACCAAATATGTTTAGCATCAGCTGTAGCTCTGGAAAGTTTATGTATTTCTTCTCTGTGTTGTTCCCTTCCTAAATAATGGTATGTCCTTGTTCCTGTATCAGGGAGTTCAAACTGCATCTTGAGTTTTCTTTTGTCATTTACAAAGTGTTGGTTTATCACATACAAGGTCATTTTTGTATAGAGAAAACAAATGTTTTGAAGTGGTGCCTTTACAGAGTCACCAAATTTATCAAACTAAGGTGTGGACAGACATTACATGCTGAAGTATGTTATTGAAATAATTTAGAGTTTGTGTAAATCTGATTTACTTCTGAGATTTGCTTTTGCTTTGGGACTGGGAATACTGGGGCTCCTTTTACTTGGAGTGTTGCAGAGATCAAGATGTGTAATGTTTTTGGTTTTTTTTTTTTTTAATGCCAATTTCAAATAACTCCAGAGTGATTTCAGTCAGTTATTCCCAACTTGGGTGGGGATGGTATTTTTAAAATCATGTTACAGAAAAAGGTAATGCCCTGGTACAAACAACAAATGGCCGTGCTCTCCAACTTCCTGAACTTTCACTGAAGACCTAAATTTTCTGTGTTTGTGCATGTTATATACTATTGAAAGGTCTTCCGTGGACTTGAATAGGGAGAATCTAGAAGGACTTCAGTAGACCTCAGGGATGAGGTGACATGCCACAAGTCCTCTTTACAGTCAGGTATTCACCCTGAGCCTTTCAGCAAACTCAACAAACTGCATGTTAGAAGAATGTGAGAGTAATATACCACCAGTAGCGAGTTTTCCTGAAAGCCAGTGGTGCAACAGAAACAAATGTCTGGTTTTCAGCTGCTCAGTGACAGCTAAGAGTTGGCTGGTGTGGCAGCACTCCTCTGATCCTACATTTGTAAAACAGGGAGGAAAAGCCACAAATCAAACTGGTTTTCATTTGCTTTATCAAAGTGGCCTCAAATGAGTAGATTCCTCTTGTCTTTTATGTTGTTAATTTTTGAGATCTCATGAGGAGGTGCCTAAATTTGAGGCATATGGGGAGCTGCTACTTCTTAGAGCTTAAAATGAGCGATGCCTGCATCTTGCATTAAAGCATCCTGGCATGCTGATATACGACCAAAGTGATGTGCATTCAGCTCCTGTAAGGCACAGGGCTTCCTGGGAAGCCGTTCAAAGCCACTAAAAAGACACCTGCTGGTCACAGCTCAGATTTAATCAATTGGCCAAGTCATTGTTGCAGAGTTCCTGCTGTGTGCACATTCTGTATGCCATCCCAGCCAAAACTGGGATTGTCTTTGCTCAGCAGGTGTTCTGCCAGCAGAGCTGAATGGCAAGTATCCCTTCAAGCAGGTCACAGTTGTCCTAGCAAGTGTTAATGGCATGTAATGTATGTATACGGTTAATTAATCATTTGGTGCTGCTAACACAATAGACCTTCAACTGAGTTGCTGAAAATGTAGTTTTGTAGGGCTTGACTGTGCATTTCAGTTTAAGTTACATGGATGGTGGGTCAGTGGGAGTTCTGTGCCTTGTAGAGCATGTGGGAATTCGTATACAGCTTTTTCTTTCAGTCTAAGGAATTGACTTAGAAGTTAAATTTCAAGTCTATGCTACTCAGATTGCCAGTGTTCCATGGCTAACAGAGAATCATGGAATTGTGAGGGAGATGGAGAATGGCTTAGCAACAACAGCTGCCTGCTCCCTCAGCATGCCTGGCTGCATCCTGTCAGGGCTCAGGGATTTATGCATGTTATGTCTGTCCAGCCAATGTCTAACCCAACTTCTATGGCCAAGGGAAATTCTTCCTTTCTCCAGCCTTCTTCTCTTACCTCCAGGGTCTGGGATTTCTGAGGGCTGACCACAACAGTGAAGACTGAAGCAAAGAAGGCTTCAGTAATTCTGTCCTTTGTGTGCCCTCTGTTACCCATCTGATTCAGCAGCAGGCCCACATTTCCCATAACCTTCCTTTCGCTGCTGATGAGCGCTTCTTGTTGTCCTTGAGATCCCTTTCCAGACTCAGTTCCAAGTAGGCCTTGGTCTTCCTCATTGCATCCCTGCATGCCCTGACAATATTCCTACCATCCTCTCATGTGGCCTGTCCCTTTTTCCACAGCCGTAAATATCTTTGTTCTCTTTGAGATTTTTCTAGAAGCTCCCTGCCAATCCTTGCAAGTGTCCTGCCCCCTTTGCTTGTTTTCTTGATCATGGGGGTACACTGGTGTTGACCTTGGAGGAAGTGATGCTTGAATAATGACCAACTTTCTTGGACCTCCTCCTTTTCCAGAGCCCTAATGTGTGGGATTTCTTCAAGTATGGCTTTGAAGAGGTCAAGGTGAGCTCTCCAGGGTCAGAGACAGCCCCCCTGCTGGTGTATGACGTTATTCTATGGAAGAAAGTTCTGGCAGGTGATAGAACATTACAAATGACAGCCAGAGGGCTGGAGGAACTAAAGCCCCTACATATCGCTGGCTCTGAATTATATGTAAAGACAAGAGTGTACCATGTTCTCTGTGCCCTTTTAAGACTAAGATATTTTGTTTTAAGAAACTAGGTGTTTAGCAATGAAGTCTGCCAGATGCCTGTGGTCCACCAAGACAGTGCAAAATCAATCATATAAATGAGTTCAAGACCTGGTTTTTAATGACCCGTTACACTTGACTTTTGAGTAGATGGGGGATTGGGTTATGTTAGGACTGGGTGACTGTGGTATTTCAAGTAAGAGAGGCAGATGAGGGCATGGTTGGTTTTCCTTCCTGGATGGTCTGTATATTATCACCTTTGATAATCTTGCCAAGGAGGCAGTAATATGCACAAAACACTCTTGAGATCTCCCAGACCGGCTGCCTTGCAGGCAGGCAAGCAAGGAGAACACCATAAGGCTGTAGGGTAGAGGATGCTGGGCTGTGGGCTACTACTCATGAGCAGTGGAAAAGCAAAGATTGTGTTTAACTGTTCTTGCTTTACAAGGCTGTTTGCAAGAATTCTGTGCAGGACTCTTACAGCTCAGTGATGAATTGTATCCACATTGCTTCCAATTACCAGTCCACTCCTCTCACTATATCCTTATTGCTTTCTAAGCCCAGCTGAGTCTTCCCAGCTTCTCTTTCTTTCTACAAATGTGGGGTAGAAAATGCAACTCACTGAGATAAGAACTGATGCTGTGGTCACTGTTTTAAATATACTGTAGAAAGCAACAAGGCATAGAGTTTCCCACTGGCTGCATGAATTTTTGTGTCATTAAATGTCGAGCTCAGTACAAGAGCTGTCAGTCATTCCTGTGAATACATCTGAGCTGTCATTGGGTGTCCGTGTGGATATGACCTTCCTTTTAACCCTTCAGAGTTAAGCCTGTGATGCTCTTCTGTAGTAAATGATTCTGGATGCTGCAGCAGATGCAATAAATGATTATGGATGCTGCAACTTCCCCCAGTTGGCAAGGGGGAACATGTCTGAGGCCTGGGGCTGCAATGTGCCGGAAGAATTGCAGACCAAGATCAAGAAAGATGGCCTAATGTAGGTTGAGTGCACACCATGCCTTGAAAATGCAGGACATATTTTGTGGGGAACGAAGGCTTGTTAAACCTCATGGGCCAGATGTTGATCTTCTCCTATACCCTTGCACAGGTAGTGAATTTATATAAGGGTGAATGTAGTAGAGTTCAGGTTTGAGAGCCTTGTTTTCAGTATGTATAGTGTCTGTTATTAGAATGTATTTCTTTAGCTGTCAAGTGGTTTCCTTATTTTCTGAGTTAGCTCCTGTCAGAACTGTCAAACAGTTGTATTTTATGTCTTCTAGAAAGATAGATTGGTAAAAATTGAGCCATACAATTATTTTGTTCCTTTTAACTTTTCCTCTTCCAACTTCCACTGATCTAAGCTCTGTAAAGGTTGACCGTTAAGTATTAAATCAGTATATACTGGGCAGTACGAGCCATCAAGTGTTGTATTTTTATATAGCTATTTCTCTATTGCAAACTTGAAGTGTTTCTTCAAATTCATACTTTCCTGCAAGTCACAGACTGCACATACACAGCTAATCTGCTGCACTACTCAAATTCCAGTGAAGGCTGTGGGAATTTCTTCTTGCCTGTTACAAGAGTTTGTGTCACTGTTTCTTTTTCCTGGATTGGATTTGTAGTTCGGGGTAAATGCAGATATATGACCAAAGTCAATTTATCCTGGCCTGTGAAACTTACCTCTCAGAAGTAATTTGACTACCAAGATTGTGTCTTTTAGCCCTTTAAATTGTCTAGCAAAGAGATTATATGAGCATTGCACCAGAGAAACCTTCACAATGACAGATAAAAGCAGTAATATTTCTCCTCCAGCTGCGAATTTCCTGATGGCAGCAATGCCAGCTGAACAATCATATTAACTCTTTTTCATCTTTAGTCTCGGTGTGTAACTTCTTTTGGATTTGCTCCTCTATTTATAGCTTTGGCTTAGAGTTGAACACACTTATCACGCCTCATTGGTTGCATGTTTTACCCTTAGAAAGGTTATGAGTCTCCTTCTTATTGATTCCAAAGCTGAGCAATTTCATTTTTTGTTTTTGTACTTTGACCTCTAACCCTGGGATCCATTAGGACCCCGAGCCAGCAGGATGTAGACACATCAACTACAGAGGGAAAGAACTAAAAAGACACTGTCTCCAGCAAGGGATGCATTAATAGATTGAAATCAAACATAGAAAAGGCAAATTTTTTTCCTGCTGGGAAGCAGAATCCTCAAGAGAATCATCTCAGGCTGAAGAACATGATATGAAAATCAATAAAGACCGTATTGCGCTGGTGATGTGTCCGGGAAGTGTCATTTTATATCTTGTTAGTGAATATCTAAAGGAAGTTAAAGCTACTTTGCTCATAATAATTGGATAAATCCTCTTTCATCAGTGAACTATTTTGCTATTCAAAGTAGAAGTGAAAAATGGTGGGAAGGCTGGTTTGGATATGATGGGACTGAATGAAGACAATGGCTGTTAAGGATGTTTGGGTTTTTTATTAGACTGATACCGTTTCCACAACTGATTTCCAGCTCTGTTTTTCAATCAGAGATATAAAAGAGTAATTAAAAATAGAAGGCTTTCTTCTGTCTGTTTAATTGGAAGAAAACTCCATGCTTGACATTTTTACTACTTTAATGCTCCAGACGAACTGTAAACACACCATTTGCTTTATTGCAGTGGATGAAGGAATGATGGCTCTTGGTTAAGTTCAGCTGCATTATTAATGCTGTAGGCTGGATAAACTCAAATGATGGCAGTGATAGCAACATGCAGCCCTTGATATAGTTGTGGCCACGCAAAATTAGCATGGAACGTGGTAATATTATTATAGAAGTTTCAATTAAGTTATTGATTAGAAACCCCACGTAGTTGGCAGAAGGAAGAACATGAGCTGGGGAAGAAAAAGAAGAGTGATTGTGCATGCTGCAACTCAGGTTATCAGTGCCTTTCTGTAGGCAGCTGACATTGTGCAGTTGCTATTCCATGCTGTCATTGGAAATCACAGATGTGACACCACATTGAGACTTTTCCCTTCTGTGTCTTTCAAGCCAGATTGTTGCTCCTTTAAATTCGAGTAGTTATAAGGGTATGACTTGAGTGATTATTGAAAGAGACCGAGTAATTCTCTGCCTCAGTTTTGCTTTGTAAAGGCACTGCTCTCTTCTCTGCTTCTCTGTGTACCACAGGAAAAACAAAAATCTCAGAGCTGAGTAGTCATTCCTCCTCTCTGGGCACTTGGTTGTTTTGTCTGTGTCATGAGGGGCTTCACCTTGCAGCTTTCTGACTGGTTACATTGACCCTGTTGGGACTGCATGAAATTCTGCTGATCTGCAGAACGCTTATTCCTCCTACTAAATGCATTTGGTGATCTTCTTTCTGTTTTCATTAGTTTTACCTTTCATTTTACCTTGTAGCTTTTAACTTAGGTGCTCAAAGGTTTCCTAATTGGTTTGGAGTTTTTTGACCATTTTCTCACTGTAAAATTTAGTATCTCCATCTCCCCAATGCATCTTCATGGTTTGCATTGCTGTTTTTGGCTAAAGCTTCCCTCCACTGAGAGTACATATTGGCTTTTTTATTGTAAAGAAAGCTGTAAAACAAGAAGCTACTCTTTTTTTTTTTTTTTCAAGCTGACCTTTCCCCTTGCAGTGTCAGCTCTGATTTATTATTTTTTTTTTTTTCACTAAAAGGTGTTCATTGAGGAAGCACAACAGAAGGCAAAATCAGTGTTAAGAACAGTGGGGTTTCTGTGTTTGCACTCCTCCTCCCCCAGCACAACTTGCACTTTCTTGAAATGAAGTTGCTCATCATTAGTTGTGGGATAACCTGTCCCAGCACCCTCATGTATTATTTATATCTTTATTATTAAAGTAGTCTTGATAATTTGATTGACAACACTGCTGACAACAAGGAAGTAGCACAAGTGCAAGGCTGGGTTGCTGCAGGAAGTTTTGCTTTACTAGCATTTGACTTCATGAAATATAAAGACAATTAGGGCCACATTCATTTCTAGGGGTTTGTTAGAGGCATATGGGGCCAGAAGGCTTGGCATTAAACATGCAGCCTGACTAATAGTGATTGACACAGGATAAACATCCCCCAGTCAAAAGGATAAACGTCCCCCAACAGGGCTGGGAGTGAAATTTTTCAGTCTTTGAGTAGCATCACCATTGCAGCACAGCTGGCATTTGGTGCCTATCTGGTGTTGCAAGAGCAGTGGTGACAGTGTGAAACCTCTCAAACCTTTATATGTGATCTCCCAAAAAGTGTGTTTACCAAGTCCAGTAACTCCTGTTATTCTTTTATCCCTATAAATATCAGGTCCTTTTGAAGAACTTGTTGGGTTTGTGACCTTTCACAGGGAGACATTTTCCTGCATGTTCTTCATGACAATTGCAGGTCTGTATATGTGTATTTTCCACTCATGTTCCTGCATGTGCAAAATTTCTGGTTTCTTATTGCAGCTGTGTAGAAAAGGTCAGAAGCTACTTCTGTGCCACACCATTCCACTCTTGTGCATCTCTTCTCTTTCACACAAACTCATTTCAACAACAGAGTCCACTGAACATCTGCTATTAAATTTCTGCTCTTGAACTTAAATGACTGTCTAAAATCTCATTAATGTGAATAATGTATTTTATTAAAATTGGGCTTTAATTTCAGCACTATCTGTGCTATGTCAGCTTCCCTATTTCTTCCTTAACCTTACTCATTGGAGGAAAATAGCTGAAATGCTACTTTGGATACTGCCTTAAAGAATATTTTGCATTATAGTTGAATGCTTGGTTGGCCCCAAACATCAGTTAAGCCATCATCACCCAGTTGCTCATTTGCTTTTCCCTCTCAGCAGTATGAGGGAGAAAATAAAGCAAAATTGAGAATATTTTCAGGATGAAGATAGTTAATAAATGAGGGAAAGAGGAAGAGAAACAAATAAGGAAGCCCCAGAAGTGATGCAAAGGCCATCACCCCTCCCACAGGCAGGGTGAAATCCGGTCAGGCTGGGAGCAATAACTACCACCCAAAGATGCTCCTGCTTACCTTTCTCCTTGTTGAGTATGGCATTACATGGCATGGAACACCCATTTGGCCAGCTGAGGTCAGCAATTTTGGTTGTGTCCCATCCCAGCTTCTTGCCCAGCCCTGACTTGCTTCCTGGGAGAGGCAGAGTGGAGGAAAAAGAGAAACACTTGATACTGTGCAGGTACTTCTCAGCAGCAGCAGCCAAGGCACTGGTGTGTTGTCAACACTGTCTTAATCAGAATTATAAAACACAGCACCACGTGCACTACTAGAAAGAAAATTAACCCCATTTCAGGTAGACCTGGTAAGCTGCAGCAATTGCAAGATTAAATTTTAACTTTTTTTTTCTTCACCAGTCCTGACAGTGGTTTTCAAAGGCTGCAGATATGGAAGTCAAGGGATTTTAAATACATGTAAGTTTATTTTAAGAAGAGGATGTAGTCCCTGCTTGCTCCTTTCCCTTATCATCTGGGCCTGTGAAGCATAGAACATCCTTAAAATCCTGCTCTGATCCTGAAATCCTTTCAGTGTCTGTAGACAGAAGAAGTTTTTGCCTTTGGCTGGTGTCTCGTTCCTCCCCTCCTCCTCCCAAACAAATTCTATGTCCAAGTGTTCTTTAAAGGAGTAAATGGGCAGTGTTGGGCTGTTGATGTGCTGGGTTGACAACAGGGCTTTATTACCTTTACCGGTCTTCAGGAAAGGTTTCTTTACACTTGTGCTCACCATGATGATTCGTCCTGGAGGAGATAACTATTAAAAATCAAATCAGAGGTAGTTCAGCACAAAAACAGGACCAGGATTTTTGCAGAGCATGTAGTAATTTTATGTTAAGACCCTGGTCAATACAGACCTGGTGAAAAGTGCTTTGTGTTATGTTCCTAAGGAAAAGATATTTCTTTGCAGGGGTGTGTGTGTGTGTGTGTCAAAGCACTCCACACACCTCATCATAACAGTCCCAAAATCTTGTTTTCTCTGCTAGAAGACACAGGTTTTCTTTATGGATCTGTAGCTCCTTTCTGGCTTTTGACCAAATAAATAAAAAAAAGAAAAGTAAAAAAAACCAAACCCATCCTGGGTGCAGAGACTCTGTACTTGTCAGTGCAGTCACTAATAAGATACTATTCCTTCTAAGCTAAGGATCTTGGGGCCATATTTTCATTTTTGAATGTAGGAAAAGGAGCAGTTAATGGTAAGGTCAAGCTGCCCAGCGACAGGCAGATGCCTTGGTGGAATGGAAGAACTGATGGATGATTGAGTGTAGTGGGCACTTGTATCTGAAATAAGTCTGTGTGAGAAATTGGAATCCATCAGGTTACTCGTTGTGCAATTTCTGACAGGGAAAAAGGAACTCTTTAGTGTCCATGATGGCTGGTTTGTTTGCTTTTTTGGTTTTGGGGGTATGCTTGGGGTTTTTTTCAAGTTGACCCAAAGAGAGTCTCTCAGTTCTGATATGTTTTTATGTATTGGCAAAACCTCTGACTTGAAATAAGCAGTGGAGACAAAAGAATTCACTTTTAGTGAATTTTTAGTGATATTGAGAAGGGATAGGAACATTCTGGATTCATTCTGTATCTCTTCATCTGTCATTGCTTTGATGTCTATTCTGGTCATTAGAAGTGAAAGCATTTAGTTGCATTGTCATAAGCTGTATAAAATGTCACCTTTTAGCAATCATTTTGTACTAGAAAGTTCCTTTTGTACTAGAAAAACAGGAAATGAAGTTGAGCATTGCTACTTTTTTCAAAGCTCTGTTGCTAAACTGTTATATTACACTTGTATGGCAAAGGAGCTCTGTATTAACCAAAACACATGGAAAAATGTCCATTTGAACTAGAAAAGAAAAATTAAAGCATTACTGACAATAAAGGAAACATGGCCTGATATACATGGGGGAAAATTGGGAATTGGAAAGTCTCTTTGTTGTCTCCCTCTGCCAAAGCCTTTTTCCCTTCCAGGCAGTTTTTCTGTTAAGGAAAACTTTTGGGTGAGTTGTCCTGGAACTTTTAAATCTGTGACTGTTGCACTGTCTGTGGATCTTGGGCACATCCCACAGCATAGCAGGATATGAAAGGAATCCTTCTTGTCAATGATTGAGGTTTAGTTGGAGTTTTTTATGGTATATATGAACTGCACAAAAGTTCAGCAACAGGTTTCTGGCTTAACTGTGGTACACTGAGTCTGTCAGTCTCCTGATGAGCACTGAAGGCCTCCAGTGAATTTTGCTGAAAGAAATGGGCCTGCCCACTAATCCTGCACTTTGCCAGCTGCTGATCTTTTGGGGAACCTTTAGGCAGCTGAGAGATTTACTCTGCAAGTGTTGGATGGGTTCTGTGCTCAGGGCAGCATTGCTCTACTTGCCTCACTCTGGTTGTGTGTCCGTGACTCTCACATGATTTTTCAAATACAAATAGCGAAAATGAAATTGCTGCTTTGGTAAGAGAGCATTGACTTCAATGGTAAGGATGAGCAAAGTAACTTGAGGTTTGGTTACTTGCTGCTGTGGTTGTGTGAACATAAAAGCACTGTGACAAATGGAGAGCTGGTGGTTTAAAAATGCAGTGGTTGCCCTTGGATGAGGAATTCTCCAGAAATGGGATTATGCGCTCAATAAAGGACAGGCAGTCATGCAGTAGGAGGGGGGGAGATGGTGGCAGGTAAAGGCTAAGTTTTTGGAATCTGGATGACTTGACTCACATAGTGATTGAAATTTTACACTAAAGGGCACAGACTTTAAGCTCCTTTTAAAAAAAATAACGCTGCAGAAGGTAAAGGAACATACTTCCAATACTTTTCCCTAGTTTTGTTTTAGATGAGTATGGAGTTATTGTTGAATATTTCAAAAGTGTTTTTTAAAATGAACAATTGTAATAGGCAGAAAGCAAGTGCAGTGCTCAGATGTGAAATGAAAGCAGAAGCTGATGAAGCAAATGAAAGGGGAGTCGTCCTGAGGTTACAGACTGTGCCTGCCACAGCCCCTTTGGAAGGCTGTCCACCCCTGCTTACAGCACTGCAGGAAGGGTGAAAAGGATTACAGCACTTACAAATACAGCAGTGCAAGAAGGTCCATGTCCTGATCCCTGTATCAAAGAAAGGAGTTTGTGATGATAGGACAGAGAACTTTATCCTCCATACAATCCATGAAACAGCAGCTTTAGGAGCTGCAAGTGTTTTGAACTGCCCTGTGTGCCAAATACCACCAATAATCCAGTAGGTATCATTTGCCTTTAGATAAACTTTTATCAGATGCAGCAAGGAATAAGGGCAATGAGAGTGAGAAGCATTCATGTGCACAGAGGTACACATAAATCTTGCTTTTCTTTTAGTTCCCTCCTTAGCTGAAATGTATAGAAGTACTTTGTGGTGCTGGCAGTGAGGAAAGTAACCCAAAACAAAACCAAGCATCCTCTTGCTTTGAAGAAAACAGCACTAAATGAGTAAAAATGAGCCAGTACCAGAGGACCAAATAAATTCATTTCCCCTTCAGCACTGTATGTTTGTAAGGTTTGTGCTTTGTGAAAAAGCATCACAAATCAGCTAGTGTTTTAAGAAAGGAAAACAAGAAGGCCACTCTTCAGAGAGCTTGATTCTTGAGGTGGTGGTTGTTCCTAGTATGTTTTGTCTCTCCTGCCCACACCAGCCCAACAGAGCAAAGATTTTACCCCAGGCTTGTAGAGACTTAGAACTGAGTTAGATCCCAGGTGCTGTGATGAAGGATCACTGACAACTGATGGAGCAGCTGCAGAGTGAGCCCAAAACTTGCTTGACACCAAAGGGCCTCCTGAAGTTAAAGCTGGGATGAACATCCTGCCTAGGAGAGAGGAGTTTAGCCTAGTCTCTGGGCTGCATTAGACTCCAGGAAACCCTTCCATAGGGAAAAGGTTGAGAGGAGCAAGGAGAAACACTGAACTTCTCTCCAAACTCAAACTAACTTTGAAAGATAGAGACAATTATGTCTAAGTGTTAAATATTCTGCCACAAGGGGAAAAAAGGATAAAAAACCCCACAGACTACTGTCTTTATCTGTCCTGGCCCTAGCCCAATCTGCTGAGCTAAGTGTGTGTTTGCAAGGTTTCTGGGTGGTTAGCTGAAATGTAGCACAGGACCTTCCTTTCTCTTTTAGCCTTATGGAAATTGGAAGATGGATCTGCCTGAGGAGCTTCAGAAGGTGTTATTTTAATGTAGAATAGGCCTACAAGTTCTGGGTTCCAAATGTAGTTCATTACACTTCAGCTGAACAAATTGCTATACTAATCCCTCTTCTAATGGTAGCTGAAGTACTTTATATTGGTTCCCAGTCATTTTAAAAGCAGTTGGAACATCCTTGTCAGGGACAAAATAGCACACAAAAAGGCTCACTGTGAAGAAGGACCTGACCAGAAAGGATGCCCTGTTAAATATAGTACCAGGCAATTTTGTAGTGCCTCATATGTATTTCTGGTGGCCTGATGTGTGAGGGGATTATAAGATTTTGCTGGAGCTATTTATGAGTTGCATTGTTTCTTGAAGCATAAGAGAGTCTCTCAACTGTAGTGGTTAATAAGGAACTTGGCTTGGTTTTAACTGACAGATTTTAGAATGCTTCATTTTTTTTTCAAATTAATGATACTTATACTACAGATTTAAGAGTGATTGTAGTGGTGTTTATTCCCTTAAAATTTGGGTAGAACTCTCAACTGTAAGATGAATAAATGCTCTTGTAAATGTGCCTCTGTGCTATTTGCACGTTTGTGATGGGAGACATTTGGAAATATTTGTCTTGTGTAATAAAACATAACAGACCTCTCACAGCCTCGGGTAGGAAGTATTAGTCCAGCAGATTTTCCTAATACTATAAGAGTGCAAAGTGCATCACAAACAGCAATAAAAATTATTAGTGACTGGCAGAAGGCTGTCTTTGTGCTCTACATAAACAAGTGATTTTATTTCAGCTCTAAGACTGTAAAGTGTTCACAGCAATCCTCTTAAATGCGCTATGGTACGTGGTCCTGAGAGGGCTCGAAATCATAAGTAACACAAGAGCAGGTATCTTCCTCACATCCTGGTGTGCCTAACAGCTGCACAGCTTTCCTTCCTCATTATAAAATTTTAGTGGAGGTCAGAGTATGTCAAGGGACCAGCAGTGGGACACACAGCCTTTCCTTTTTACCTCTAGGATTCCCATCCAGCCAAACCATTAGTAGCTGTGAGTTGTTACCACCCGGTGGCTGAGCACTCGATGTCAAATTAATTTGGTAGTCTCAGCCCTGTTCTGAGTAAACACATTTCCACCTTACAAATATGATGAAACCTGGCACTAATTGGCACCCTCGCTAGCAGCCTCATCAGAGGTGCCAAAATAAATGAAGTGTTTCTTTGCTTCTGGTGGTGGTCTCTCCAGGAGAGCAGTGAAGTACAGTGATGGGGCAGTAAGGAGAAGATGGCACAGCTGTTGCCCTCACTGTTTTGTGAACTAAGCCTGCAAAGTTGTCAGTCTGGTGCCTTTCTCATGCCAATCTATGTAGAGTTATTAGGATTTTTCCACTACCGTTGGTGCATTTTCAACAGTCTGTTGGCAATCAACTTGAAAATCCTTTTTACCATCTGTGTGGTTGATGCAGCGATAGCACAGCAGCTAAGTACTTCAAATATGGGTTGGTATGGTATATTTAGGAACTCAGAGTTACAGCCTCTGTAGGCAGAGCACATTGCTGACAGGTAGCTATTAATCACTTTTAGCCATTCTTTTCACTGCCAGCTGCTTTGCAAATGAGGATTGGCACATGGTAGATGAATACCTCCTCATTGTCCAAAATTAAAGGAGTTTGTACCTTGTTTGCTGTGGTAGTAACCCTGTGAATGTCAGCAACCCCCAAGGGAGAGCACACGTTTCAAAGTGAGACTGTCTTTAAATGTATGTAATGCCTGGAGGTCTGCAGGTTTGGGGAAAACAGATATAGAGAATTATAAAATAGTTATAAAGGAAAATTCTTTCATTGTTGCCCACTTTGTGAGAGCGACCACACATTCAGTGTTGGTTTTCCATTCTTGGCAATGAAGATTGAAGAAAGAAGCGGTATTTTTCAAGAATACAATCAATTAATAAACCCAGGTAATTTTTTGTTTCTGGTGTCCTAAGAGCCATTATTGCTCCAGAGCAAAAATCCACCCCAGAAGCAAAAGCACAAGTCTTTGGTCCTCTTGCTGCTCCGCTGCTTACCGAGGCACTGGCATCAAACAAGCACGGTTTGCATCCACACAGTTCAGAAATATCAGCTTGCACCCATCCAGCATACACAAAAGAGAGTTCCCTGAAAGCATTTAACATCCCCCAAGTCTGAATTTAACCCCCAAAAATTAATAAAGGTGAAAAGCACTGCAGCGGGATAAGCCTATTACCAGGGAGGAAGTAATTTAGTAACTTCTTAACTGACTTTGTGTGTGATGTAACAGACAGCACTGAAAAGTCATCAGCCTGTTAGAGTTGCCAAAGAAATAGTACTTTGGTTGCCACAGTTGTAAGCCTTTTCTAATTATAAAGGTAGAGGTCGAATTCAAAACACACTGAGCATCCTCAGTTCTCTGAAGGAAGAGCGTGACTTTTTTCTTACTGTTGGCATAGTATCAATTAATACCAATTAAATGTGAAGTATTTATCTCAGACAGCAAATGGTGCATCATGTTTCCATTCTTGTCAAAGCCTGGGGCTAGATCCTCAAAGGAACAAAATATCTATTCATTAAAGATCAAGTAGTACAATAAGAAGAATTCTTCTGACCTTTTCCTGTATTCAAGAAAAAATAATCTAGCACTGCAATGCTAATTCACTTAGCTGTACATATTAAAAATACAAATATTAAAAGATTGTGTTTGCAATTTATACTAAGAACATAAAGGCACAGCACTGACACTATTCATCTGCCATTCTCAAAGCAGCTTGGGAGGTTTTTTTATGCAAACAATAAGAATTAGTTGTCTTTTGTTTTAAATCCTTCAGGTCTACAGAATTCAGCAAACATACCTAGACCTGTGAGAACTGTGGCCCCTAAGTGTCATCATCTTTAAAATTAATAAACCAAAATAAGTGGAAAAAGTTTAGGCTGCTGATGTGTGAAGTAATAAGAAACGCCTCTTCTCATCCAGAGCATCATTTATCTTTGTTAAATATTGCAGAGGTATCTCACACTTAAGCCTCAGTTCTGTGCTTTGCTAAATCAAAGGCATGATGACTCCATAAAGGTTATTGTTTTTGGCAATAAGTTTTTAATAGCAGAATTATTCCTTTTTGCTCCTTGCAGCCTTCCTGTAGTAAAACATTTCCATTCTGATGTAGCTCACCTCAAATCACAACTTGTTTCATCCTTCTGCCAAGATAATTAATCGTAGCAGCTTTTCATATCAAAAGAATGAGCAAAGGGCAAAATAAAACTCAGGATGATACAGTCCTGTTTATACCAGGCACTATTTTATGTCCTCAGGGCTGTATGAATCTGAAATGTTCGACTTTGTGTAATGCAAACCCATCAACCCCACATTATCCAGCTCAGAAATCAGTCGAATCCGATTTCTTCATTGGAAGTTACCAAAGAAATGCACAGCACTGACTAATTTTAAAGGTAAAAAGCAATGCAGCAGGACAGGACCATTCTGATGGAGAAAGGAAGTCATGATGGGTGCAGGATGGGCCCTTGGTTGCCACATGTCAGGTGTGTAGTGCATGTGTTTGGGTTGTGTCTGTTTTGTTTTCATTTCCCCTTGCACCAGCATCTTACCTGGAGCACAGTTACTGTGCCTGGCTTTGTCCACAGCATGAATTCACCTGTCTTAACCAGGCTTTCTCTTTCCACTCAGGTAAGTCTTTTTGGTCTTCCTGACTCAGAAAACTACATGTAGAGTGAAAAGTAGGTCAGAGAGAGACAGAGCCTTTTAAGCCCTGGGCTACTGTTAAAGCCCACAGTATTACTTGGTGCACCTGCAGCGCTTGGATCTTCTTCAGTATAAAAGGAGCTTCTTTAGAAAGAATGAAAATGCAGGTCACATTGGTCTTAAAAGAGAGAGGAACCTGATGTGGTAAAAACATCAGCATTTTCAAGGATACTCCAACAGAAAGCATTGGGCTTACAGTCAAGGGTTAGAGAACTTTGAAGAGAAAAGGCGTGTTTAAAAGTTGTAAATAGTTAAGACTATTGAAAGTGTTGATAAAATGATGTTTTGGAAAGGTGGAAGCTTGAACAGCTGATAAAGTGGAACATCAGAGTTAATAAAAAATAAGTAAATTAATGATCTTGAAAGTGAATCACCATTTAGGGTACAAAAATGGGGATAAAGAGGTAATTCTTACTGGGAAAGTGGGAGGCATAAAACAAACATAGTCCTCATCCTCCTGCATCTTAGTTAAAAATCTATAGCTACAATTTCATAAGACGGCTTGAACCAAATGAACTTTCTCTGCAACACTTTATTCCTGTTTACAATTGTTTTTCACTTTCAAAGGTCATTTCTGTCAGTACTTTGATTGCCATAGGAGGCTAATACAGCTCAGAAGAATGCAAGAAGATGATGGGTCCAAGGTATCATTTTTGGTCAGTTTGCTTTATGAGCAGAAAAACACCAGAGCTGGCCCAAAGGGAAAAACTTGGGAGTAGGAAAAAACACTAATCACGTGCCTTGGAATCAGAGAGGGGAAAGCAAAAGGGTGGTAGAGAGATGGTAGAAAGGAGAGTGAGACACTAAGGTTGGAGAGATGAGGATGAAATACTAGAATTCCTCAGACAAGAGTATTTCCTACTGATTCAGTCCCTTACAGTGAAAATATAGGATTGATTTTTGTTCTGAAACAAACAAAAAGCCTAACAAAGGTGTTGTTGTCTCTCAGTTTGAGACAAAAGTTACTTTTCTTGTTTCAGACTCAACCATCTTCTTGTTTCATTGTCAGATACCCGATACTTCTATTCTTGCTGATCTCCAGTCACTGGCATATCAAGTTATGTTTGGCTTTGATGAGCAAGGATGGTGACCAGGGCATGATTACACCACCTTTACTGCTTAGAGATTCCAAGTGACAGTCCTGGGAGTGATAGAGCAAACTGATCAGCTTTAAAGGACAGTTCTCTGAGAGCACACGAAGGTCACTTCTCTCTCAATGCACTGGGGCCTGTTACGTGGTTAGAATTAATGCCAGGATATTTAAAAAAAAGTGGATACGGAAAGACAAAACCCAAAGAATATGTGTCTTATTAAAAACAGCAATTTGGATCACAGCAGGGCTTGTATTATGATTAAAGTGTTTCAGAAGCCTGATAAGACTGCAAAGACTAATTGATATTTTAATTAGACAAAACCAAATGAACTACAGGTGTCATTTTAGATATAAGAAGTTTGCAGAAGATTTCTTTTATTCTTTACTTACTGCTTAGAGATTTTGGATTTGTTCAGAGACGTATGAAATCTGGCAGTTATCCCCAGGGAGACAATCTCATTTTCAAGCTTTTTTTTTTTTTTTTTTTTTTTTTTAAATACTCTCTAGTCACCCTGCTTATTTGTCATGAATATTAAACAAGTGCCTCTTAGGGATTATCACTCAGCAGCCTTGGCTGGATCAAAACTGTCTAGACTATGACAATGCACTGTATCTATCTTTGCAGGTTTTGTCTGGTTTATTCTTTGTTTCTTCTGCTTTGGTCTTTTTGTTTGTTTGTTTGTTTGTTTTTTTCTGTTGCAAGTTTAATACAATGCCTTTTTGTTCAGGTATATTGCTTAGGAACAATGAAAAGAAATACACAGCTGCCATAGAATTTCCCACTTGTTTGTTGTTTCCCCTATGTTACAATGTTGTCTAACCCAGGGAGGTGGCTTTAGTCATAACCTTTGACACAAGACTCCTTGAGCATAAAAGAACATCAGCAAGCAGTGTTCACAACTTACTGCTGAAGGAGGTTGACTCCTAAGAATATTCACTTCTTACTGCTCTTTCTTATGCCTTCTGGCTCTAGCAGGATACTGCTGAGAGCTGGGAATTATTGCCCTCCAGACTAATCAGGCTAAAGACTTACCAGCACTAGTACAAAGCTGAGAATAGAGCTTTTCTCACAAGGCTATTTTGCTGGCATATTCTTCTTTATATGCCCACACTCAAAGAGCTTCAGCTTCAGCTCTGTTCTGTGGGATGCTGTGTCCTTTCTGTTCCAATCACTCCATGTCCTTGACCTGCATGTCCCATGCACAGCTTGTTTCTTCAGGAATGCTGTGTATATCCTAGAATCATAGAAAGGCTTGAGTTGGATGGGTCCTTAAAGTTAGTTCAAGCGCCTGCCATGGGCAGGGGCACCTTCCATTAGGCCAGGTTGCTCAAAACCCTGTCTGATGTTCCTCAGGTCCCATGGATTTGTGCATATTCAGGTTCATCAGATGGTCTTGGTGGTTATTTACTCTCTTGGTGCCTGCCTTTGCCTTCTGTGACTCAGCCAGTGTGGCTGGAGCACTTGTCAGTGAGGGCTGAGGCAAAAAAGTCATTGAGTAACTAAACCTTCTCCATATCCTGGGCAACCAGGTGTCCTGTCTTCCTAGTCTTCCTTTTATCACCGGTGTACCTATAGAAACTTTTATTGTTGCCCAGGTTTAATTCCATCAGGGCTTTAGCTTTCCTAACCTGATCCTTGGTTGCTCAGAGAGTCTCTCTGTATTCCTCACGGGGTACCTGTCCCTGCTTCCACCCTCTCTAGGCTTCCTTTTTGTGTTTGAGATTGTCAAGGAGCTTTAGTAAATCCTGGGATCTGAATTCTTCCTGTATGAATGAATGACTTTGGTATTCCCTTTGGTTTCTGTGAGACTGTGTGAGATATGTATTAACATATTTCTCTGCCTGATTGTACATTATCTGTTGTCACAGCTTAATGTATTTGTTAATTATTCAAAATAGCATGACAAATACTTGGAATCCTCACAAATCATTGGCTTCTGCTATTCTTTGTTTATGTGCTGCATGATGAGTCTTCTTGGTCATATAAGACTGTATCTTCTTACCAATTTCACAACTGAAATGGTGTAAAGGGAAAAAATTCCAGATAGTTTTTGGAGATCTTCTTAAAGGCTATTTTCCCCTGTGAGTGCTCCTGAGACGTGCAAAGAAATTTTTCTATCTACTAAAAGTTTAGTCACACTTGGACAGAAGAGAAAAAAAATTGAATCAAGGATATACTACCGGAATTTGTGTATGTTATTTCTCTACAGTTTGTCTAACCTGTATCTGTTCCTTTTCATACTGGTAAAAGCATCTAATTAAGATCTAAGTGCAAAAGTGACCAGAAGGTAAATCACTTTTCACCTGCAGTTCTTTATTTTTAGATAATTGT
>VXBX01009581.1:172355-248659 GCA_013400415.1 Scytalopus superciliaris
AAAAAAAAAAGTGTATCTTTCCAAACTCATGTGTGCTCTGTTTCCCAGTGACCAGAGTGCCCATCACAAAGGATTAAAAGTACAGTTTCCAGAATAACCCTGCAAACAGTTTCCTTTTCCTTTTGACCTTGAAAAGAAAAATTAGAAACAAACCCCAAAAAACTTCATCGCAGACCTTTAGTTCTCCTTGATAGGAAAGGTTACCCCCCTTGTCCAGTTCTCTTAATAATCAAGTGCACTTTTTATTTGCAGCTTCCCTTGGGAAAAATTCATGGTAATGCTTAGTCTTGAAAGCAGACAAATGCTGGTGATTTTTTTTTTTTTTTTAATACATCACTACATACTGTGAATGAAACGCCTTGAAATGGCTTAATTTTCAGAAAGGGCTGCACACCCACTGTTTGGGAGGCAGGGGAACCTTTTAAGATCTAACAATGGACTAAAAAAATAAACTGATTTGTAGGGATCTCGAATGGAAAAAAAATTATAATGAAAAAGAATTAACACAGTAGTAAGCAGATCTTGATTTTGATGTAGCAGTGTGAGATGTGCTGTAACTGCATGGTGGTACACTGCAGCTATGGTCTTCAAAAAATACCTCTGTGATTTCCTACCAGGGAAGTAATAGCATTTTCTGCTGACTGATGGTGCTTCTTAATAGTCAAAAGTAGCTCTAATTCCAATATGCCCTTTTGAAAGAGGAAAATATTAAGAGAGAATCCCCTTGGAAGCTGAGTATTGCACATGCCTGCATGAGTAGACTTACAGGAAATGTGTATGTAAATCATAGAATTAATTGGGTTGGAAAAGACCTCCGAGATCAACAAGTCCAACCCTTGATCCAACACCCCTCTGATTGCCAGATCATGGCAATGAGTGTCACATCCAGTCTCAGTTTAAAAACCTTCAGGGATGGTGAATGGGCAGGCCATTCCAATGCCTGATTACTCTCTCTGTAAAGAATTTCTTTCTAATATACAACCTAAATTTCCCCTGGCAGAGCTTAAGCCCGTGCCCCCTTGTCCTGTTGCTGCTTGCCTGGGAGAAGAGACAAACAAATGTTAATTGAGATGAACAAAAGCAATCAAAGTTGGCTTCTTTAGTAGAGGCATGTAAAGTGAATTCTTGCCTGGTCTCCAGACCATACTAAACTGCAGGATTTGGAGTATGGAAGGTTTTCTGGTTGCCTGGCAGAGCTAACTTCCCTCAGGAGAGCTCACCAGTCAGGGTGGGTCTACTCATTTATGTAGCCATGGAGGTTTCTGTGTTCCCTCTGAAAAGGCTTAACGGGGGCTGTGGTTTAAGCAAAAATACCCAGCAAAAAGGGAAGAGGGTGGGAAGAGTTTCAGTGTAACTGCACATGCATTGCTAATACACTGAAAAATAATGCTGCTAATCCGTGATGTAAAGCTATTGATAATGGAAAGCGTGGTATTAATTCTCTGTGCTTGGACACACTGTAAGGTTTACTTCTTGGACACTACAGAATTGATTAAATACTACTTATACTGCTAAGAACATTTAATCTTATTCTGCTTTAGCAAAATACCTCATTTGCACATAAATCACGTATTATGCTCCCTGTGTTTTGGTGTGTTCTCTTTGTTTTGCATTAGACTGTGTCCATTAGGGGACTGTTGTACAAGCATGGAATCATATGAGCAGTGTTGTGGATGTAGAAAAATGACTAATTGTTGTTATATTGACTTAATCAACTTGATTATAGTGGAAGTAACATGCTTCTGTATAAAGTCAAGCAGTGTAGTAAGAGCTTATTCATTACCACTGGACTGCAAATGTTAAGGCACAGTACTTAAGAGATGAAGAGGACCTTTGAATTTTCATGAATAGCTTGTTGCAATAAGATGTTACATAGAAATGCCCTATATATATGTGTATAAAAATAGTGTATAATAATATACTCTGTAATGACAATAAGTTATTTAATAACGTGAAATCTTATGCATAAATACAGTGAAGAGTCTAACTTAACCCTTATTGCCATGATTTGGTCAGGATAAGCAAAAACATTTTAAAAAAATCCATAAAATACAGAAATTTAAGTTAAAGATGTGTTTTCCCGATACACTGAGCTATCTAGACATATAATTAAATTACACCCTTGAGGAACTGCAAGGGGGTAAATTTAGATTGCAAATAAGGAAAAGAAAGTTACTGCATGGATAGTGTAAGACACTGGAAGAGGCTGCCCTGAGAATTTGTGGGTGCTTCAGAAGTGAAAGTGTTAAAGCTCAGTTTGGATGGGACTTTGAGCAACCTGATCTCTTGAAAGGTGTCCCTGCCTGTAGCAGGGAGATTGGAGAGGTGATCTCTAAAGGTCTCTTCCAGCCCAAACCATTCTATAGCTGTATCATTTCACAAGGAAGAAGACCTTTTGAAATGCAATCTTCAAACACTTTTACTTTGTAATGCTAAAATATATGTTATAAATAACTGGTTATGATAAAGTCATCATTCTATAGGGTGGATATTTATTATATACATTTTTCTTTCAAAACTACTCTTAAATTTGATGTTGCTAATACCACATTTAATGCTGTGCCATTCAGTTGCTTACATGATTACCAGCACTTAAACAGAGATCTTGCACCCTGCCATTTTTACTGCTGTTTTATAGCAGTACACCTAAGGGTTTATCCATTTGTTTCTGAAACCTTAATACATCTTCATGATTGTTGGTGGTGGCATTACAATCACTGACTACAGACAAAGCTATTCAGCACCTGCCATAGGAAAAGTCTATTTTCAGTTGTTTGGGTCTTTGCCAGGCTGTGGCCATTTGCACTTCAGCCTTGCCTGCCAGCCATAAGTCTCAGGGAGTTCCTGTGACAGGGAGAAAAATGCAGGAGGAAAAAGGCCAGCTAAGGGAGGGAAAAACTGTAATGAACATTTTGGCCTCTTTCTTTGGATTTAGAAAGCAAATGCTGTCCTAAATGAAACATCTATCCATCTTTCCACATGTGTTTGAGTGGATATGTATGTATGTGTGTGTATATAAATATATAAATCTCTGTTGAGCTGAAATATGTTCTGGATGGGCATGTTTGAACAGCTGTGCAAATCTGCTGGGTAAATAGGACCTGTTCTTAGAACTTGGTAATTTAACTGTAATAATTTTTAATTTTGCTGCGTTCTAGGTTCATTCCCTATGGGTGTTGATTTATCTGTGGGTGTTGGGGATTTTTGCTTTGAGTGTTTCCCTCTTTTTCTTTTTTCCTTCAGGACTAAACCAGCAGGGCTCTACTGTGCAAGATCTAATAGAAAGCTCCTTATATATTAAACAACCCAAGGGTTACATTTTAACACACAAGAAAGAGCTTTTTAGATAACATTATATTTTGTCTGCAAAGAGATACATATTTTCTATTAGCTCTCACCATTTTCTTTGTAGCAGCTTGTGCACTTTTCAAGTCCTGCTTTTGAGGTCTGTCGGTAAGGGGAAAAATAAATACACAGGCTGTAAAAGTCAGCCTACAAGAATTCTTTTGGTAATAATAAGGTGACATGGAGATAAATCAGGTGACAAAATGTGCTCAGCACACCCAAAGGCACACTAGACTTTCAGATGCCCAAAATTAGAGAAAATGTGTCCTAATCTGGAAAACAGGATGAATACCCAAAGATCAAGTAATATTACAAGGCAGTGGCTGAGAATCAAGATAGGACCTGAGAAGTATTGGATATGGAGCATCATTGCAGAACCTCACAGCATGTGTGGGCTAAGAAGGTCAGCTCTCATCACAAGCTGAAGGAGATTTCAGTGCTGCTGATTTATGGACAGCGGTTCTGTCATGGTTGGTAGTTGAGGTTACTGATGATAAAAAGAAGGTGCCTACACTCTTAATCTGTACTTTGACAGTGAAGAGAAAATTTCAGGTCAATAGTAGCAAGACAGTGAGCAGAAGGGCACAACCTACTTGTCCAGGTGCCCTCAAGGGGGAAGGGGGTAAGCCTGAGGACCAGCAGCTCCTGGCAGTGAGGAGCAGGAAACCAAGCAGGGGAAGGGGGCTCAGCAGCAGGAACTGGCATCATCATCAAGGCTGGGTGCTTATTTGCAAGGTGAGGAAAGAACCACCAACTTGGGGGCTTTCTCAAGGTGAACAGTCCTAATAGGTCACCACCTCACTCCCTTTTGGCACTGATACAGACCCCAGAGTTGAGTTCATGTTGTTCCTGCACCATCATCGGACAGCTGGGTGTTAAATACTGTCATCCCTGAGGCAATACTGACCTAGAAAAGGGAGCAGCCTGTTTGAGAGGGCTTGCCCGTACCAAGAATATAAAGATGTGAAAGTTTCCTATGTATTGAATATAATGCTGAAGTGACAATGAGAACAGCAGCCTGTAGGGAAAAAGAAAAGAAAAGGAAAAAAAAAAAAAAGACTGAAAAAGTATTGGAGGAGAAATGAACATCCAGGGGAAAGCAAATACAGAGGGGGAAATTATGTCAAAGTCAATTCTAATACATCACTGAGATGTAATTCCTATTACTGTTCTTAAGATAGAATTTCTTATATTTTTATAAGGTGGTTAATTTACTGTGCTACTCTGTCTTCTGCAATGAATAGATAATTTTATATTTTTCTAAAGCAAGGTGTTTGACAAAGGATAGTCCTTCTACACCTTTTTATTTTTAGGTACTCCAATAAAAGATCTTTATCTAATTAATTTCTTGCTCTGTGTTTGGATATTTTTTTCTTTTCAGTAATTAGTGTTCTGCTGTCTAAATAAGCATTATTCAGAATTTTAATATTCCTTCCTATTATAATATTCCTCCAAGATGTTACTTCAAGTCACCATTTATGTGCCAAGTATTATTTTGGAGGCTGAGGTGCAGTAAGATACAGTTATTGTATGTACTTTGTTGTAGTTTGTGCAATTACTGTCCTAACTTGTTCTAATTAGGGATGCACAAACTGTGATAACAAGTATTCACAAGTCTGTCCAATTTTTAAAGCTTTTAAGTACTTAACAAGTTCGTGAAGTGTTTTGATTTGCTTGTTCTTGAAGAAGAAAAAATTAACAAGCCCTCTCATTGACGGAGGTTGCTCAGAGTAGCTGTTGTCTTTGTCAGCACTGTTCAGGCTTGGACCTGTATTGCCTCTGTGTGTCTTGGATCTCAGAAGCATTGACATTTCTTATTTCAGGCTCTCAGTTCAAATTTAGACAGAAGGCACTCACTGTCCCTATTCTGTTGTATTATTTTAGCTACAGCTTTGAGACCAGTTTTCTGATAACCTGTACTGTCCTGATATTTACCCGTTCCTTCCAAGGAGTAATTGATCTGTAGCTGTCTAATTTGCAGATTTAATTGGTTCATACTACATTTGTCTTCATTCCCTTTATGTATATTCTAGTTCCTAAACATGAGGTGCCTTCTGAATTCTCTTTTCAGTATGTAATGGCTGAATGAGTGTGTTTAATGGCTGTGCTTAGGGGCTTGAACTCTCTTGCACACTGATTAAAGTACAATAAATAAGGCTCTAATACTATTATACACTTAGGGATGATGCTATTGCTTTAACTGTACCAGTAGTTTTGTGGTAATAACATAACCAGGTTCATAACATGATTTAAAAAGTACATCTTCATTGCTTGTCTACATACATTCACTATTTTATTTTTCCCCTTGTAAAAGTATTTGCTACCAGTTCTATTTCAGGCCACTCCACTGGCAGAATTGCACATGGCTCAATTTATCGTGTGTTTTTCACTATGGAATTGTCAGCCATCATTATCCCTATTTTGGAGATTTAGATGAAACACCCAAGCAATGTGCTGCCATATCTCAGTTATGTGTATCTTATGCTAAGCAAGGTTAATTCAATTTTATCTTAATTGCTGGAGCTTTTCAGTGCTGATATTACTGTCTGTACTATGTATTACAAAAAAATCTTGCAGAGGAATGAAAATTAGAAGGGTTTCTAAATTTTATTTCTACTGTATGCTCAGCACCAAATGACTGAACACTTAAGCCATGATACACGACTGAAAATTCTCTTTATTTACAAGGAACCAAATATCTTTCAGCTTTTCATGGTAGTTTCAGTGTGTTATGGCTGCTAAGTCAACTTTTTACTGCCTCTCTGGTTGTCAAAGATCTCCACAGCAGCTTGAATCCATCCTCCTTCTTGCACTAGAGGAGCTGTGGGGAAGGTGCCAGAAAGGCAGTGGGAAGAGAAAAGTTACTCAATTCTAATAACTGAAACTGGTTTTATTAGAGAAACTGGTTCACTTTTCAGGCACATGGGCTTTTAGCCCTACAGGAGTGTCGGGATTGTTGTTTTCTGTACCAAAAGAAAACAAGAAAGTAGAAACATTCAACCTCTTCCTTCTGCAGGTAGCACCTGTTGTGCTGTAGAAATAGCATGATAGTTCAGATTTGCATGACACTGTCTCAAATGTTGTTGGGCACCTTTTACTGTAAAATCAGTGGCATCATTGCTTATTGTTAGGAATGAAGGAGGTTACTAACCCAGGACATTTTTTATTTTTAGACCTGAAAAGCTCTAAAGGGAAGGAGCTAAGCAATAAATGTGATAACAATTCATACTTAGTGGCTTTCCATAAGTCTGTGGTCAAATCAAAAAAGACAAGGAAAGATATACAGTACGTTACAATTAAACAAGGTGAGATATGCAGAAGGCTAGGAAAAATGTATAGGGTCCAGCTACAGACATGGAGATGAGCTGTTGTGCAGTATAAGCTTGAATATGATACAACCCCCCCCCCCTCCTAAAACAGTGCATGTCAAGTACCTAAAAAGCCCTAATTACGTCTGAGAGTATATAATAGTTTGTGCTTACATTTTTATGGTAGGAAGGTAATACCTACATGTTTATTCTGAACTACAGGCTCAGATTCAAGTGGAAAGCCCACCACACATTTCATGGCCTTGGTGTGATAATAATACCCTCCTGCAGCCACATTTTCAGTTAAAGCTGAGACACTGAGGCTACCAACTCTTCATACTTCTTATATGCACCTCATGTACAAATGAAAGCAAAGAAGGATCATCTTCCTGGGGATTAAATCTAGGAGACAGTTACAGAGAGTTAACTTAATGTCATTAGGAATTCCTTTTTACTTTAGTTGTTGTTTCTTTTCATTGTTTATAAGCGCCTGTTTAGGAGATAACGAGAGAAATAACTTGTCTGAGTATGTGAAGATACATTACTGTTTTGTCACTCCCCATCAGCATCCCTGTTTTGTTTTCCTCAGGCCTATCCAACAGTTCCTGGGAAGCTGATGTGAAGTGAGGCACGGGCTGCCATGGTCCTTGGGAAAGAAAATTGGTTCTGACCTCCTTGACAATAATACATTAGAAAACAAAACAGAAAAACCAACCAAACAAAAAACCCAACCTAAAATTAAAAACAAACAAACAAACAAACCAGCTGGGTAATGAAACCACTGTTTTAACACTCTACTCCTTGAAAAACCCAGCATTTCTACCAATGAGATTGAGTGAATTCCCCTTTTGAAAAAGGTTTTGGATCTTTCTAAAGATAACCCACTTTCTCTGTCCAAATGATTTTCTTGCTCCTCACTACCATTAATGCTGTATTAAATATAACCTTAATTAATCTCTGCGTAGATTGTTGGTTCAGAAAGTGAACACATTATTAGAACTTTCATGGCACCAGCATTTTATTACATCACAGATATTGCAAGAGTCTGCACAGGTTTGTATCTCATCTGCTGATGGACTTTACAAAGATGTTGTTTACCTTAGAATTCTTTTCAGTCTTTACTGGCATCCCCAATTTCTAACCTGTAATTAGAAGAATTTATCTCTCTGGACCCCTTAGAAGAATTTATCTCTCTGGACCCCTTGAATAGTAAAATGGTGCTTTTTCTCTAATTTATTTCTCTTTTTTTCTTTTTTTCCCCCCCTAACTTTAGTTTCCACACTGACAATATTAAAACAATATCTTTAACAAAGGCAAACAAAATCCTGGCTATCTTCCTTTTTACTCTTCTCCTTTCCCAGTGGCTCTTGCTTTTTAACGTGGAAGCTGATAAAAATATGTGATCAGGTAATTAAGGAACACATGGATACCTTAAGAATTATTTTCTCTGGTGTTCTAATATTGCACACAGTTTTAGCTCTTGAAACCTGATCTTCTGGTCAGTTTTCAGGGCAGTTTCCCTGCTTGGACTATGTGCATGTGCAAAGCTTTACCCAGTCAGATTGTGTGCACACAGACACTCGGAACCAAATGGAAATAACTTGCTTGCTAAATGTACTTGCATGATTGTTTTTCACAGGAAATTGTGTGAGCAAATATCTTGATTAAATTCAGGTTTCTCATGCAAAGTTTGGAAAATCTGTTGCTCCTAAAAAGTAAATTTACATTTAAATGCACTCCTGCTACAAGTTAAATTCCAATTTAGCCCTGTCAACAAAAATTAAGCTTATATATACAAAGGAGTAGTCTGATGGATTTACAATCAGGTATGATGTATATGACTTTGAATGTGATGTTAGTTAATGCTTTCTGAATAGCCAGATAATTTTAAGTTACAGACTGAATGATGTTATCTAAAAGTTATTAAATTGAGTTTCCCAAGTTTGAGATGAAAAAGCTGCCTCTGATTAGTCAGTAGATAATTTTATAGGAGAAATAAATGAGACAAATGATATATAAAAATAAAAAAGGATGAGAAGTACTTACAATAGTATCTCTAGAAAGCAAGTTACAAAACTCAAAACTGTTATAAATTGTTTCAAAAAAGTAATTCCTCTTTTAATTTGTGTATCATCTGGCTTTATCACATTTTTGGTGAATCAGAATGTTTGAGTCTGAGCAACCTTAATACTACAAAAAGAAGGTATAAAGTTTAATTTCTTTCTAATCAATCCCTCCCTGCCCTGCCTTGACTTCCATTAGCTTTGAGTATTCCCAGTCAAATTGGGCAGACTGGGAAGGGATTGGAAGACAGAAGTGAGAAAGTAATTTGAAAAATTACTGAAAAATCAACCTGTGCTCTAAAGCCATGAGGAGATACCAAATCAAAATGGTTTTCCTCAAGTTACAGGGGGGGTAATTATGCGACAGTCCCTTTGCTTTCTGTATGCTTTGATCATCAGCCTAATAATAAATGCTGCTGATTTATAATGCAGTTAAAAGTATTTTGGGACTGCTATGTAGAAAGACTATAAACTGAATGCTTCAATTTTGGGCTTAGAGTAGAGCAGAAATCACATAACTAAAATATTGTTAAATTAGTGACAGGCTCTGGGTTAGTTTGTCTCTACCTACACACTATAGGCAGACATAAGGGGACTATTCCCTTACACATTAGGTGGTCATTAGGGTGTTATCCATGATAGTCTTGAAAAGTTCATGGTAGCTTGAAAAAGTTCATGGTATCTGTAGGTGAATTTAAGTGGCTGGAACGGAAATATCTTCCTCTACAGGACAATTCAGGTCAAATCTAGGTTTTTGGGAGGAGAATCTCTTTCCTAACCCCTCAACTATCACTTTTTCTGAGGTGATCTGCGAAGTCCTATCCCTTCAGTGATGAGAAATAGCAAAGAGATGCCACTGGGATAATTTAGTCATAATAAATAGAAACAATGGTTAAAAGGTAACCATCTATGCTCAGCTATGTCTCTAGCTGGGCTGGTTTTGGCTGGGGTAGCGTTTTTCTTCTTAGTTGCTGGTATGGGGCTGTGTTTTGGATTTGTGCTGAAAGCAGTGTTGATAACACAGAGATGTTTTCCTTATTGCTGAGTTGCTTTCTTTCATGTGGCACTTGGATGACTTTGTTACATTTTAAATACTCAGTTTCTAATAGTTGTGCTTTTGAATTTCTCTCAGGGCCAAATTATCTAATGAAGACACGATTTGCTCAGGTTGGTTGAATCTCCTTACAATTAGAGCAATTGACACAGCCCTGCCCCACCCAGTTCCTCAATAAGCATGGAAAAGCTTCCAGTCTGAAATGGCCAGTTTGAAATCACTCCACATTTAGATAACTTAGGTCAGACAGTTCGACTGTGTAGATAGAAGAAGTTTTCAGGAGGGACACATGGTTTAGAAAGGACCATTTAGCATACGGGGCTGTCCCTGCCGCTTGGTGTCTGCAGGGGGTCATCAAGAGTGTAATGCACCTGACTCGCTGTATGATGAAACCTTAATGAAATAAGTGTTTCCAGCTGAGGATGGTGAAGAACCAGGGGCTTCAATTTTTCTTAGTGATACTCAGACTAGAGTATTTTAGTCATCAGCAGGTTTCTAGTGACGGAGCCAATTGCCTTTGAAACAGAATGGAGGCCGATGCAAAATGTCAATTCACCAGGTGAGTGGGTTCTTAATTTTTGCTATTATTTTCAGTGTTTTTGAAGTAAAGATCACTAAAATTCTACTAAGTTTGGGGCTAATGAGAGTTGGTTCAGCCTCAGATATCGATGTCTTATTAAGAAACAGAACAGGCATGAAGTAAGCACAGCAAGCTGTTTTGCACTGTCCTGTGACACGTGATCATCTTCATGGTCACTGCTTCTGGGGGGCAGGAAGTTACTCTGTTGGGAAAGCTATGCCCAGACTTTTTGAGGTTGGAAGCAAAAGGAGAGTTGTGATGATGTTTGTTTGCATTTTGTTGGCTTTGTTTTTTTTTTTAATATGTTAAAAAAGGATTTTATGAGAGGTCACTGAATTACTTTTTTTGGATAGCAGACCACTAGCACATAATAATAATTATTAGTCACTAATAACTGGGGCTGAATCCAAGTGTGTTACAGTTCATGTGAAAGACTCCTTTTACTCTTCTAAAGGTCAGGCAGGCAAATGATAATTTCTTTCTTAGTTCTCTGTGATTTGGGTATCAACCAGAATGAATTTCTCTTTGACAGCCTGAAAGGCAAGAAATACATTCTGATTCATTTCTCTGCAGCTATTAAGAGTGTAAAGACTGGGACATAGTTACACGAGGGAACACCAGGGGTTTTTTTTCCCTCAAGTGTTTGATTTATTTCAGGTGCTACAGTTTTTCTTGTACTTGCATTAGGGCCATTTGTGGCAGGTTTTATGTTCTGCTTTGCAAACTTGCTTGATGGTTCATTTTGAAATAAGCTACTGCATATTTCCATGATAGACAAGTAGCAGCTTGTGTGTCGCTATCCCATTTACTTCAGGCAGATCAAAACCATTAAAATGGTAGTTATGTCAATGTAAATTAGAAAATCACAGTATTCTTGTTCTTTAAAATAAGCATGTCAATAAAATGATTAAATATCAGAAAAAAAGGGCTTAGATGAGACGGTACTATTTGATGAATGAGAAAATTAGGCAGTTGCAAATAATATTTGAGGTTTTTCTAATGTAGTTTATATGCAAATTAATAACACATTTACAGATTGAAAGCACAGTCATTACATGGACAGAGATTGTCAAGATATAATTAATACCGAATTTTGCTTTATCTTTTTCAGACTTGTCAATAAACCAAATGCAAAAATGTTAATGTAGTACTTTTGCCTATAACTCTGTGTTTTGTATCCTGTGAATATTAATTTTTCAAACTGGAAACTCTTAGTACAGGCACAGACCATTTGGTATTGCTTGTTTTCCCCACTTGAAAAGGCAAGTGACAAAGTGTACTCTGAACAGCACAGGCTGAACATTACCAACAGATTTGGTAAATATGTTTAGAGCATCATGAAGGAATTGTTCTCTGGGCACAGGATCCCTGTGGATGTTACTTGCACCTCATTAAGCCCTCAGTGATAATGGTTGGATCATAGGCATGTTGGATGAGTTATTGACTTGTGATAGGAGGTAATGGAGAATTTCTGTAAAATGGTAATGAAAACATTGAAGAAAAGCATGTGAATTATTGGATTGGTGTGGATGGTTACCCTGTGATGGTGTAACTATTTGAGCATTAGGAATTTTGAGCTCAACTAAACTCAAGAAAAATTAAAATCATCATTTTAGACAGCAGAGAGATATCAAGATACTGCACTTGTGGGTTGGCAACAGCAAGGAGTGACATGGAAAGACTCTAAAAAGCCTGTAAAGGAATATGTTCTGACTGTCGTGACCACTGTGGTTCTGGGTATATCATCAAAGAGGAGTCACACAACACTCCAGTTCATCCCAAGTTCAAGCTCAAAGTGCTGGTCTGCATTTTAGTTCCTCCTGGTTGGGTGCGATATTTCATCCCTTGAGCTGCTGGTCTGTCACTGCAGCCATCAGACAAAGGAGGGTGTTGCCAACTGGTGGGTGTTTGGGGAAGTTATGGGTGTGCTGAGAGCAATGGAGAAATCAAATCATCAAGGAGGAGGGAGGCCTTAAGAGAGAGTAGCAGATTATTAATCAGAAAGTGGACACACGGAAAATCACCTTTGGTGGGGGGGAGGATGTGTCTACAAGCAGGGGGACTTGCTTACTTTTAAATAATTGGATCAGAGAGTCTGATTCCTGAAGCAGCATCCTGTTTGCATCAAAAGGAAAAATAAAAAGAGAATCAGCATGTGAAATTAAAAACTTCAGAGAATCTGTAGAAATTTATTTCTAAAAGTGTGATAAGGTAGAGCGAGGTTGGGTTTGCTGAGCCTGGATGCTGGCACAGCTGGCAGTAGACACACACTGGAGAGCAGATCAGGGGATGCTTCCAGTCTACTTTAGACTCTTCTTCTCCCCAGTATCAGCCTTTGGCTTGACAGACTAAGAATTGGAAAGACTTGCTGATGAAGGATAAAAACATGTTTTTGTATGTACATAATTATTTACAAATGAATACTAAGAAGTGCTGTAAAAACAAAAATGTTTATATATACCCAAGGAAATCTTAACATATTCTTCTCCTTCCTTGCATTTTCTTTGCATTATCAAATAGCTGCATATTTTCTAGCTCCTTTTGATCAATTTTGCCTAAACAAAATTAATATAAGGAAATCCTTTGAACTCTGAAATATCTGACAGAGGCTTAGTCTTTCATATACTGAATTTTTAATCTATTAATTCTAACACAAAAAGGAATCAATGAAGACTTTCCTTATAAACCCAGAAGTTTGTTTTGGTCCTTTTTTTCTTTCTGCTATTATACCAGCAAACATTTTTTTTTTTCCCCTGACAAATGTTTTCTAAGATAATGTTCCTTGCAACACCCTGCTGTCAGTTTTGCCTCTTATATTTTTATAGGAGGAAGGAGAGATAAAGATGTTTTATAGCAAGCAAATTTGGCCTTAGCTTAATTCTAAACTCTGGCTCTGCCTCATGACAAGTGTTATAAGGCTGTTGTTGTTGCCTGGTATTGGTGCACTCATTGGGGTTATGTTTTTGCTGTGTTTTATTGGTCTAGTGCCTTTTTTGCTTTTTTTGAGTAAGGCATAATTTACGAGATGAAATTACTCTTCATTCTGAAAATTCACCTGAGTTCAGCTGGCGTGGTAATTTGGATTTAAAACCCAAACTACATGTGTAGTTCGGTAAGCAGATGTTTTGCAATTTCAAAAATTGATGTTAGCCTCTACAGAGGTGGTGAAAAGGAGAATAAGTGAAGACTGTGACTTTTGGCTCCTGAGATTGATTATTTGGTTTAACACTTAATTTTGTGAGAAACCATTGTGCCGAAGTTCCATTCCATACACTGAAACCAGGACCTCAAATGGGCCTAAAGCCTCAAATGAACAACTGGGGTGTCCTTCCTGGAACTTTTTGAATGACAGCACAAGATGATTCAGGTTCTCTTGGAAGGTTTCTATTCCAGTCTCCAGGCCAGCTGTGTGATCAGACCAGTTTTGGCTTATTATTAAAATGCAGCCATAGCTGCAACTTCTTGAACTAGTAACAGAAAAGTGCAATTCTAATTTAGTGTTCGTTGGGGCAGGAAAATAAGCATTAAAATAAATGCATTTTTCATGATTCCTCTTTATTCACAGCTGCAAAAATAACAGTATTTTCAGTTGTATTTTTCTGTGGGGTTTTTGGGTTTTTTTTGTGTGTTTTGTTTGCTTTTATGAAACCCTCCTTATTTCTAAAGGTGAACCAACCTCCTGTATTGGGTTTCACGTATTAATCTGTTTTGAGGTCAAGATTCTCCAACCTGCTAGAAGAGAATTCGGTGTGTTGTACTACCCAGTAGCACAGGCCTGATATGTTGCTCTCAGATGAGGGCATGTTATTTGTTGGTAAGAGGATAAGATCTGTTAAAAGATGCTTTCTAATAAATGAGTCAGACCTCTGGAATTTGTAAAATGTCATCCACTGGAACTGGGTCTGTGATGGCTGTCGGAATTCATGAATCCTGGAGACTTTCTAACACTGTTTGCCTGGAGTTGTTCTGTCAGCAACTTAAACTTGTACACACATTTGTCTTGGGCTCAGCCCTGTTGTGTTTGGGAGTGTAGGAAATACTGTAATGTAACTTTGGGGTCAGTGAGTTTTAGACAGTGATGAATTTCAGTTCTGAAAAGCTTGGGAGCTCTGGTTTTGTCCCTGGTTATATCAGGGATGGATAATTCTCAAAAACAGGTTAAACAGCCACTCAGAGAGAGAAACAACCTCAAAAGGTTGAATGGAGCAGAGTTTCTTGGGAAGCCTGGTATATCCAGGCCAGGTCCTTGCCACCGGAGCAGATCTACCTTCTGTCAAATGGGAAGGTGGAGGAAATAATTTACTCCCCCATGCAAGTCTTTGGCCACACTGTAAGCTGTTGGGGGCAGAGCTATTAAGAATAGAGAGAGTAAGTGAGTGGCTACTGATGGACCACAAGATTAGCCAGTATTTTAAAAAGAAACTTCTTTTTAAGGCTTTTTTTTTGTTTGTTTTTTGTTCCACTTCACAAGAAACTGATACAGGCAGAGTTCATTGGGTAGGGATTCTGTTGGGTCAGGTAGGTAGATGGAGATGCCATAAGAGAAGGGGGGTTTTTTTTAAGTAGATACTGTGGAGGATGTGGGGCGAAATAGTTTAAGTAAAACCTGCTTGTTAAAAAGTAGATTTTTATAGTGCAGAAAATAAGAATGCTGTACAGCTCTGACTTAAGTGTTACTGCATAGGTTAGGTGAATGCAAAGTGAAAAGGAATGAAAGCCAACTTTCCATTACATTCCTGAGTATGAATCCCTACGAGTATTTGTCTATGGAGGTGCTTCCTTCCTATTTACATATAGCTGTGAAAAAAAAACCAAAAAACACCGAAAACCAGGTACTGCAGTGACAAAGAGGCTGTCACATGGATTTATGTGCTGGAGTTATGCATTATTCATATCAGAACAAGGCATGGAAAAGGAACATATATGATTAACTGCAAACTGAACAACAACAGGCAACTGATAAGTATCAGCAAGCTGATAATTTAGACTAGTTTTATAGTTACTAATTAGGCACACAGTATTGTTATTTACAAAAAAGGGGGTTTTATAGTACACCTAAGAAATGTCACATTACTTGGGGCTTATGATGTCTTTAGTTGTGTGATACGATTATGGGCCCTATAAAACTGCCAGACTTTGTTCCTTATCCAAATTGAAGAGTCAGATAATGCTCATCAACTTGGAGAGGGGCTAAGGATTTAAAGCAGGTTATTTTATAGAGCTTTCAAAGCTGCATCACCAGCCCGGTCATTCTGTGTATAAAACTCAGCTGTTGCTCAACTGTAATATTGCACTTCATAGTGGACTGAGTGGGTTGTTTAGCTGGTACCTGACTTCTAGAGATGACATTAATTCCTAAGAAGAAGGTCATTGCCAAGGCCATGTGTGACTTAAACTTTATTTTGAGGGCTTCAACAACACTCATCCAATGTCTTCAAGGGGCAGTCAAACGCAGGGCATAAATGAAAACAGGAGTAAAAGAACACAAGGTCTTCTCTAGGGAATGTATTCATCCAAATTCATCCTTTGGGGGCTAATTTCTAATACTTAGGCATTTCTAGGAATCTTGGTCTGTTAAATTTCATTGCATGTTTGCTGTTGTTCTGTGAGAAATTTAGCCTTTCACAGCTTTATATGACAATTCTAAGTTTTATCAAATGTATTTCCATGTTCTCACACAGTGTTTTTCCAAAGTTTCAAATCCTGCCCAGATTTAATAAAGGGTCTTGAAAGTAAATAAGTACAGCACAAGCAATGTGAATATCTTAGTGTACTTTTAGGGAATAGCTTAAGACCATTGCAACTATCTTTTGGTGTTCCTCCCCTGCTCACTCCATCTCCCTATATCTCCCCTCATGCCCAAAAAATAATTCAGGCATGATTTATTTTCCAATATACTACAACTGGATATGAAGAAACAAATCAGGGGAAGAGAACCAGATCAAAGAGCAGATCCATCTGAAAATGAACAAGGGCACAGCTCTTCAGAACTTTTAGTCCTCTAAAAGCACAGACCTATTTTTGCTTCAGCTTTGCCTTTTAGCACTACAGTTGCTAACATGAAAGTGAAACAAAACAGGTCAATATGTTGTTTGATTTTTACTAACTGGGTGTATTCTGCATTTTTGACTAGCCGAGTACGTGTTGGAACACTACAAATACTACTGGATACCTTGCGGTATCATTAGGGTATCATGGAACTTCTTAAATTTAAGGTGATTAATTTCTTAAGGTGATACCTGGTTGTGCAAAGGGAAGAAAATCTGTATTTTGGGAAGAAAAGTTAAAAGTACAGTTTCAGACTGAATGACCCAAACTCTTGTCTCTAAAAATACAGGTTAATGTGTTGTACCTGGGTTTGTAAATAGCTCCTCATGTCTGCTCAGTTGTTGCTTTATTATAGTTACAGGCTCTTCATTTATCTAATATTTGCTGGTCAAAAAAAAAAAGCAAAGCAAAAAGAAAGGAACTTATTTGAAGCCTTATTATGAAAAGTCCCCCAAAATCTTATACCCATTTCCCCTGCTCAGGTAGGAGGATTACTTGTTCTGTTATACTAGATTTTAGTTCCTAGATAAGACTTTAATGGCAGCCATTGATTGGATTCATTGGCTATTGACCCAATCCCCAAATACTTTACTGCTGTTGTATGGCAGCCATGTACCTTTACAAATGTTCACAATTTCACAAGCAAGGTAGATATGAAATTGGAGGCATTCATGTTAATGTCAGAGTCTAAAATAATTTTATATTAAATAGTAAACAGAGTAAAACATGGATGGAGAAAAAAGGAGAAGTAATGTTTTGATCTCATAAGATAAGCACATGTTCTATATCTTCATTAAAGGCTTGTATTTTAACAAAGATCTATAAGAATCCCCTGGAAAAAAACACTGTGGAAAGAAAGATGTTTGTGGTTGCAGGGATTGCAGTGAATATCTTTCTCTTCATGCCAGTGGTACCTGCAGATAAGTTATTTGTCTCAGCATGCTGCAGTTTTTGGTTTTCTGCTCAATAAGTTACTTAACAGACCTAAAATTCAGTCTTCAGGATTTCTGAAGTTGTTTGCTTATCTTAAATATCTTATTTCTAAACTAGGTGTTTATGGTCTCTGTGATTAAAACCAGAGATAGGATGACAACAACATCAGTGTCATGATCAAATATAACCTTTCTCATAGTATGTGATAAGTAGTTTAATAGAGAGCTTTAATAGATTGTATTCAGTCTGGGGTCTATTACATCCTTCAGTTAGAGATAAAGTGGAAAATTATACCTCTGATATAAAGAGTATAAACTTGGGTGCCTTTCAGCATCATCCAGTGTCGTATTTGGGTGACATTTATCATCATTCTTGATGGTGTTGTTGGAAATGAAGTGTCAAAGGCACCTGAATCACAGTGGCTGGATTTGTGCAGCTCAGGCTTCAAAAGGAGTGTTAATTTCCAAATTCTTAAATATGTTTGATTGATTTTTTTTTTCTTTATATGCCTAAACTTGAACTTCACAGGTCATTTCTGGTGGTGGAAGAGTTTTCTCTTCACATCCTTTCAGTCACAAAAAAGAGTGGCAGTTGATGATGTAACAGCAGACCTTTGCTGAACTTCATGAGCTTTACCCTGTGAGTCTGCAGGGGAACAGGTGATTTCACAGGCAGTTGGGTAACATCTGTTTCTTGGGTTAAAGGGATTTATTTATTCAGTATACATGAAAGGATAAATGGTTTCTTTTAGCAATCGGCAGTGGGTTTTTTATAGTTTGAGGACTAAATGTATTAGTGCTCCTGCATAAATCCCAGTTGAGGAGTGTGTTTTAGTCGCTGCATAAACACAGTGGTTTCTGCTTAAGTTTTCCCTTCACATTTTACTTCTAAACTCTAAGGTCTTTCCTCACCTTAGTCCTGCTGAGCTAAACTTTAATTTCCTCCGCATGTCATCCTGTGCCATATATTTAATAGATTGTCATTTATTAATCATATCCAAATGCAAATTGAAGATGTCAGTTGCTGGAGCCCTTGTCATCTCTTCTCTAGAGCTTGAATTTCGCTGTCCAGGGTGCTGGATCTGTGGATCAAATCAGTTCTGTGGATATGTTGAAAACCCAAATGAGTACACAACAGTATTTCAGGTGTTTCAGGCAGCTTGGCAGAACTGTGAAGTCTCTTCTGCTGCTGGATTGTTATTTTCTCCCCTCTCTGTACAATGCCTTGTGATTCTCATCATGAAAGGCGCTTTATAAATGTATGTTGAATAGTTAAATACCGAGCTAATTTGTAAAACATCTTGATAATACTTTAAACCTGAATTAGGTTATTACCTTGATTGCATTTGACTAATGTGCCAGCTCATTAGGAAGCTGGCATACATAAAGCAAGCATATTATAGTAAAGAATGAATGAAATTTTACTCCCATGTCTTAGAAAGGCATCATGTGCAGGAATAAGAATATAGTCAGAATCTAAGTGTGCAGTTATCGTAGAATGGTTCTGTTCTGTAATTCAATTTCTGAAGTATAGATTGAAAAATAAATTGTTCTTATTCAATAAAATTTCTCCAAAGCCTTTCTTCCCTTTTTTCCACTTCTAACACACCTCTAAAAAAAGGCAACAAAACTTATTTTTTATTACTATAGCCAAGATATCCAGTAGCATGGCTTAACTGATCTCAAATGTCAAGTTTAATTATGAAATAGCAGGTAATGTGAGACAGGACAGTTGTGGCTTTTAAAAAGAATAAAGGAGAAACCATCAGAGGGTTACTTTCGAAGTACCAAAGTAAAGAAAATCTGCTGATTTTTCTTCATACTTTTTAAAGGTAACTCTTTTGTGGACACTGTTCACAGGAAGGTCAGAAGAAGCATAGTATGTACAAGAATGAAATGGAGTAGAAGGTGGCTGATTAGCAAAGACAATTGATATTCCTAAATATGTCCCTTAGTGATTATATTTTGTAGTCTTCAGTCCTCCAGCTTTCTTTGGACTTGAAAGGAGATTTCTTACCAGGTTCTTCTCCTGACATGAGGAAAAGCAATGTAATTCTTCTCCAGGTAATTTCCTTAGGGAAAGGTTGGTGTTGCCTTTCCAGGTTATGCACAGAGTTTGTACCAGAGCTGGACAAGTAAATGGGAAAGAGCTACTTCTTTCTCTGCCCCCTTTTCCTTTTGGCGGTTAGCAAGAGAGGGCAGGGATTGAGGTGTGTTATAGTTGAGCTGATGCCATGGCAGAAAATGTCATGTTTTACCTTTTTGTGGCTTTCAAAATTTAATATCTCTGGTGTAACAGAAAGCAGTGGAAGAATCCTGCTTTGAGAATGTTAGGAATGGCATGAAAATGGCTTGAGGTGGCGTGTTCCATGGTAGCGATGTCCATCTGCCAAGTGTTTCATTAACCCACTAGTATTCTTGTTCTGCTTTCATTGTGGGAAGGTCTAATCTTTGTAATAGAGAATTCAGATTATTTCCATATGGCTTTTTGAACAATGTATCCAAATTTTTACAATGCAGGCCTACATTGCCTTACATTGATACCCTTAACTGTTAAATGGTGCTGCTCCACTGATATTGAAGATGTGGGTTAAAGCTCAGGTCTGATGAACTCAGAAATGTGTAAAAATACATGAATTTTCAACAAGTTTGTTCTTGCAGAGGGTGGCATTGGTGGTTTAGTGGTACAACCTAATGAGTTTAATACTGCATTGCTAGTATTTAATCATGTCAGGTTCTGCTGTTCGTTAGTTAATATATGTCACAGAGTAATGAACGTGTCAAGGTTAAAAATATATCGGGAGCACATTGCACAGAAGGATTTTTGGTTCTGGAAAAAGTTAATTTTCTTTTCTGTCATTTTTTTCTCCTCTCCTACCTCTGCCTCTCCCAATTCCCTACCTTTTTATTTCTTTATTTTTAATGTTTTGAGCAAACTGTTTGTGTTTTCGTTGTCTTTCTTCTGCTTATACCATGTTTTGTGCTTCTCTTGTTTTATTAGAAAAATTTTCTCCAAAAAAATCTTGTACTTTTACTGGGCTACACCAGCAGGACCTCATTTGGTATAAAGGGAAAGACTTTTTTCCACATAACTTTAAGAAACCCTTGATACTTGCAGAAATACTTTGAAGAATACTTGTAGGCACCGCACAGAGAGGAGTTCAGCAGGTAAATGGGGAAGAGCTACCTTGTCTTCCTTGGTGTTTGAGAAGGAGTGGAAAAAGGAGGCACAAGACAAAAGGGGGTACCTTTATGCAGTGTATAGTTTAAGACATTATTTGGTGGTGATTTATACAAAATATCTAAGCTCTTTAGGGGATCAGTGGGTGCCAAGTTCAGTGTGAGTATGTGTGTGTGTATATATATATAGATCGATAGATAATGGTCACGGATATTCATTATTTTGCAGAAGTATTCCAGAATTGGCCTGCCAGCTTATTCAGTCCCTAAATTAATTCAGTTTGGCAGGTATTATGTTGGTTCCTCTGAAGTCCATGTGGTGTCCCCACACATTCCTCATCAAACCCTCTGCTCTCCAAAGGCTCTGGGAGTGCAGGAGCCGCTGCTGGGGAGTGGAATTACAGTGCAGAGTGCACAGCCCTGGGTTTGAAGTGGCACTGTTCCTATTTACAGGTGTTTTAACAAATATGCAACTAACTAACTAAATAAACTAACTTGCTCTTTGCAGAACATCACTGGGCAAACAAATGGGAAGAGGTGATTGAGCTCCTTTACAAAAGCAATTGTCAATTGTAGCAAAAACAAGGATCTGCTCTGAAGGCAGAGATAGTTTTGAGTCCTCCAGGCTTTAGTGTTCAGTCCCCTTACCAAACTGGATGGGATCTGGGTAATCCAAGGGCTGATTTCTGTGAGAAAGATGGGTTGAAAAGGGCTTAAAATTATGTTAATCCTATTTAAATTAGATTCTGTAAAAAATTATGGAAGGTTTTTTCTGTGTTTTATTATTTATTTATTCTAGTTTTGTTGTTGTTGGGTTTTGGGTTTTTTTTGGGTTTCTTTGGGTTTTTTTGGTTTGAGTTTTTTTTAATTTATTTTTGAGCTGCCAGTCTTTCAATGTCATTATAACAATAATTTGCTTTTTTTTTTGGATGCTCAGTTTTAAGTATTTCTTAGTGATTTAAGGTCATCTTTGCTTCTGTTCTGCTGTGCTCATAGAGCTTTACTGTGTATTCTGCATATTCTGTGCTGAGCTTTTCACACATACAGCCAAAGCATAGCAGTAAGAACAGCATGAAATATGAAAGGCCTGGATGCTGTCAAGACCCTTATCAAGTCTGTAAATTATCTGATGTAGTGTTGGATCCTCCACGATTTCAATTTCTTCACCCTGACATGAAATGAAGGAAAAACAATTACTGTCAGTGTACAAGTACTCCCTATCCTGTGTCACATCAAAGAGCTCTCCTGATTAAATAAAATTATTTCCTCCTCACGGTTCTGTAGTTCTGATGTTACAGTTTCTGACTGGCAGTTCTGATGATCTTTAGGAAAGACTGAAGACTTTGGTTTTGGGCTTGTTGCTTCTAATTATTTACCAGGTATAAAATCAACTTCTTCTATTTGGAAAGTCTGTTAAAAAAACTGTTTTCAAGTTGGATGAATGTGCCTGCTTTTGAGCGATAGCAGTCTAATATTAAAACTTGGGCAACACAAGAATATAATATATTTAATAGATGATTTCACTCTCTAATGGACAGAACATCTTTAGCACATTATTTTACATACATATGTATAATGTGGGGTTTTTTTCTGGATATGAGATAAAATTGTTAGGACAGCTGTGTAGTAAGACAGAGGTTTGTCCTTCTCTGCTTTCCTCTTTCAGTCTGACAGCAAATTTGTGCTCAGTTTTCATCATACCCTTTTCTCAGTTCTGCTCTCAGAAGAATTTCTTAGTGAAGACAAATCAGGACTAAAACAGCTGTCTGGAAAGGTGCCCACTGAAGTGCACTAGCTGATGGTCTCCAGTCCAGACTATTAAGATACCTCACTTTTTAAAATATTTTTTTTATGTATTTTGTTATCTCTTTATAATCTTGCCACTGGTATTAGATTACTCCTTGGAAAAGTAGCTGTGGATAGTTTCCACCATGTGGTTGGCTACTCAGTATATAAATGCTCCTGCTTTGCATTCCAGAAGATATAGGGAATCCTCTTACTTGTGTTCATGGGGTACACCATGGTAGGAAGGTATCTCTTATTTAACCAAGTCATATAAATAAATAAAATACTGCCAAATACTATATTCATGAAACAAACAGAAGGGCCAATATTCAGCAGTGCAAAATGAGGGTACCAACTCCAGGAGCACCTGCAAACCCAGTTTCACGATTTGCCATTTTCAAGGAATGATTGTCCTCCTTCCCCATGGATCATGTGGAGTTTATATGTCTGCATTTGTTTGGGATCCCTGAGGTCTTAAAGTAGAAGCTGGTGAGGGACTTGATGTTTTAACTCCCACTGATGCCCAAACCTTTAAACTTCCCAAGCATCTGTTGAGACTTGGATATTTCATTACACTTTTGCATAACTAATTGCTGAGAATGGCACTGCGGGCTCCTTTTACTAAAGGCTACCCAAAGTAATGGAGATAAGAAAACATGTTTTTCACTTGGCATAACACATGTGTGATCACAGTTTTGGCTGTCTTTAGGTCATAGAGGAGCTGATGAATGAATGACAGGAGCAAAGTTCCAAATAACAGTAAAAAGGATGAAGTGTTTGAGCAATGGAAGCAATAACCACTGGAAAGGAAAAGACAGTGCTTGAAAGGGAGGGAAACAAAAAGACAACCCCCTTCTTATCCAAATGTTTAATGATGAGCCAACAAACCCTCAGTTTTGAACAGTTCTGTGGCGAGAACTTGTACACTGCTCATTATAATGGTAAATTATAGTAAATATAATAGTAAAGAACACACCCCTGGCTCAGGTGTGAGCATGAACAAACTGAGCATGAGCCATGATTTTTGGGAACAATATGCCTTTAAATGGGAGCAGAGAAAGGCTAATCCAACACCAATTTAGCTAAGCAGTGACTTAAGATGTGCCACGAACCTGAGATTGTAACCATGTAAGTGTGCCTCCTTCTGTGGGCCTCAGGGTGTAGCTGTGTGGATTTACCACCTTGCACCTCTTTCTGCACAGAACTGCAAAGGAACCAAATACCTCAGCCCTGTGTGAGGCTCAACTTCTTGCACGTGGGGTGAGAACCTGTTTGGGGACAACAGAGCTGAAAGTCAGTGGGGGAGACAAAATAAGTAGTGGTGTTGTCCTAAGACCCTCTGAAGGTTTGAAATCTGAAGATGCATATACATGTATGTGCAAATCTATTCTTAAGTTCAAAGCTAAAATATTGTAATGGTGATTTTTCCTACTGATGTAGTTTTAGTTCTAAAATGTCTGTTTATGTGTTCCTGCACGTTTGTTTTCATCAAGTGAAAATAGATGGTGTACAAGGGTAAGCATAAGACCGCTAATAGAGTTTTGAATATGGACCTCTTAGAAACCTCAATAGAAAAATAGTGGTGTTGAGTAGATAAGTAACAGAAAACTCAAAGTAGGTGAAGGACAATGGTTGGAATTTCACAAATGCAGAATGTTTTCCTTTACTATGCACTTGATACTTCCAGATTCAGACATTTCATGCAAATGGTGTTACCTTTCAAATCCTTGAGCTATATTTGTAAGATAGAGGTTTTTTTACCCTTTTCTCTCATTTTAATAATCATTAATGCATACCAACAACATACCTATTGCATAAATACTGATTATTTTCTCATTTTGCTGATTGAGAATCATTACTTTAATGAAAGGAAAACTTAAAAACTTCGGGAACATAAGAAAAAGGTTTTGTATGTTCCTCTTGGTCTCTTGCACTGTGCATTGACAGCTTCATTTTCTCATCAGTGTTGTCATTTTCATCTCTCTTCAAATTTTGATACTTCTGTTCTGAAGTAGAGAATAGGAGAAACATCCATTATCCTTAGGGGAAATAATTTAGTTAGGGTGGGAAAGAGATTTGTGGGCAGTGGTTATATGATCATTGCGATGTGGGCACTGCCCTAGCACAGGATGGTTCAGATTTGATCCATCTAGGCAGGCACATACTATCAGCCTTCTGTTAAATTACCTGGAGACTTCCCCTGGGGGTTTTGGGGTTTTTTTGCCAAGATTTGGCTAACTGTGGGAGAATAAGCAATAATATGAAGGCTGCTAGTCCCTACAGAAATTTTAGGTATTTCCAGTGAGTGTGAAACAGCTGAGCTTTGAGCAGGTGTGTGGTTAGCGCCATATAACCAGGCTTTTTCTTTTGATGTTTGAAACTCAAGAGTTGGGTTTAATTTATTGTCAAACAACAGTCTGTGACAAAAAACAAATACTGCTGAGCAAAGATTAATCATGTGTAAATATTTCAAATGCTGGGAAGGATAACTGGGTGCGTGTGTTTCTTATTTCAATCTGGAATGATTTCTCCCCCACCCCCGTACAATTAGCTGAATGAAAAAAAAAAAGGAAATAAGTTTATAATGGAGATGGCAGCTCACTGAAATGTAAAGCTGCAGTTGCAGTCTCTATAAACAGCAAGTGAAGTGTGAAGGATTAGTTTGAACCCCAACAGACACTGACTGTGAAGAGGTGACAGAAACGAAGCACTGGTTGAAAGGATTGAGAAAGATTTATCTGCAGCATTGTTGTTGGTTTTCTGTGGGTTTAGAACAACTTAGCAGGTGTGCTTGTCATCTGAATTCTTCTTTCCCATCTCTCTCCGTGCTACTTTCATGTGTTCTCCTCTTGCTTTCTCAGCCCGTAGTGCAAAGCAGAGCAGCCTGTGGAAGAGCGGCTGCACTGGGATCCTTGTGGAATTCAGCACCCAAAAGAAGCAGCAGTGCCTCAGGAGGCAGGGTGGGACACGGCCCTGGGGATGGGATTTTGGCCAAAGCCTGTTTGATTTCATTGGGTTTATGTCAGGTTGGTGTACAGGTGGATGTAGGCATTGTTCTGGAATTTGTGCACACAGAGAAGGGGAAACTCTGAAACAGTGTGTGTTTTATTTTAGCAATTTAATTATCACCTTTCATCTTTTTCTGCAGTTTCCAGGGAACAAAAGCTCTGTGTGACTGTAGGTGTGGTGTATATATGTAACATCTGCTCTGGATAAGCAGTAGATTTGGGGAATAACTGCTAAAAATGCTGTTCTAAATACTGAATTACAGGGAATAAGACAGTTCAGGGTTTTTACTTTTTAAAGAGAATGTTTCTATTTGATATCTGTGTATTGAGATATTCTTTTTGCCTTATGTGCTGGAAACGTGTGAAGTTTGTGTCTTCTGTTATGCAAGAATGTCAGAGGTACTTGATTTCTGCCTCTTCAAATTGCAAAGAGTGATATTATTTGAGTGACAGAACATTCTTAGATTTTTCTCTCTTTGTTTAGTTCTTTGTGCTTTTCTCTGCTATCTCTAGTATTACAATGTCATCAGGTAAACTGGTTTCTGCATCAAATGGAAAGACACCCTATAAGAGAACTGGTCAATGCTTTCCAAATGAGTTACTTAACAAATTTTAAGAATTTACGATACAGTTGCCTGTCATGAAGGCTCCTTTAATTTTCATTTGGCTTCAACTGCTGTTTTGTTTCCCCATCTTTCTACTCAGCCAGTCATTGTTTGTACCTGAAAAAGGAGCTTTTTTTTTTTTTTTTCCTTCCTCCCTTCTCTAAGGAATAAGGGTAAGATGCAACTTGTTAGAAACTTGACATTGTGTGGTTTTGAGCTGTTGAGTTCAGAGTTTGCTCCGAGCACAAAGGACTATCTCTCTCTTTTCTGGTCATCTCTCTCTCTTCAGTGACATCCTCCAAGATCTAAATCTGCTGCCACCAAGCCAGATGTCACTTCTCACAGTGGCAGAGGTTGCGTGTATTTCTTGTCAGTGACAATGCAAGGAAGAACTAGAGTAGTTGTCCCCTGGATTTTTTTTTTCACCCTGACAATATTCTCTTTGACATTAAAGGTTTCAGGAAGTAATGATCAGATGAACTTTGTGTGTTAGAACCTCTGTGCCATGTGCATCTACTCATGTGTTAGATTTGAAATACCGAGTGTCCTACATTATTAATTTCCTGAATAACATGTGAAATTCACATGTTTGGGGAAAAAGTTTAAGTGAATGTGCTGTAGGTTGAGTAATAAAACAAATGCCAGAGGCAGCACAATATGCTGAGGTTTTTATTTTGTGGTAATGGCAGGAATAAATTTTGAATGCTCAAAAGCAAATACATATCCATTTTTTGATGCCTGGAATTAATTCACCAACTTGCTCAGCGCCAGATGAACTGCGAAGCAGGTCTGTCCTATGCAGAGAATGAAAAAGGCTTACAGGGAAAAAATGTAATCATGTCATTAGGCAGTATGTGTGTACACTTGTATGTCAGAGGAATAAGTTAGAGGCACTGAAATGTGTAAATACAAGGGATTTTTCTTAACTTGTGAGAACTCGGCTTTGCAACGTTGGCATGGCTTATATTTTATCCAGTGCTCTATACCCTGTCATTAACACAGCAGATTTAATGCTGCCTCTCTAGTCCTGCAATACATTGGTGTTCTCTTTATATCACCTTTGTGTCTTATACCTCAGAAGTATTAAATAGACATTTCACAACTTTTTGCAGTTTTTGATGCTCAGAAATAGCACTTTGATCTCTAGCATGGTCATAATTGTGTTCTGTTCAGTTCTGGCAAAAATCTTGTGCTCTGGTAATTAAAAACTTGCAGTTATTTTAAGGGATCTTCAATTCCCAGGTTACTGCAGCCTGGAAAGAGTGAAGGAGGTAACTAATGTCATCCTCCCTGACTGATAAGATGTGGTTTTCCTTTTTATTTATTTTTTTTTCCTGCTCTCTTGCCTGTAAGTGCCATAACTCCTTAATCACCAGAAAATGGAGGAATGGGTTGTTCAGAAGCAACGAAGCTGGGGAAACTGTAGGGATTCTGACATGAATAAAGAGACTAAGAAAGAGGGGGGTGAAAGCATAAATATCAAGGGACAAGACAGAGCAGTCTTCTGCAGCTGAAGATGAATGTTGGGCGGGATATAAAGGACTCTGTGTGAATGTGTCTGGGTTCCCTTTCCCTGCTGGAAACTAAGAGATGGCTCTAAAACTTAAAAAGGGAAGATCTGAGCTTTCTGGCCTCAAGAGTTGGGTATGTGCAGATTTTGAAGGGGGAAGTAACTGTTTCTCTCCGTGTTCTTCAGATCTATAAAAATGTAATTTCTGTGATTCTTATCTTCTGTGCAGAGAGTCTCTCTCTTCCCCAGACTGCAGTGTGAGTTAGTTACTTTGTTAGCTCCTTTTTCCCTACTGGCAAAGAATATGAAAAACCAGAAGAGAGAACATGAGATAAAAACGAATAACTCAGGTTGAATTAAAAATTATTGCATAAATTCTGAAAGTTATTACCACAAAATTTACATCCAGGTCTTAGTTAATCCAAAGCTGCAAAGGGGCTACTGGGACCAGATGTTAAAGTGTGAGAAAGGAGAAGTGGCATTGTGCATCAGTGAAAAATGGTTTGTTAGCTTGTTTAAGTATTTTGGAAGATCATTTGCTATATTTTGCTATTAAAAATTAAAATCTGTATAGCCAGAAATATTTTAAAAGAGAACGAAAAGGGTCACACCCATGATTGATTGCAGAACATCTGGCAGTGCTGTTGTGAATCAAAATGTACCTGCCAAGACCTTCTTTCATAGACTTGAATCTGTGAGCTGGATGATAACAGTGGCACACTAATAGGAGACAAGCACAGAATCTCTAAGATTGGAAGGAGCCAGTTGAGATCATCTGGTTTAAACCCCCTAATCAAGCAGCACCAGCTGGAGCAGTTTGCTCAGCACCAAGGATATCTCCTTGATGGAGACTCCACAACATCTCTAGGCAACCATTTCCACTATTTGGCTTAACTTCACAGTGGAGGAAGTGTTTTCTTGTGTTCATATGAAACTCCATGTGTTTGGGTTTGTGTCCATTGCCTCCTTGCCATTGGGCAAGTCTTGTCTCCTCCTAAATCCTGTCCCCTCCCATAACACATTTTCACTAAGCTTATCCTTCAGACTGAACAGTGCAAGCATTTTCAACCTCTCTTCATGTGACAAAATACTCAGTCCCTTCATCTTTGTGGCACTACCCTGGACTGGTTCTAGTAAGCCCATATTTTCCTTGTACTGGGGACTTCAGAGCTCAACTCAGTTCCAGGTGTGGCCTCACCAGTGTGGAGCAGAAGGGAAGGATGTTGTTCCTTGACATGCTGGCAATACTCTCCATAACAGAGATGCTGCTGGCTTTTATTTTTGTGCTATATGTGTATTATTTCTCAAGTTAGTTGAAATTCTCGCACTTTGTTTTAATTTTTACTTTGCTATCCAGCTCAAATTTGGTTTTGCAGCAGCTGCATAGAGAGACTACAAAAGTTTTTGCTTGAATCTGAGCAGAAAGTAAAATAAACTTTATGTTGGAGTGGATGAGAGATATTCTAATATTCAAACCCAGTCTGCCCAGTAAGAAAAGGGAGGCATTGGAAGGAATCACGTGGTCCTGAGATTGATTTCAGAAACTTAATCTGGAACCTTCTTCAAGACTCTCCAGCTTTGTTGTAGCCCTTATCTTTAGCTGGATCCTTTACTGGCTTTCCCTGTGTTTGCATTAAAGGTACAAGCTCCTCAGAGTGGAAGTTGTCTCTTGCTGTGTCTGTGCACAGTGCCCAGCACTGAAACATTTCTCTTGCAAGTGGCCTGCAGTTTCTGGAACAGGTACAAGCATATGGCTTGTCTTGTGATCTACTTCAGAGAGTTTTAGAACTGCCTGCAAACCACTGGGACTGCAGAAAGATCTTGGAAAAGCAAACCCTCAAGGGAGTGCAGCATTTTAACTTGTGAACAGTTTGGTTTTTCAGTTTTTAGACTGAAGTTCATGAACTGAGAAATATAGTTTAATCACATTTCTTCTTCCTTTGCTAAAGCAAAGTCTATTTGCATTTCTGAGTAAGCCATAGAAGGATTAAATGCTATTTTCTTACTGTGCCTTAACTCTGCATTGTGTGTTTGAAGTAGATGTGTGACAAACGCTTGAAATTGAAAGTTCCTCTGAAAAGGAATTACTGTTCTTTTTAGAAACTTTTCTTTTTTCATGCTCAGGAGATCTCAGGCTCCCTTCCAGCAGTTGATAATACTTATATCTGTAAATGGCAACAGCTGTGTCATCCTATTACAATCATGCCTGAGAAAGTGTCTCCACCAAGGTAAGGTTCATGGTGTTTGAGAAAATGTCAGCTATAGAAAACGTTTCAGTAGGCAAATGTCAGCGAGATATTAAAATGGTCTTGGACAGAACAAGAGCATAATGTTTGCCAGTTTCTAAAGTCACACTGAACTCAAAAAGGTATTGCATTTCCCTTTTTTCATCCTCAAAGTTGCTTGTTTTCAGTGAATATTAATTCCTTTTTTTGTAGAGGGGACGTATTTCTCCTGTAAGAACAAACAGTTCAGTAGCTGGTACTGGATGAATCTCCTTTTCACACGGGGAGAGCGTTATTGGCCAGGCTGAAACCTCACTTGAAGGTTTTTCCTTCTTGAAACCCTGAAGTGACTGTTAATTCTGCATGTGGCTTGATGAACCTGTGATTGTAGCAAAGCACAGGAAATTCAAATCACAAGAAGTTACCACAGGATTACACAAGGACCAACGACCCTCTCATCTTCCTCCCCCCAGTTCCTGTCATCTTCTGAGGATCAGTTAAATTTCCTCAATCACTCACTAATTAACAGATTTAATAGCTTATTATCGCTCCCTTAAGGATGCTGTGATGAAACTTGTGGTTCGCTAATCCACGTTTTGGTCAGCTGGATCACTGGTAGAAATAGACTGTGGAGGGGGTTTTAGTTCAATTAAAATTCACTTCTAACAGATAAATATTACTTTCTCTTTTTTTTTTTCCTGCTTTTTTTCTCTCCATCCTCAGGCCTTTTTTATTGGAGTTGTAGGAAATTGAGGTCTCTTAATTCTCCTGTTTGTTTTTTTGGAGGGGCTTATTCTGTCTTCCCATAACCCATTAGGTCAAGCCTGAAGGGGAAAGAGCAGCATTTGTTCCTTCCTGCCACCCTTGGCTCTTAAACTCCAGATTTCAGTCTATATTTGTACACAGAGACTGAGATGCACTGGCTGATTTTCAGCTTAAGGTGTTAGTTTAATTTAGTACAAACTTCAAGTTTTGGATTTCCTTTTAGATACAGCTCAAGGGGAAAAATATTTCCAAAACCACTGACTCTTTAGTGCTCCTTACTTGATTTAATTGTAAAAGAGATTAATGTCTTTTTTGTGTGTGTGTGCATCTTCAAGGCGTGCTTATTAAATATTTTGTAATAAACTCAGCTCTGAAATAGTTTGGCCACTTCCAGCCGAATGTGCCACTTAATTCAGATCATCAATCAGCTCTCTTCTTATTTGATTTCCTCATTTCATGTGCGTGTTTCACCATAACCCGTACTGGATGAACCACATGCTGCAGTTACCTTCTAGAAGCTTCCAAAGGCCAGAAGATTTGCTTTTGTTGACCACTTTGATTTCTTCAGCTCCTTTCAAAACTCTGAAGAATGTTCAGCTCTCCAGACAACCTACAGAGTGAAGTTCTGCATTTTGCAGTTGTCACATTTTCTCTGACTTCTTGGCCTGGGACTCTGTTTTTCTGACTTGCCTGCAGGTTGTGGTCTGTGTATTCCCTTAATCTCTCACCCATTAGTTTGTGATGGCTGATTTTTCTTTACTTCTTATTTTCTTTCTTTTTTCTAAACCATACTGTGAGGTTTTTTGAGGATTATAGTGCATGCAGGATGTGTTTGGGTTGATGTTCTTGGCTAAATAGTTCCAAGGAGCAGATCTCAGTGATTTGTAGGAGACATTCTACATTTGATACTTCACTAGATTTTCAGTACCCCAAGTATAAAGTTGAGAATTTGTTGATCAGGTTTTGGTGTTTTTCATTAGAAAAATATGGTATTTTCTGGTAATAGACTTTGAATGTGTAGTAGGCAAGTGTGGAGGACAGAGATGTGAGGGCAAGTTATGACAATTATATTCTTTTTCATCTGAATTTGCCTTAGATTAGTAATGCACTTTAAAATACCTGGGGTAAACTATTTAATTCAAAACTTAATGTTTAGTGGAATTTGCCTGGGAAACTGAGTAAGAAAGGTATGATTGAAACTGGAGTTTTGTCTCTCCACCTGCCCTATAATGAAGCTCTATTAGAATAATAATTATCATACTGTAATTGTTAAATATCTCATTGTTAATGGCTCTAATAATACAACTTAGATGGCTTTGAAGGAAAATTAGTATCTATCCAGCATAGTTCCAACACTTCCTCAAGCAAAGTTAACAAAACCCCCTAAGTCAAAACCCATAGACCGAGCTTGGAAAACGTCAAATCAGGTTCCCCTTATTCAAAATGCTTCTCTCTCCACGTGCACACCTCAAATATGCTGCATAAAACCTTTCTCTTGCAGCTCCTTTATTAGTGCATTGTGGGTCCTGATTCTCCTTTACTCTGGTTGTGAGGGCAGTTTCTCTTCTCCAATAAGAGAATCCAAGAAACCTGTCAACGTGGACAAGTTGTTTGTCAGAATTCATTTTGAATTGCAGCGCTAAATATCTTGAAAACTGCTGTATATGACCTAAGGCATTAAAAAAGAGCAAAGAACGTAAGTAATTTCTTTTTTAAAAGGTGGCAATAAAGCAAGGTACTGTTAGTCAGAAATATATTACACTGGAGGATATCTGAGAACACATTTTCTTGTGAAAAAAGATTTTCTTTCTTATTTAAAAAAAAAAAAAAATCTAGTAGCTGAAAGATTAAACTGATGGGAATAAATAGCTTATTGTCCAAATGAACTGTGTAGAAAAGCTATTTTGACTAAACAAAGAACAGATGGTAAACAATGTGATTGCATTAAAATTACTCTGATAGGAGTCAGCACATAAAAATGAGCAGTGGGCTGCATTTTTCTGATGTCTTTGTGTTATAATCTGGGGAGAAGAAACACCACAAGGGAATGGAAGTCCCTTACCATTGCTTTTATCACCCTCCCAGAAATGGGCCTTATTTTAAATACATGTGCAAAGGAGAGGCTAAAATAAATCATAACAGGTGAGGATCACTTAGAGAAAACATCACCATTGTAGTTTGCTGTGAAAATGCTTAATAAATATTTAAAATGAAAATGTTATTGAGTTACATGAATGCAAAAGGTCTGTTATTCTAATAGTAATTAACTGAGTTTTTAAAGGCTGGTTGGTACATTACTGGCAGCACTTGGCACAGTTTTAAACTACCCATAATAATCTGCTGCTTTGGGTCTGGTTCCTGCACCATTTTGAAAGCAGAATTCAGACAAATCTGCAAAGAGAGAGCTTTGATAGAACAAAGTGCAAACACAAGCAGTTTTTTTTCCTCCAATTTCCCCTTGGAAGAACGGAAGAGGGCAACTTAAAAGAAAGTGAAGATTAATTTTCATACTCTTGTTACTTATTGAGGGTAAAAAACCCAAAAGGGTGTACTTTTGAATCCTTTAGAGGGATCCCTAACCCCACTTGCAGAGACAAGAGAAGAAGGAAGCAGAATTTTTCTTTTTCCTGAGATATCTGTGGCCCAGGTAACTTCAGGATTTAGATTTAAGTCCAGGTAGAACCAGATCCTAAAGAACTTTATCTCTTAGAACCTGTTGAGGGCTTGATTGAACAAGGATGGAGGAAAATCAGACTGTCCCTGGGATTTCCTGATGAAGTTTTTCAGTCAGTTTGGGCTCCTCTGTTTGTGTGCAGATGTTTGATCTGGAACAAAAGTTTCCCATGGGCAATGCCTTGTTCATTTGTCAGGAGCATGGAGGAGTCAAGGCAGTGGGTTTTGCCAGTGCCTTACATGGCACTGATATTTAAATGGCACTGGAGATTTCTCCAGGTGACACCCAACGACCGTGATTCTGAGAATAGGAAGATTTTTCGAGTGTGTTTTGCAGTGTTTATTTATTTTCTCTGTCCAGTTGGCTTTATACAATTTCCAGGTGTCTCTGTTATTCATGGTTTCTGGAGTGCTTTGTGGGAGGTGTGAGTAGTGCAAATACTGCTTTTTGAAGAGGGGTGTGCTGGGAAGAATTTTGCTTTATGCTTCCTCTGTTGCCTGGAATACTTAGGAAGAAAACTTCCACGACAGGGCAAGGCAGAGAAAAATCCTTCACTATGAGTTTAGCTCTAGCAATCCATGACACACGCTGGGATCACAGAATTCTACAAATTTATGATTCTACTTAATTTNATTACACTTTCTGTTCTTTTGTCTTTCTATGATGGGAAAGGTGCTAGAAAAATGTGCTAATAGAAATTTTATTAACTTGATATTGGACATACCTGAAAGAAAATTTACTACTTCGCCCCCAGGATGTCTTTATTTATTTTTTTTAACTTGAAGATTGCTGATGTAGAAGAAAAATGTTTATTTATATGGTATATCTATATCTTTTATGAGAGTTTTATTTCAAGGAAATAGAATAATTGTTCAGAATTTCATGAAAGCTGTCTGGGAAGGGGTTGTAGAGATGCTTTTGACTAAAAACTTAACAGTTTTTGTAGCTCACTGCCATACTGGGGTGCACCTTCTCATCCCCCTGGATGGCCCAGTGGACTTGGAGTTATTTCTGACTCAAGGCCTGTACTGAAGATTGCCCAGCACTCACCTCAGCACTGCTCTATTTAGTTGAAGGTTTATGGATTTAGGTCAGAGAGGAGTTCTCTGCTTATGAAATCCAAAAAGCAAATCTAGGTGCCTTCTGCTGCAGTCTTTGGTTTAATAACGTGCACAAAGTCAAAGACTTCTAAAAAGGAACAAACTGGTTATTCAGCACGCTGGGCTTGGAGGGTTTTTTTTGCCTTTACATTAGATGAGAAATGGCAGAAATACCAAATGCAGCAGCCAATTAACTTGGTAGCACTGCAGTGTGCTTTATTACTCTGCCCCAGATGGGATGCTGCTGTGACACAGATCTGTATTCTGCAAGCTCCATGTGAAGAAGTGCTTCCAATTTCAAAACAGACAAGAGAAATAACAAGGACTTATGAGTGTTAGATTGGAGACCACAATACACCAATAAATCTACAGTGTCCTTTCACTCAAATGTGATTAAGTAAATTAGTGAATAGTATGCTAGATGAATTCCCAGAATACTTTAGATCTGTATGGATGCATCCACAACTTCTCTGGACAATCTGTTCCACCCTCACAGCCAAGGATTTCTTCCTAATATCTAATCTAAAGCTGCCTTTATTCAGTTTTAAGCTATTCCCCCTTGTCCTATCCCTCCATGCCCTTGTGACAAGTCCCTCTCTGGCTCTTCTGTAGCCCCTTTATGTACTGAAAGCTGCTCTAAGATCTCCCTGGAGCATCTCCAGGCAGAGCAACCCCAGCTCTCTCTCAGTATGAGGTGCTCCAGCCCTGGAATTGTCTTTCTGGCCTCCTTGGACCTGCTCCAACACTGAGCTCCTTCTTATGGTCAGGGGTTTCAGATTTGCCTCTTGGTTGGTTTTGTTTTTTTTTTACTTTAAAAGGAATGTATAGATGTTGTAAGTGGCAATATTGTCCCTTTTCCTCATCCCCTTTAAAGATGTGAGGAGCCTGCTGGTCGGTTCCAGTACTGCTGAGAAAGCTGAGGACACTTTATATATAATATGTGATAATTAAGGGAACAGCTGTCAGAAGAGGTACCTGTGTCAGTTTTGAAGTGTTTTATGTCCGTGTAAATAAAACTTGGAAGAGAAGATATAATTATACACTTTTAATTACTAAACATTCTAGACTCAGGTTCTACTCCCTCACATGACTGCATTTTGGCAAAGAAGTATTTTATAAAACATGTTTGTACAAGGCAAGTTAAATGTTTTATTTTCACTCCTTATTTTTGTGGCATGGGCAGTACCACTGAAATGCTACTTGTGCTTCTTTAGGTCTGCTTGGTTACAAAAGTACAGCAAATGGGCTCCACTGAGAAAATTACATAATATATAGTTATTTATTGGAAGAACTCAACTGTACTTTTTTCTTAATCATAATACTGTTTAATTTCCATGAAGTTCTTCAGGGCAAGTACTTCTCTTAGAGGCAATTTTTGTAACTTTAAGATCCCTGTTATTTAAATCCACAGCACTCTTTGAGTAGATATCTTCTGTGAGAAAATAGTATAAAATGTTCTTTTCAGCAAGAAGATCACAGAACAATGTAAAAAGGAGCTGCTTAAAAAAAAATAAAGGCAAGCCTGATTATTTTCTTTTTCTTTTGTTTGCCTTTTCATTAGAAAAATCAGTAGCATTTAGTTTCAAGTAAGGCCTTCAATTAGTATTTAACTGGTTATAAGTATCTAATTATATTGCAATTAGTTCTTTATCTGAATCACTTAATTCAGAGCGTAACTGAAAAACCTTGAGTTTGGGTAAATTTGGGATAAGTAATCACAGTGAAAGTCTGATAGCAATTAAAATTAAGATAGGTAGATATACCACCCTGTAGGTATTGACTTCCAGGTCTGTGAGCATCACATCCTTCCATGATGGACACTGGAGTTGGTAAATAGGCTGGAGTTGATTTCTGATGCAAACAGAGCTTCTAGGTGCTCTCAGTGCTGCTCAGATGCTGTTATGAAATATCTGTTACCATACAAAAATCACATGAAAACCCTTGAAGTAATCACCTGATTAGATATGAAACCAAATGCAATCATCTGATGTTTCAGAGCCTGTATAAGCTTGGAGGAGTTTAATTAACTTTGCTTTTCTCTCTGCCCCCAAATGGAAGCAGAGGTGTCCTTGAGTTGAAGTGAATGCAGAATGAAGTCCATGGGGCTCCAGATACAGGTCCTAAGCAGAGAACTTGTGCAGAAATGGCTCATGAGCAATTTCCCTCATGCCTGTAGGCTCTGGAGGAGCTGCATTTGGCACCCTTCCTCTGGAAAGGGTGTTTTCCTGGTGCAGATTCTGCTTTTCTGGTTATAGCCCAGGAGCAGCAACACTCACAGAGTGTACCAGGTGATATGACTTGAGGCTATCACACCCTTTTTGGCTCATATGGGAGGGGGGGGAAGACTGTGTGGTTTTTGCATGATTGTAGTGCAATGATATTCTGTGAATGTAGAAGTGGAAACAAAATGCTGATGTTTTCAGTGAGGTTCAGGTTTTACTGGGTTTTGTTGCTTCCCTTGAAAGAAGAAAATTCTGTCTTCACAAAGCAGCTTTCTTTTTAGTATGGAAAGTTCCCTTGTGAGTGTGGGATAAAGGCTCTGATTCCAGCTTTGTAAAAGTTGGAGTTGCAGCCTGTCAGCTGTCATGATGAGAAAGACACTGCATTTTATTTATTGTTGTGAGAAACTAAACCACACTGAATTTCCTTTAGTATTTTTCGTGCAGTTAGCGTGAAGAAGAAAATCATAACATCAGCTCTGTGTGACTCTGAAACAGCGCTCCCAGTTCCAAATACCCAATTGATTTTTCACTTCTATAGCTGAAGACAACATTTAATCAGTGCTATATACTGCTTTGTCAGGTACTTCAATAGCAGCAGTATACACCAGTGCAGACACCTCTCTTAAACACCACTGATATTTACAGTATTACTGAGCATCATTTACTGTATCAGTCTCGGGCTGTGGTAGAGACCAAGTAATTTTACAGCTCTCTGAAAATCGTTATAAATTACTTTAATATTTTTTTTTTAAATGAGCTTCAACTGAATGATTTAGTCAGTGGTGGGGCCAGCTAACAGTTGCACTGAATCACGTTGCACGAGAGGATTAATCACGAAGAGGGAAAAGAATTGGAAGCTCCACTGAGTTTTTGGTGTTGAAGGGTTTGCAGTGGGAAGTGGCTGAGTGGCCTCCTGCAGGAGGATGGCTGAGTTGGACTTAATAAGGCAACTGTCTCCGTGCTCCCCTTTCCCACTGGGATTCAGGCTGGCCCTGAGGAGAGCTGGCTGCCTTGCCAACTTGCAGTTCTGCTGTTTCAGTGCTCAGCTGCCCATAATCAGCCCAGGTGCAGAGGGTTTGTCAGTGCAAATGTACAGTTTCATTTAGGTGTTTAGAGGCCAGCAGAACACACTAAAGTGGTTTTCCGTCCCTACCAAGGAAATTATCAGGTTAATACAATAAATTGTTTTGAACTTAGAAGCTGTTGTCTTGTTGAAATTCGATGGGAGACTGTTAATTTAATTTAATTTGGACTAGAGACATTTTCTTAGCTATTGTTGCCATATTAAATCATCTATGTGGTGATTCTGTGCATCATGGCAAGCGAGCACCAGTTGCTCATCTTACTTGGGTGGCTCCATTTATGGTTCTTTTCTGAAAAGTCAGGTGGTAACTATACCAAATCAAACTAAGATCAGGAGTAGGGATTGTTATCCACTGCTTATTTTCACTTTGGAAAAGTAAACAGGGCAGCCATTGGTGGAATATAAAGTTTAACTCTTGAGAAAACATCCCTGGGTACCTTTCTGTTTCTGCTTTCTCCACTTGTGGGGCTTAGCAAAACTAATGGCAGAAGGAAACGGAGTTCCCATCAACGTGTGGGACCCCAAAGAAAAGAGAATATTTTAATCTGATGGTGCTCTTCTCTAATACAGGTGGATTCATCCTCTAAATTGATTTCTCAGGTATATTCTGTTGCATTTAATTTATTTTAGAGCAGTATTTCTGTGAGGTGAATGAAGTTGGGATAAAGACAAATCACCTGAACATTTCTGCAAGGAGAGGCCTTGAAATTAGGTGCAGAGTTAAAAATGGGGAGTTAATCCCAAAGGATGCCTGTATAGCAGAGGGATCACTGGAACCCTTAGTGGGCACAGCAGATCACGTGCAGTGAACAAAATAGGAGTCTGGAAGATATTTTCAAAAATAGTTGCATTAAGTAAAAGTTAATCACTTGAAGAGGGGTGATTAAAATGATAATTACCTGTATTTTTTTCCGCTCCCTGACATTCAAGTGGCAAACTGCATGCATTCTCCAAGAATAAAGTATGTAATCGTATAATTAAAGAAGCATGCCTGAAGGATTGAAATGGGTGCCGCATGTGGAACCTTACATTTGTTTCAGTACCTGCTTTTAAATTTGTCACTTTGCCTTTTACTGCTGTCACTAATCTGATGGCTTTATAACCACCAAGCACCCATGAGCTCATAGGGCTGAAGGTTCCAAGTGCATTTAGATAGCTATGACAGGATACACCATATGATATGTTCATATGTGAAGAGTAATATTTCCTACTGTCAAGATTTTTTTATAAACACTTAATACTGTAATAATTCTGTTTTCAAAGGCTTTTTTTCCTCCTGTTTTATTCTTTGGGGAATGAAGGGACAGAATGGAAAACAAAGTTTTGCCCTGCCAGGTGTTTCTGAAGCATTTTCTTTTGGGGGGGGTTCGTAGTTGAGTTAAGCTGTGATGTCTAAATCAAATGTTTGAGCTGAGCATACTGTTTGTGTGAAGATGAGGGATGGATTGAAGACTAAAAGGCTGAGAACAGGAGGAAAGGAATGTGACAGAAGGATTGAACTTTGTTTCCTGGTAAATTAAACCTGAACCCTCATGTTTTTCTGCTCACAAGTAAATGGCAAACTGGAATATTTGAAACCCACATAGTGGCTGAAGCTGGGGTAGGTTTGGCTCTGTATATAGACATCTTTACATGTGTTAGACAGTATAAGGAAAAGGAAAAGTATATCTATACCTGTGAATGAAACTGAGTCTTCTCCTGGGCTGGAGCAGAACTCCCATCTTAGACAAGCAATGCTTATGGCATTTCTTTTGCTACCTGTATTTTGCAAATACTGAGCAGTGTGTCAAAATGCAGATTCGAATTATGAAGTGAGACAATTTCCAGCTTTGAAGAAGTTGAATGGAATTTTAAACAGTTGGGTTCTATATTGGTTTTGCCCCTAAATTAAGTGTTGAAGCAAGATGTTTCCATCTGGTCATAGGATGTGCTGTACAGGATTGGGTTAGATTTGTGTGGCATCCAAATGCTCAGGGCACTAATTGAAATCATCTTGATAGTGGACCTGTAACATGCAGAATGTTAAATTCTTCTGGTCTGACTTTAGTATATACCTCATGTTTCTGTCTAATATTAGTAGTTTTATTCTTCATGTCTCTAACCCCCCCTTCTGATCATGACAAGAGAAAAGGGGTAACAGTCCATAAGCCACAGTGTCTTTGTGGAGATGAATTATTTAAATGCACTAGTGCAGAACTCAGAAGGAGCCACGTTGTTCAGGGGTTGGATTTGAAGAGTGTTGGGTAGGTCTGGCCTAGTTCCACAGGAAAAGTGGAAAGAAAACTAAAGTTTAAACATGTCTAACAAGTAAAGTAAGTTGTGCATGGATTGTATCATCACGTGTATGGGTGTGTTTGCGTGGCTGCAGTTTTAAAACATAAATTCAGCTTTAGCACTCCCTCTTACAGAGGTTTGTAATATGAATAATTTGAAATGGCTTTTATATAAATAATATATATAAATATATAAATAATGTCAGCACCATAGCTGAGGTTTCTTCCTAGAATTTTCTTGGAACTTGGGAAAACTACACAACCACTTCTACTGTAGCCGCGTAGCTGTGTGTCTTGTAGAATTTATGCCATGGTCTTTAGAAATAGGACTATTAAATTAAGCATTAAAAAACCTTCTGTCCATATAGGTTGGACATTTATCAAATTGTTCAGTACTATCTTTTTTTTATTTTTTTATTGAATGTGCCAATGCAAAAGGAAATTTGACTCTTATTTAAGGTATATCAGTTCTATACACTATATAAGCGAAACTTTTTGTGGTTCATTGACAGTAAGCACCTGATCCACTGTAATCCAATTTCCTGTATTTTTCTGCCCTCTCCCCCTCTGCAGTAGCTCTCACATTTACCCTGCTCTCCTGATTTCCACATGGAGGAATGGATTTTGTGTGGCAGCCCTTGAGTGAGATTGGATCTCCCTCTGCCTTCTCTCTGAATAGCATTATTTGGTCATAGGAACTCCAGATTCTTGTGACATTGTGTGTCACAGAGAAACCACATTTCCAAGTAAGCCTGACAGTTTTGGGAATGCTTTCCCCAAGTGTTTCCAGTACAAGTTAATGTTTCAGAGAGTGGTGGGGCCAAGACTGATGGGCATTTCTGGAAAAGTTGCTTTGCTTCTCTCACTTGGAATTCAATTCCACCATTGCTGCTGCATTGAAAGATGATGACTGGTTATACGCAGTGCCCTGGCTGATCTTACATGACCAGCTGTCTCATGATATTTCCTGATTTCCTCTCACGAAAGAATGGTGTGTTACTCTGTGTTTCTGGTAAATGAATACATGAATTCATGAATACATACATTTGGTAAATGAATACATGAATTCATGAATACATGAATACATACATTTGCTAAGTGAATACATGAATACAGCTGGGTTGCAAGAGACCTCTGAGACCATCAAGTCCAACCCTTGATCCAACACCACTCTGATTTCCAGATCATGGCACTGAGTGCCATGTCCAGCCTCAGTTTAAAAACCTCCAGAGATGGTGAATCCACTCCCTCTCTGGGCAGGCTGTTCCAATGCCTGAGCACTCTCTCTGTAAAGAATTTCTTCCTAATATCCAACCTAAATTTCCCCTGGCAGAGCTTAAGCCCATGCCCTCTTGTCCTATTGCTGACTGTCTGGGAGAAGAGACCAACCCCCACCTGGCTACAGCCTCCCTTCAGGTAGTTGTAGAGAGTGATGAGGTCACCTCTAAGCCTTCTCTTCTCCAGACTAAACAACCTGACCAATAAATTAATAAAAACTCCTTGCCTTGTTGGTGTTGGACTTCTCTTCCTAAATTTCAAGTTCCCAGAGAGCCTAAGAACTCAGGTTTATTTGGTTTGATTTTGTTTTTAGGTTGCATCTAGAGCACAGCTTTTAAAGTCATCTGTATAACTAAGATAGGCAACCCAAAGTTTATTTATATGCAATATTTACTGTTTTTGAAAAACAAACATAAACAAAAAAGCCAAAAAAAAACCAATGACAATTTTATACCAAAATTAATCTTAGAAGATAACCAAAGTGTTTTATGATACTGGTAATTGCAGAACAGCATTTTGCCACACCACTGCCTGCTGTGATTTTCTTTTGCTTGTCTTGGCAAAATAGAACTGAAAATAGGAAAATATTCGAATTAACTGCCCATTTCTTTCTAAAGTTTTTCAGCTGTGGAAATACAGTGGCCACTTCCCTGAGTGCTGCAGAATGTAAATGCCAATGCTCAAGTCCTTCCATGCAGGGATCCTGATGAAAAACTGCTGTTCAAATGTTGTCAAGAAATTGCTGCCATATGTTGTGGATATCAAATATCTTTGCTGGCTGTAAATTAGTGAACACCCTGTGTTCTGTTACATTAATTGCAGATATTTCTTCTTAAGGATAGCATTTGTTAATGTATTTATAGTCAATTTGTTTTAATAAATACCGATTTTACTTCAGTGTTTGTCTGAACAGCCAGACTTGAATGGGTTATAAATCTGCTGTGTTCTTCCCTTCTAAATTGCACATTGTAACTGTCAACATTGTGTTAGTATTGTTTAAGAAAAGGAGAGGTTATCCTGTGGGTTTGGGGTTTGTTGTTTTATATTTTTTTTTTTCCTGTTTATTTCGTTTTTTCCTCGCACTGCAAAAATTCTGATATTTTTCGTTAAGAGAAATTGAGCTTTTTTTAGTGGCACGGACATGTATAAATATATATATGTATGTTAAATGCTGAGTAAGGAATGTTTGCACTTATTAATTTTGTTCCAGCTCCACTAAGTAATATTATCTGCCCTCCACCAATGTATTCTAATCGATTCTTCTGGGAACCCATAAATCTCAGAGAACTAATTTACTGCCTGGATTTTCTCTATGTCCTTTATCACTGCTGTGGCTTGTGCATGGTGATGTTTCCCTTTCATTCAACAGAGAACAACAGATGTGTTGTTGATACTATTATTTTATCATAAATATTATTGTCCCAAAGTACTTATGGACTAATCTGTGTGAATATTTAGCTTTCTTTCTTGTTTCGTTTGCCCATTTTTTGGCAGTTCTTCCTCCCCCCCCGAGATAAAACGATATCCTTGCATTTGTAACAGACTGACACCAAGGACCAGTCACTACAGGATGAAACCAAACTCTTCAGAGGAGGCAAGAGATGAATATTTGTGTGCATATTGCTGATTATAGCACAGTACCCTTTTTCAAAGTGGAAAAGTTACCTCCTTGTGTGTAAGATGTTTACAGAATTTCAGCGTGGATATGCAGAGTTAGAGTTCTGGGCTTTATGTGCCTAAGGAGTCTGATCATCATGAACCATAGGTCAGAACTTGGTTACTGAAGTTACCTCTTGAAAACTTGTGTAAGTAGCTGATCAGTAGCTTTGGCTGTAACTTTGTGGGAGCTTGAGGGAGATAGCAATCTGAAGAACTGAACCCTCTCAACCAGGAGAGATTGTTCAGTCCTGGAGCCCACCCAAGCACTTTATGTCTCCATTTATAGAAGTTGCAGTTGTAAATATGTAATGATGTATTTATCCCCTTGTTGCCATAAGCCTTAATATAGCTGTAGATTTTAATGTAGTTTTATGTAGTTTTACAGTCTTTTGCATTTAAAAAGTAGTTTAGAACCCCTGTACCAAATACTTAAGCTAGATTTTAACCTCTGTGTCACACTCTTGAAGCCTGTTTCTGTGCTAAGGGGGAGATATTAGGCTGTGTTCAGATAGCTATTAGAACATGTTATAGTCAAAATACAATATTGTTTAGTCGTAGTATAGAGATGGGGTTAGAGGGGACTGGAAGAACTCCAAATAGAAGACGTCATGTGATGAAGACGAGGGTGGGGGGAGGAAGGAGTGGTCTTGGGACCACCGACTCAATTCTAAGGGGGTGTTTCTAGGGGGGTGGTTAGAGATAGTAGGGGGATGGGCTAATTAGACATGGGATGTATTTTCTAGATAGGGAAATTAAGTAGAATCATAAATTTGTAGAATTCTGTGATCCCGGCGTGCGTGTCATGGATTGCTAGGGCTAAACTCATAGTGAAGGATTTTTCTCTGCCTTGCCCTGTCGTGAAAGTTTTCTTCCTAGGTATTCCAGGCAATACCCTTAAAGACCTCTCTCTTATAGGAGCTATCCTCGTGAGAATAATCAAAGCAAAACCCTTTTTTTTTTTTTGTTCTGTTTGCAGTTTTTTTTCCTGTTGCTTTGTGCCAACTGGCACCTGTTACATTACACAGGCTGCAAAGAACACGCCACACTTTATCTCTGCAATGTATCGAAAAATGGTACAATTGATGTCGTATATGCAATTAATGGTTCTAGTGAAAGTCACTGAAAAGTGATTTTCCAGCGAAGCACCTAGTTTAGAACAAAAAATGTGGTGACTTATTTGGACTTGATGCACAAATTTGATCTTAAAGTAAATTTTCACAAGAGTCTCTTGGTTTTGTATGTCTCGAACGCAGCCTAGGGTGGTTCTGATGTGTGGTTCAGTTGCCATAAATGGGTGGCAGGGCACATGCTCTATACATTTAATTTTCTTTTAAAACTTCTTTTTAGGAAGGCACCGTGAAACTTGTGCTTTTTCAGCAAAACCCCATTTGTTTTTTCTTTTCTGATCTCAGTCTATCAGAGCTCATCCTGTGACTCCTTTGGAAAGGAGATTGTGCATCTGAAAAACACCTAATACCTTGAGCACTGTCTTGAACAATTCTAGATTAAATCAATCAACTTATTAATTAGCTGATCACAGATGCAAGAGGTTATATCTATTTTTCTCAGTTACACTTATTCACTCATTTCAGTATTTTTTTCCTTGTTATTTTCAGAGTAAGTTGGTTTTTCTTGGTGTGTTTTACAGTGTTATGTCCATTGATCAGCCTGTAGTCCCTGCAGGGAGTGCTGGGCATCAAGGGCAGGTTTTTTATTGGAAGTATTCAGCATTTAATTCAGTATTTTCCCCATTGCAGTCAATTAGCACACCTGCAAAGCATCATGAAGTTAAAATTAGACTTTTTTCTGCTAATGTTGACCCTACTACTTTGAATTTCAGGGTTCTGCTAAAGACCATATTGCAAAGCTGAGAGCTACTGAAGTTTTTCCCCTGAAGTTGGACCATTTGTGCTGTTGTGTTTAAGGCTGTTCTTTGGATTTTTGCAAGCTAACTTTTCCTTTGGAGGCATTAATATATTCAGTACTGAAATATTATTCACTTAATAGAGCTCTGTGAAAGTCAGCTCTTTGTAAAAATGCCTTTAGAGGCTCCAACTGTTTTACTTCAGGTCCAATGTTCTGAGAATGCTTGTGCTTTTTAACCTTAAATTGGCATATTGCTTTCAGGAGAGTGTTGCTCTGTGTGAATTAGAATAGAAAACAGTTGATATAAAACAGCTGAAAGTATTTTGTGTGATAAAAGCAGAAAATAGAGTCAGGGGTGCAGGTGGTCTAGGTTGCTTTTGCTGTATTAAGTTCATAACTTGGCCCCTGATAAATCAACTCAGCTGTTGATGTTCTTGAAGTACCACAGAAGAGTTGAAACAGCCACATTCTTAACAGTTTGCTGGATAAGAAGGTATTGGGTTATTAAAATTATCTATACCATATCTCCATTCAGAGTCTCCATTGATCTAAGTGGAATGCAAAGTTACAGCTGCAGCAAAGTTGAGCTGGGAAAGTGCCTCCATCTGCCTTTCTTATATAGAAGAATTGATATGTTGTTACTCAAAGGGGACAAATACCACAATTAGGAATTTTCAGTCAATTGACTTCTAAACTCTTGACTTGTATTTGAAACTTTCTCACATGAAGCTGTCTGTGGAACACTTAACTTTGCTTACTTTTCATTTAGTTGTAACCCTTCTGTTTGTCAGATACGTTTTTTTGGTGTGTGTGTGTGTTTGGGGTTATTTTTGTTTGCTTTTTGTTTGTTTGTTCAGGGTTTTTTTTTGTTGGTGGTTTTGTGTGTGTGGTTTTTTTTCCTTCTATCTTAGATGGGAGAAACAAGTATGGAGGTAATTGGGAACGCTGAACTGTGTTCATATTTCTGGTGTGAAATCTCAGGCAAATGTGCTCGTGTGCTTATAAGGAGACTGTTAATTTTTTTCATTGTTTTTAAAACTCCTTGAATGTTGCACGTGTACTGAAAGATAGGATAAATATTTCTAAAATATTCGTGGGTTTGTTTTGCTTTTGATTTGAAATGAAGCATAGAAGAAGAGCTTGATTTAGCTCTTTTGAATGGTTAGATCCTGTAAAAACTTGAAAAGCAACGCTGCAGCTTCCTTGGTTATATTTTTAAGCTTGAAAATACATAATTTGTTAGAAAACAAAATATCCTGAATTTTGGTCTATTTATGTCTCAAATTCTTTTATTTTAAAGGAGTGGAGTAGGGAGAAGGTGTTATGATTAAATGAGTGTTATGAGAAATAATTAGGTTATGACATCAGGAAGGGAGAATAGATACATTTGCACTTCTTTGATGTCTGAACCGGTAGGACTTGGCTCTTGAACTGCTTGTCTCCCCCCATAAATTCAAAGTTGCAGAAAAGGATCATAAAGACTTTCTCTTGTGTTCAGTGGTAGGAAAAGAGCAGATAATGTACAAACATATATATATATATGTGCATACACTTCCATATCTTCTTATGCATAGTGGTTGTGTACCTGGACACATCCAGATGACTAAGTGTGTGTCTCATCTTTCCATTCTTATTTCCTACACCAGAGGGGAAAAGAGGACAAGGCTGGTGTCATATCAGAAAAGGAAGCTGAAATGTTCACCGGTTCTGAAATAAATCTGCTCTATTATTTTATGTAGAATACCAACATATTAAAAGAAATGTCAGTGTATCTTCAGAGTTATCAACATTTTATTCTATAAGGCTTACAGGAGGAAAAATACTTTGTGCTGCTTTTTGATACAATATAAAATTGAATAATACAGGGAAAACCTGTGCAAGTGTAGGTTACTTTCCTTCTAGATATTTTTAGGCAGTCTCTTGCTCAAATATAACTAAGCTACCACCATTTCATGTTAGGTTAATAGGTAATTGTAATGGAGAATAAGGAGGCTGGCAGGCAATGATTAAAATGTGGTTGGTGCTGTCTCCATTGCATAGATGAATACCAATATTAGCTCAAAACTTCAAATTCCTGGAGGAGATGATTTTCCAGTGTTGTATTTTCTTATCTTGAGTCACTTCATTATTAGTGTCTCAGACTTGTTAATAATTTGGATTCATGTGCCTATGAACAAGGAGCTCAAGAAAAAGAGAACAGTGATTTCCATACGCAAATTGGCCCTGGGCAGATGAGGAGGTTTCCCTGGCAGCAGAAATGATGCGTTTTCAGTTAAGGATGTCAGAAACATCAGGCCTGGGCAGTAGGGTCTCTTGTATGTGCCAATTAATAGTAGTTTTCCATGAAAAGCTAGTGCTTCTGGAAAAGTATGCTCTTAAGATCAGGTAGGGATGACATTTGTAGGAGTAGCTCTGTAAAGGAAACTCCTTCTGCCACTTTATTGCTGGAAGAACACTACTGACCTTTGAGCTGATATCACCGGGTTGAAACACCATCTCTGCTGCATGTTGATGAGTAAATGCATAGAATTCCTTTGGGATTTACTTTCTTGTTGAAATGTCACTGAACTAAATGTGCATCGTTTTCATTTGAATAAATCTGCATTGTCTCATAAAGGAGAAGGGGGAGGGCTATTTAAATGTAAAAGTTCTGGTAGGGCTGTTTACATTGGATGTGTGTATACAAAACTGAACACCTCTATGTCCCAGGGGGGTTGCAAGTGTGTTTTGGTACCTTAAAGGGTTTGAGGATGGATCACTTGTCTTGTGCTGTGTATGTTTGTTGTTTCCACAATTGCCAGCAATCGTCAAAGTTATTTAGATCCAACAATGGTTATTCTAACCATGTCCCTTATGTTGTTATATCTAAGGCCATTTTGTCATGAGCTTTTCAATTCCAGAGCTAGTGCCCATCACTTATGTGCATAACTAACACCAGTGGTAAGCACGTGTCTGCCAGTGAGACTGATAATGGTTTCTCTTAAAGTCTTTTTAATGATTCAATTTCAATCAGTGATTTCCAGGGGAAGGAAACTCCATTTTTTAGGGGTTTTATATTTTAATTCTTTTAATGAAAAATGTGCCAGAGAATAAAAAAAAAATAATAATTTCTGCTTTTTTTAATTTCCCAGACTTGCAAAATAGCTGCATATAGAACAGGAATGTGTCACTCCCCAAAAGAAATTAGATGATGTAACTGCAGATACCATGGCCTGTCTCCTGTTCTAAGAAAATTAACTGACACAACTTACAAGGTTTTAATTATGTTTGCAGTTCCACATTGCCTAAAACTGGAGAACAGTGACTCAAATGACTCCTTACACAGGGAGCTTAACCACTCTGCTGCCACAGTAATTATACCTGTGCTTGAGCACTGGAATGAGCAGATGAATTTGTGTCTGTTTATTTGAGTTCATACAGGTGACAGATCATTTTTCCAGTCCACTCCTGCAGTTCCCAGTCTATCTTCATACTGAACTTGCTGGTGGGTTTCTCTCATCCTAATTTTTAGTTCTGTGCAAGTATACCAAGGGTTTAAAAAACGGGGGGAAACCCCAGAAATGTTAATGAGGAGCTTATGTTCATGTGAGGAGAAATGTTAGTTACCTAATACATGATTTGCTGGAATTCAGGAAATGCAATGGAGGCAATTGCTTGAACTTGCCTGTAAACAGCACATGATTGGAGATGGTTGGGCTGCACTAAATTAAATCCCAAGTGTTGTTTTTTCAAATTCATTGCTGTGGACAAATGTGGAGCACTGAGATTGTCACTTTGAATGCTGACCTTCATTTAGAGTACCCATGTTCAGACAGTGGAGTCAAAATGGAACTGTTTAGGGTGGGGTTTTGTACACTAGACAGTTTAAGATGATGTTTTTTAACAAAATAGGCAATGCCCGTATGATAACCCAGGAAATTTGAGAATTCAAACCACACTAAAGCTTCAGCCTTCTGGCCTGCATGTGTAGCTTCTCCATTTAAAGACACTGTGATGGTTTAAAGAGTTTCAGAATTGTTTTATGAGGACCCAGTCTTAGTGAATTAAGGGAAGTAATTTAATCTTAATTTTAGGTTACATATACAAGACAGAGAAGTGTCTTCCCCTTCCTAAGGAGCTGGCCTCTTAATAGCCGGCTGTATGCAGGTTGCCACACTTTGATATGACTGAAAACAATCTGTCTTCAGATGTTATCACGGTGTGTCTTCTCAAATGTGCTTCAATATTTGCGGGTACTTCCCAAATAAAACTGAGAGGTTTGTTGCTTGCCCTTTGTGGCAGTCATAATTATTAGTAAAATGGTCTGTGAACAACTTAGAGGATTTTCGAGGTGCTTTACCCAGCAGACTGGATAATGTCATTCTACCGAGCCCTTTGAGTGTGAGATACTGCAGCTCAATCTCAGCTGATCACCTGCGAAGATAAAATCATGTCTCTTTGAGCAGCTGCAGTTTGTCTTGCCCGTTGAGATGCTGCAAAGCCTTTTAGGTCAGGGATTCAGCTGACCACACAGTTGAGACAGTCACTGATCCTCAGGTCACTGCTGGAATACAAATTCTTTGCTTCTAGAGCTGCTTGAAAATGGGAGAAAGAGTGGTTGTGATGAGGAAGTTGTTGTTACCTGATTCCCTGAATGTGTGAGGGAACACACTGTCACCTTTTGTGCCTCACTAATATTCCCTGCATTGTTTGTGTGTAGGACAGGCACAGAAAATTCTTAAAAGTGTTTCAAGCCTTGATTTCTCTTTTTAAACAATCCCTAGGATGATTCCCAGGCTAATTAGCAGTCAGTACTTTGTGATGGATAATGCAAGTTTCCTGGTAAATAATCTCGTTTATGTTTGAGTTTAAGTGTTTGTTTTTCCTGTAGTCAAAACGTGGGTAAAAGGGAATTTCAGCAGAAAACGAAGGGAAGTAATTTCTCTCTGTTCCACCTCTTGTGAGTGACTTGTGCCATTGGGGGAAAAAATAAAGTCAAGAGAAAGACCACCGAAGGAGAGCTTTGTCCTATACTTTGCATTTTGTGACTTAAAATTTATACATTATTTAACTCCTTGCATTGCTCTAAACGTTATAAGGTAAATTTTATGTGCAAACTTCCCAGAATCTGCATGTCATGAATGTCTGAGAAATGAGCAAAAGTGCAGTGTCCTGCAGCCCCTCATCCTCTGGTATCTTCTTTCAGGTTCGAAATGCCAAATTGCTGTGCTCCATTTTTCTCTGTTGAACAGAGGACAGAGAAGCTGTTAGAAAAAGGTCCTCAGACTGCTCAGTGTGCCTTCTCACAGTGTTTTCAGGATTGCAGGGATCTCCCAAGGAATAGGTTCACGCTGTGATAGTGTATTCTCACCTCTGATCACATCTTGTTCCGCACTACAGGTGTTACTGGTTGGTTCTCTGTCACGCTCAGCTTCCTGCTGCTCAGAGCAACTTATTGCGTTTCTTTCCCTTTTGGCTCTTCATTTGGCAGCCTGTTATGGATTTAAAATCTTGGAATTTTTCTTTCATCTACCAACCTTGTGCCTCAGAGGGATCACCTCCTCTCTCTTTTTTTTCAACCATGGAACCAGGAAAGAGACTGCCTGTTCCATGGAAGAGTTCCACCTGGGCCCCTCATGAACTGCTAACAATGGGATCATTTGCAGTAGCTTCCTGGGGCACACCTGACTCCTCAGGCTACAAGCTGGGTGTTTGGGAACTCGTGTGAGATGAGAAACGTTTCCTGTCTTCACATCAGTGACTCAGTGTGATAACGCCCCTCTGGAGAGCCACCAGCACCTCCACACCCAGCCTGGGGGGTCATGTCTGCTAATGGGCCGTCAGGGATTCCAAAAATATGCCAGAGTGTAAATCACCCATTGTGAAACTGCCCGCCCTAGGGGAGGTACTGGGCACTCCCACCTGAGCCTAAGCACATATAAACTGGGGTTTTGGGACTGGTTCGGGGCTGATCCAGAGGAGGACCAGAGCTTCAGCAGGACTGCGACTGCCACTCTTGACTAGACCGGGAGCATCCCCTTCACTGACAGGTTTCTTCTTTCCTTTTACTTTGTACCTAGGAGGGCCAGGTGGTGCTCAGTACAGGGATTGACAATTACTATTCTGTTTGTGTCCCAGGCTGCTGGGTCACACACCTTTTTGTGGGTTAAAGGGACTTCTTCCACTGTACCCTTGTACTGATTGTGATCTTTTTTTTTATTAAATTATAGTTCTAATTTATAATCTGTTTGTGAATTAGATTCGTTTCTCTTGCTGGTTTATCTTTAAACCAGGACACAGCCGCTCTCTGACCTATGGCTTTTTCATTTCTTGGTGACTTTGGCACTGTAGGGTCCTCATGCTCCCCCAGGACCCATCAGTGCTTGTTCCCAACCGGTTGGACTGTGCTGTAGCACTGCCTTTTCTCTTCTTTGCTCTCTGTGCACCCTGTGACATCAGCAGCCTGTCCTACAGCAGAACTGCTGCACAAAGCACACCAACCACAGAGGCTTTTTTGTATTTTAATAACACAGTGTTGAGATTTTGAAGGCGAATTGCCCAAAACCCAATAGGGAATGAAATTATCTGTGCCTTTCCTTGAATCTATTCAATGAGGTTAGCTGTCCTTTTTTTGGATTTTTTCCAATTTGACTTTTCTGTTTCTGCATAAACAGGACACCATCTTTGGCTTTCCTTCTTTTACTGTTCTCTTTGTGAATTAAATGTTTTGTTTCCTGATGTTTCATGTGTTCTGGGTTTGTTTTCTGTGTTTGATGCTCTCAGTTTGTTGGTTCTCAGCTGTGTACCAAGAGGATCTGTGTGTGCATGAGGGTATTTATCTTTACAGTTCACTGGAAATGCTTACAAGCAAACTTTATATGAAATGACCACTCATGTTTCATTAAGAAAAAATTACTGTACTCCCCCATTCCAATATACTTTCTTACTCTACTGTGATAATTAATAAATACAATGTGACAGGGCATTAATTGTGTTGAATTAATTTATACCTGCTAGGTATATTTATATATACCTGCTAGCTGTGAATACACACACACACAGCAGAGCCATCTATGCTTTAACAAGATTCTTGTGGTAGCCCAGCAGTCTAAGTTTATAAAATATGTGCAAATATACCTGTGTTTATATATTTATTCTTTTTTTTTCTATCTATATCTACACACACACACACAACCCCCCTGCACTGGAAGTTCTTGGGTAGTCACTGATGAGACTTCCTTGGTCCATTTTTCTCTGCAAGTTCTATGGGAGTCTTGTTGAGATCTCATCTAGTCAGTACAATTTTAACCTCTGTGTAATGAAATGAGCAATTTACAGCCACAGCTCAGAATTATTACCAGGCAGTCATGCCTCGAGTTTTCTCCTGCCTTTTTTATAACAAGAAATATTTTGGTGGCCTGCTATTGTTGACAGCTTTGTTGTGAGCTTTCTAACAGTAATAAAACAGCCCCTCCAGTACAACAGCTAATTCAAGATTTATGGAGCATGTGGAATTCTTCTACTCCATGACTGAATGTCTATCAGTCAGGAAGCAGAGTCTGAATACAGGGAAATCGAGTCCGTCATTCTGCTCGATGGACCATAAAGCACCTGCTGATATGAGTGCCATGCCACCAGAGAAGTTGGAGGGTTTCCAATCCCCTAAGTCATTTTCAGCCCTAAATTTAAACACTGAAAACACATGGAAGATGAAGATTATATATCTTCCCTAGTATTTTTTTTCAGTGTCATCCTCCCATCCTTGTTGCATCCTCTTGTATGTTTTCCCTAATGTCTCCACTTGCAAGTTCTTCAATATTTATAATCTACTTTCTCTACTGTCTTACTTTGGGCCTTTAACTCATATATTGATAGTCAGGTTGGTTTGTGGATAATTAGGCCTTTCAAATTTATTTGAACAAAGTGAAGTTTGCAAGTCTCATGTTTAGGATTACAATTCTCTTGTGGGCTTGGAAAGCTTCACTTTAAAATTTTTGTCAAGACCAACGCTCGACAATTGTCTGTGTACAACAGAAGTAGTTGATTTCATAAAAAAAAACAAAGTCAGACTTCATAAATATTGGTTCCTTAAAGCTCTGGCCCTTTCTTCTTAGTTTGCTTGGGCAAATTCCATCCTAAATATACACTGGATGAAGCAGCACATAAAAAACACTTGGACCAGGCGCCTTTGGTGTCCTGCAGTGGGGAGTGGGTTGAGCTAAAATTGCCTGAAGAAAACACCTGAGCTGCAGAAAATTTCAACAGTGGAAGCTTATAAAAAGTAAGAAATGTGAGAATTATTAATGTGAAAACCAGCTCAGTGTTATATTGCTTCTATCACAACAAACAGTTTTACTTTTGGTTTCATCCTGATTTCTCCCCGGGGTGTTATTTGCTTCTATGCAGGATTCGTGGAGGGGTTTCGTCTCTTCTTTCACTGATGTTGAGATTCCTGAAAAAGTTAGGGGAAAATGTTTTCCCTTGTCTAGATAGGAGAAATGTTTAATCCTGCAGAGAGCAAAGGTTATTCCTGCTGAGTTTATTGATCTTGGCATCTGTTACAGGTAATTTTGGATTTTTGAGATTGGGCTCAACAACCATAAGTGATTCTGTCCTGTATTACCTTGCCATGTTCTAATAATGCCGAAGCAGATGAAGATGCAGACAGGGTTTTTCATGCTGCATGGAGTAAAATAGCTATTAATTTTATCCCATCCTCTCTTCTGTATATTGCATTTTTGTTTCCTTCAATTCTGTTTAAGTGTATCCTGCTTCTCCTTTCCTCTGCCACTGGGCCTTTCTGGAACTTCTAGTGACAATGATTAAGAGGGTGAGTTACCTGGTGGAGTGAACAACTTTATTCAAAGAATTTTGTGTCTCTTGCCCAACCTTCTGGTGTAAATCCCATGGTGTAAAGTCCTCACAAACTCTTCCACAACCTTGCAGGCACCAGAGGGAGAAGTCACTCAGCATTGGAAGTGCTCATTCCCTGACTAATGAAAGCTTGGGGTTGTAAGCTCAGTTGTAGGACAAGCTGATTACCTTGTGTTGAGACATTTGCTGTCATACAAGAAACTGGTCCTAGATCTGAATCCCAGAAAGCTTCCAAACTTTTATCTGAGGGATGGGATGCAACACCAGTTGTGGTCAGTGGCACCACAGGGGCAGGAACTACAGCACTGTGGCTAGCACAGCTTGAAAAGACAATCAGCACCACTTCACAGAATTGCCTTTTAAAGGCTGTGTCACCCTGTGTCTTCAGGGAAAGCTCCAACCTGTGTGTCTCAAAGGTAGAGTGTTCTTTAAGGCTTAGCAATTCAAGGTGTAATATTCGGCTACCTAAACCCTTTTACCTCATTTTTCTGCAAGCTGGTTCAGCCATCTGACAAGTGTAGTGACCTTCTGTAAGTCCCATTTTAGGTGCCCAGCTTGATGTGTGAATTAGGTACAACCCAAACGTATTGTACTTTCAGCTTAAAATGTCAGGCACTGAAGCAGCATTCTGTCTTCTACATGTCCTTGTCAGAGCTGGGTCTCTGCAGGAACAGTTATTGCTGGGGGTAGTGCCTGTCTGTAAACTGGGGACACATGTTGCTGGGCATGGGTGTGATGACTCCTACCTTGGGCTGCTTGTGGGAAGGCAAGAATGTATTATACCAATTAAAATTTGGTATAATTTCATTGCAACAAAAAATCAGAAGGTAAGAGCACTCTGGAGCATGGAGGGATAGGATAGTAAGGGTGAACAGATGTGGTTTATTCATCCCTTAAGGGAATGTCTCACAAACAGGTTGGGTCATTGGGACAAACAGGAATTATTTTCCACCTGTGTTAGTTTTGCTGTCTCAACTTCAGCCACCAAGTGCCACAACCAACAACTTCAACTTGGATCAGCAATTATTCCATTGTGTTGAATTTCTGCTGCAGTGTCGAGATGAGAAGTTTTAAATCTGCATAGAGTAAATGAAAAGTATTTGGTTGCTGCTTACAAGTGTGGCTTTCCAGCATTTGGATAGACTTAAGGGGGATTTCTAAATTGCCTTAGAACACATTCTGTTTTGGAATGCAGCTACACTTAACTGTGCTGCATTTGTGTTTCAGACTGAGAGTTTGACTTTTAATTTATCAATACTTAAATACCTCAAAACTTACTAAGACTTCATTTCTACTTTAGGAGGATATATATAAAGGCACTGAAAAAGATTTCTTTCTGCGCACAGCTAAGCAAGCAACTTAGTATTAAAATATGAAAGCAAAAGGGATATTGGCTATTAAATAGTAGAGTAATGGATGGGATTTGAGGTAATTCTGTAAGCTACGTACATGGCTATGCAGATAATTCATATTTTAATATTGATGGCAAACATTTTCACACTAAAATATGTATAGAAAAGAGGAAATTGACTATTAAAGATATATGTAAAGAGAAAAATGTAAATGATATTTGGAAAGTGATATGCCAACTATGATCTACCCTGACAGCTTTTCTTTTTAAATTTGCAAGTTGGAAAGAATGAAATCAGATTACAAGAAAAACTATTATGTATCACAGTAATGTACAAAATATTGTTCAGATCAGTAGAAGTCCTTTGTTGCTAATACATGCCAAATTCAATAATAAATGGAAATGTATTGAGCAGGTATACTGCAGAGAATAAGACAAATTTAAAAATAGCCCTCTCTAGGCTGGCAGAACTGCTGTGGAAAGACACCTCAGGAGCAGTGCTTTGTGTCCTTCCCTCCTGTGTCCCTCTGTGATTGGCATGGGGACCACAAAGTGACTGTACAGAGGAAACATTTGCCAGTGCTGACAGATGTTCATCTTGGAGTCAAAGTGTTCCATTTCCCCTAAACCTGACTTTGGGGTGTTGTGTGGGGGCATAAGAGGACTCGGTCACCTGCCCAGGGCTCGAGTACAGGACACTCTGCAGTGCTGCAGCTCCTCTCCACTTCCTTTTCCCCACTGCCTCTGGATTGCATCAGTCCTGTTGTTGTGCTTTGCACACGCAAGATATTTAAGGTAGAATCATCTTCCAATTCCCCATGGAAGTGTGCATGTGCTTCCTGTAGTTTCAGGTGAGCCCTTGTGGAAGGATGCTTTGTTTTTGTGCCTCACTGGGACATGTGCAACCTTTCAGGTGCACCGAAGGAGGGGAAGGATAAGGGCCGTTTTTAAAATGTGACTTTTGATCATAGGTTCTGCTGTGCAACTGTAAAGCGGTTTTCTAGCAGCTCTCACTTCTCATGCGTGCCTGTGTAGGCAGAGCCTCAAAGAATGAAATTTTCCTGGCAGATTTAGGGCTAGAAATAATAATATAAAATAAAAAAAAAATCATAACGGGGTGTGTGTGTGTTTGAGAAAATAAGATCTGAGCCTCCATTTTTCCTTTATGTAGAAAGTGTAAATATTTTATCATTTTAAAATCTTGCCAGTTTAAGGAAAGTGGATTCTCATGGCTGAATAGGTTAGTATTAAATAATTTTGTTGTTTCTATTACTTGAAAATTTTCCTCCATTATTCATTAAAAAACAGATTGAACCTATTCTTCTATGAGGTATTTTTGTCTAGCAGCAAAGGCAGTTGTGATAAGCAGTGAGCCATTCTGTTGTGCTAGGTAGTGGGCTTGTGTTTAATCTTTGGGGGGATACCTGTCTTTATGGTCCCTAGGCAGTAAAGGAGTCTATAGGTACTGCAGGAGGTGGTAGGTGATGTGGGTGCAGTGTTTTCCTGTGGCTGCAGTTTGCCAAGAGACTCCTGACAGGCTTCAGAGCAGCAGGGTGAGTTCAGATCCCCAAGGGGTTCCCATGGCCATTTCAAACAGATGGGTAGATTTAAACACTCTATTTTAAGGTAGAAGTTCAGCTCCATTGTTAACCTGCTATCCCAAACCCATCCATCCATTCTATGCCTTCCTCCAGCCTTTGCATGGAGAAGCTGAGGGAGTTTTAGGGGTCAGTGCTTCCCTCCAGCACTATTTTTATCATGCTCTTTAATTTTGCTTTATTTAAGCTGTCAGCATTTTCAGTGTGTTTGTGTGGTATCTAGCTAAAAAACTCATAGCAGATTCTCCACTTAAAACCTTTGACTGATTTTTAGCTCTTCTATGGCCTTGTCATCTCCCCTTTTCCTCTCTGGAGACTCAGCTGGATATAGAAAACAGGTGGAGCAGAAAAGGTGCCTGGGCAGTGTGTGATTAGATTTATGTGGTGTCTGCTTGAAGAAGGTCTAAGAATGGCCAAGGCAGAGTGTCAGCACAGGAAATTATGCTGCTGGCAGTTCAGCTTGGTATTCATGAGGGTTGTGTCCAAGTTGATGTTAGTGTTATCCAAGGGCTCTGGGAATTTTGTATTTAAAGCTCTGATTCACAAGTTTACTTTCAACACACACTCGAGTTTACTTAGATCAAGTAAAGCATCAGTGCCTCACATTTTGGGCTCCCAGATCTTCTGTTCCTCCTTACTCGAACAGAATTAGGATAAGATGGTGTATGATCAGTGAACTGAAAAGTCAGATGAAATTTGAAAGCCTTTTCTTATGCACTACAGGGAGAAAGTAATGAGGTGTTCTGCCCAAACCCCTATTAATTTGAAAGTGTCAAATTGTTCTACAGAAATTTTCTATCAAAACACCAGTGAGGTGAATTTTACAAGATCTCTCATCAGTACAAGACACCCTTACCCAAGTTGTTGATGTCATTTTCCTTCCCTCCCCCATATTAAATACTCTCTTTGTTCTCAAATACTGTGCATGTGTCTATATGAAACATTAATTTTGTATCATGCAGAAAATGGTTTGGGCACACAAGTAGGGAAAGGGTTAACTCTTTACCTACACACACACACATATATAATTGGGGTAGACCAGATGGCAAAGAGGTGTGTTTCTTGCTGCCATGCAAGCTGTGTTTAGTAGGAGTGGTTGTGTGGCACACTTTGAGTTTGCAGAGTACTTGGTGTAGTCTAACAGCTCAGTATGAGAGCAGACTGTCCCATCCCCTCTGCATAGGTAGGAATGTGTTCAGGATATGTGACTGGACACTGGGAACAACCCCACACAACTTTTACCAGAGGATTTCAGAGGGTTTTTTTAGCTGGGAGTTGTGCTCTGATTTCTCAAAGGCTGTAAAGAACAGGAGTAAGGATTAGAAGGAAACTGCAATTGTGAAGAACAAATTTACCCAGGAAACTTTAATCCAAAAGGAGGGAGCTGTTGAAGTAACCACGTTCTTGTTGCCAATTGATCCAATGCATAGAAAGGAGCATTAATACTGCTTGGGAAGCAAAGGGAGATGCACACCAGGCTGGAGGGCAATGGGGAATCCAAATATATGTGTAAAGGGAAGGATAATTTGTGACCACAGCTGTCTTGTCTAGCTGGATTTTTGTTTATTTTTGAGGTGGGGGAGATGAGTGATGGCTTTGCTTTGTGTCATTTGGTTGTCACAGCATTTGAGACAGGGGGCTGAAAGAAGGTGAAGAGAATGGCAATTGTTTAGGACAGATGGAGAAATGCATAGAAAGAAATTATCAGAAAGGTGGTGAAAGATGTGTACAACCCATTTTTAGCACAAAAGTGGAAACCAACATGAAGAGTAGGCAAGTTAAGAGCAATATTGTTGTTTACAACCTAAATCTGTTGAAGTAAAGATTGGCTTCCTCTTCAAATTATCCAAGTAAAGTGTTGGGACTCTGATGAGAGATTGTGCTTTTAGAAGTCTTTTCCAGCTTCATTCTTCTTCAAATGATGTTCTAATAAGTTTCAAATACAAGTGGCATCGATCTCTCACTCACTCTAAAAGTTGTTTCACAATATGCAATCTTAAACAGAACAAAAATTTAAATTGCAGCAATTATAGAGGTATTGTGGTTTTTATACTGCAGTGAAAAGAAGTCACGATGGCTTGGGTTTTGTACTTTCAGAATAGGAACAAAATGATTTCAGAATACTGAATTTTGATAGAAAACAATGAGACTCATTTATTTGTAAGTAATTGCATCTATTTCAATGGTGTCTTTCATTGTTCTGCTTTTGCCAGTGTATTTGTTTTTCATTTCTTTTGATCTTATCGCCAATTCAGAGTCTCCAGGCAAAAGTTTCAACTGATATAAACAGGCAAAGTTCTTTGAAAATGGTGAAGTAACTTCCTAATTTAAATTTGCAAGGAACTGACTACCCTCACTTTAAGTTAAGTAATAGCTGTTTTTCTCATTGTAAACAGCAGCATTCTGATTTTTAAATTAAATAATTTCTTTTGAGAGCTTGAAAAGAATGTGGCAGCAGTGGAACCAGTGGAGTCATGCAGAGTCTCTAGTTTTCATCTACCACTAATACAAGCTTCAGGCACAGAGCAAAAAGAGACTACAGTGCTACTGGCAGGAATCAATGAAGGGCTGTATTCTTTTGTTTCCATGCTCACTCTGGTGTGAGACAGAAGCCAATGTTGGTAGCCGAATATTTTAGGAGGAAGGATGTGTTTGTGTGAGTATCTGGGAGCACGTGATGGAGCTGCGGTGTAATATTACCTGAGCGGGAACGGGCACGGTGTAACTTGGTGAGATCGAGAAATAGTTTGAAGAACAGTTTCAGAAAAAAGATTGAGACATAATGACTATGCAAGCAGGTTTCTATTAGATGAAATTCATTTGGCAAATTTTACCAGTTGCTCTTTGGCTTGATTTTCTTAATCCATGTCTGCATACATATATATATGTAATGGTACTTATCAGTAAAGTTACTTGGCATTTCTTAGTCTAAGATGTGTCTTCATTTCTTTAGTGCCTTATCATTTGACTCTGCTTTAACCAATGAAATTTTAATTTTGGATGTGTCACTCAGATTAGTTTCTGACTCTGCATGCCTTTTCATATGCAGCAGTAGTACAAGACAGAGTGAGAAAGAACTGTATGAGTGTTGAAGAATAACTCGCCAGTTTATTAACAAGTTCTGTGCCATTCTTGAAGAGTAGAAATGGGTCTAGACAGGGCAGTGTCTTCTGTGCCAAGGATGTGGGGGAAATACACCTTTTTTGAACCATTTTGTCTTCAAAAAGCAATATCAGTTTTGCTCATAGTGGACTTCAAATAAACTTTAGAAGATAACAGCTGAGATTTTATCTTTATTTGGCTTGGTGTGTAGCAAGTGATATTTGCCAATCTGCACTCGTGTGTTGAACTCCAGACAATATTTAAGCAGGCTCTCTTGAATCCACTTGGATACTCCACTTGCCTGGCCTCTTCATAATTGTTTTGGTCTCTACTTCTTTTCTAGTTATTTCTAACATTTGCTTTTTGGCCACTGCTGGGCACTGAGCTGACATTTAGTGGGAAGAATATAAAGCCTCCAGGACCTACCACCTGCATGGCAGGGTAGAGATCATTCCTTTCTGTGCAAATCTAGGATTTTTTTAAAATTTTTATCATTTGCTGAAGTGCACTTGCTTCTATTTTCTTATATTAGATTGCATGTGCCCTCTGCTGCCCAGTTAGTCAGTGCTATCAGGTCCCCCCTCCAGCTATCACATACACGCAGCCAGCTTTTTGAAATGTTTTGCACTTTGGAAACTCATATCTAAACTTGGAGTGTATGTTTAGGAAAAATATACAGGTTTGAACCTCTTGATTAATTCATACTCCAGAGATTCTGAAATTTGGACAATAAGAAAAAGACTCAGTTCTAGTTTAATATTTTGCTGAATTGAAGAGAAAAAGTTGAAACAAGTTGGTATAATTGACTTTTCGGATGCGGAATTTTTTCTTCTTTGTAGATAGTGAATTTCTTAAAAAAAACCCAGTAAAATTAAAATAACCAAAATAATAACAATTTTGCTTAATATTTTGTTATACTGGTGTTCTTGAAATAACAGGACTCTGTCATACTGCAAGGACTAGTGAGATCTTGATCAAAGTAATGAGCACATACTGGAGATTTTTCTGCCTCTATGCATATTTTAGCTTAAGTTTTGATTTTTATACACCTACAGGACAGTTTTTGAAGGCACAATAAACAGTAGTACTGTCCAGAAAGCAAGGCTTCTTATCTGCAGGTAACGTCTGCTCTTTCAAGATTGGTTCTACTTTGAGCTGTGTTTATCTTGAAGCCAGAGACCCAAGAAGCAGCAAGCTCAGCCTTTAGCATGCCCACCAGAATTCCAGGTTGATTTTTAGTTTGGTTTGTTTTTTTCTGAAACAAACAAACAAACAATCAAACAGATTCAGAAATCTGGCAGAATTATCCACATCTAGGTCTGTGTAGCAGGACAAAATTGCAAAGTGGGGCTCTAAACACCAGAAAAAAAATGGGAGGAATGAAAATCAGTACTGAAGGTGAACATAAAAACCAAAAAAAGGTAAGGCAGTAATAAGGTATTATTTATTGTCTGTGAAGCACAAGAATACTGAACGTTTATTTTTAGTTAGGATATTTTTTTCCTTGAGATGTAAAATTCTTTGTGCATTCAGAGGTTTGTTCACTGTCACATCTATAGGTTTGTTCCTGGTTCAGCTTCTTTAAGAAGTTATTTAGTTGCAAATAAATAGGCACAATAATGATGAATATAATGGCAAAAGAAGTTTTTTAAATGTAGGGAGAAAACACTGTCCTTCAAGGCTTTGTTGATGCCTACTCAGTGTGGAAGCCCACAGTGGTTTCCCAGCCTCTCCTACAGCACAGCTTTCCAGCAGCATCCATAATTCATGGCATTAAGTATTAATTTCAGCTTTTATGCTCCAAGGACATTGCGTGTTAGTAACCAATATATTATCCACAGATTTTTGTTCTTCCTGCTCCACCTCACACTTACTGGTAGATCTTGCTTCTTTGTGTTGCTGAGGTAGTGACAGATGAGGATGTCCTAACAGCTCTAATATTTTTCTCAAAGCCAGCTGTTGTGGATAGACAAACCTGTGATGTGTAACTGTTCAGATTTAAGCAGGAGGGCCCACAGTAAGAGTCCCAGAGCTGTATCCTACAGCTCTTTGTTCCTTAGGACGAGATCAGTGCCCTTTTCTGTCTCTCTTGCTACACCACAGCACAGGACAAAGATGTTATTTTGATCACCCTGAAGCCTCATATATGTTGTTATTGTTTCATGTGTTATTGTGGCTGAAATATTCTACGGTTTTAAGATCTTTTTCCCCAATGTTGTTGTTTTTGCTGCTGAGATGTCCCAAATCATTGTTCTTCCTACGATGTTGTGCTGGGTAACTCCAGGAGGCACCAAGTGCCCTCTGCTTGCATTCATTTCACTGAGCTTTAAGTTTGGGTCACCAGGAAAGAAACCTGGGAATGTTATGTCCCCATGGGACAGTCTCTCTCTGACCCTTTAGGTCATGCACAAATTGTGCTGAAGGAAAAGGAGTTTGAGGTAGCTCACTTGTGTGAACCCAACAGAGCCACACGCTGAAAATAAACCCATCCAAATCCTTACTTTGCAAGTTCCCATGGGAGGTAATTCCCTGTATTTGCTCTCCAGGCTGCTGAGAGAGCAAGGTCTGGGTCCAGGGAAGGAGCCATCCCTTCCCTTTCACAGCCAGAATTTCTGTTTGCAGGGTGGTGTGGAAAGCTGCTGCTTTGGGGTCCTGATGGACATCAGTGAAAATGTCTCTGTAATGCACTGAGCAAGCAGAGTCTGGTTGTGTACTTGATTCACCCTGGTGACAATTTTGAGGATAAGACTCTCACTTTGAAAAAAGAATATTCAAGTGAGAGTTGACCAAAATTGAGAACTGTATAAATAAAAAGAAAAAACCTAAACCCTCAAATTATATATTGATAGGGTTTTCAGCATGTCCAGAAAAAGCATTAATAGCAATGTGGAGAAGAACTATTTGGCCAAAGTGATCTTCATTAAAACGAAGGGCAATTAATTTCAGGTAATGCAACTGTATTATAAATTTGTTCTGAGTTTAATAAACCAGTGGGGTAAAAACATAAACTCTTTCTTAACCACTATTGCTTTTCCTTAACTTTTATTTTCTGAGATACGTAATATTCAAATGAAATGCAACAAAATGATACAGTTTGTGTCAAGCCCAAAGATCAGAAAGGAATGTTTTAATTAATTAATGGAAATTTTTCTGTATATTTCTTTTTTTATCACAAATAAACTGAGCACACAATTTTCCCCATTTTTTTAAAAGATTAAATTAAATTGCTAGGGACCAGAATTTGAGTGTGTTGGAAGTTACATAAATGTTGAACCCACAAATGATCTCTTCCCCAAAGAACTTACTAATTACTGTTTCAGTGGAAGTGTTGAATGATTGATGTCCAGACTTGAGTTCGGCAGCCTGGTGTATTCAGTGTCACATTTTAAACTGGTTTCTCTGGGTGGGGAAATGCATTTTACCTGAGGGCAGGTTGTACCTGGAGATCTTTAATTTCCATAGATGGCAGACAAATTGTTGCTTGAAAATACTGTCCGAAAGAGGTCTACCTTTAAGCAAAAACTCTGCTGGACTCATAAAACAGTGGTTGCAAATGGTTCTTTACTCTCATGGGAAAGAACAGCCTTGCCATTATATTGCAGACCTTTCATTAGTTTTTGGCTGGGCAGTGCTTCCTTTCTGTGGGTAAAAAATGCTTGTTGATTCATATACTGGTGCAATTAACTTCTTACTTAATGTATCTTATCTTAGAGGCTGACAGACTGCGAAAGCAGCTTTTAAAGTAATACTGTCATTTAAATGGTCAGTAGAAAAGTCATTAATTATAGATCCCATTTTAGACCTCATTTAATTTATTATTTGGTAGTTATTTATTTTGCCTTTGGCTAGAAGGGAGTGAATTAATTCATTCTGCATTTTTGTACTGGCCTCTTAAGAGTACAGAAGCATTAAATACTAAAACATTTTTTATGTGTGTGTGAAAAACTAATTAATTTACTCTTCTGTTGGCCAGAAGCAATTTGTGGCTTTTCTCTTTTTTATTTTACGATTAGCAGCTCTTGAAACGCTTCACACATGCAGCTTCTTAACTGATATCTGCAGTCCCAAATTTCTGGATGTTGATGATTCCTTTCTGTTTTAAAATTAAACCAACCACATGTCCGTGCAACTCCAGTGTGTTTGAGATGTGGCAGAATTACCAAAATAGGCAGAACATTTTGTGTTTCTTCGTAAACATTTTTGTGACATCTGAAGTTTCATCACTGGCCTTTAAATTGATGCTGACTTGGACAACTGACAGCTGGAAAACTCGGAGGGATCTTGCTTAATCTCTTCACTTTCCATCCTGTGTTTTCTAGGTGTAAGGCAGGGGTTACAATAAAAGCAAAATCTTGGCTTGTCTGTCCTTTCCTCCTTCAGACCTCAGCAGGAATAGTTTATCTACCTTGAGAAATGCTGGAAACGTTTGGTTCTCTGTCCCTGAGTATTTGCAATTTCTGTTGTAATACTCAGTGGAAGTTTCCTAGTACTGCTTGTACTTCATGTTTGCTGTTTCATTGTCTCTTGTAAAATTTCAGCTTTAAGTCTGAAAAATGGTTTGAAGTGGAGTTGTGACAGAAGCAGGCTGGGCAGAGCTCGTGAAACGTGCTGTGTGAGCCTCTGGTGAGCTGGTATGCCCAAACTTCTCTGTTTTCTCTTTAAATCAGAGAGGAAATTATATTTGTTCAGGTTTTGGGGGCAGCTGACTTCAAAATTGTGAATTTGTCCCAGTGCCTGAAGGAAAAGTAAGAGTGAGGAAAATGTACAACTTCATAAGCAAAGGTGATGTCTGGGAGCTCAGCTCTTCAGCTGCTGTGCTTCAGGTGGCTTTTCCATTGCTCTTCCCAATCCTTCTCTTTGCCTCTCTGTCTCTGCTCCTCTTAAACGTCCTTCCTTTTGATGCATGAACAAGATTGGCAGTGGTTATGACATTTTTGCTGTTCTGGTGCCCCTGGTGTCTCGTGTTCATCCCTCTGTTCATTTTGCCTCCTGGAAGTTCTCAGTGTGATTTGTCTGTAATAGTAGGAGAAACCTACGCAAAGGAGCCCTGTTTATGGCCTGGATACTTTGAGAATGTAAAAAGACCCCTATTCAGAGGCACTGTGGCTGTTCCATGAGAAAATAAACCTGTTAGACACAGAGCAACCCTGCTTTAATTGTACAAATCCATTGGTACTGACAGCAGTCAAAGAACGGGGCTTGTAGAGGATGGTTAATGTGCAAGAGCCTTTTGTACACTAAATATAAAGATGGGGGAAACTCATTTTAGGACTGTCTATTTAGGATTTACTAAAGATAAATGCAATTGCTAAAATAGTGGCTTAAATTAGAGTTCATGTCTTGATTTTCCTTTTAATGGGTTTGGTTCATGTTCACTGAATGATGAAATGAGGATTAATGAGCCCTGGAAAATATGTTCATTTACTCCATTGAATGGAATTACCTTATGAAACCATAAAAAAAGGTGTTTATGGACTGTAAACAATATGCTCTAATCTGTATTACGAATCTCGTCTCAGAGGTCTGAGCATGAATTTTTGAGAGAATAACACTTGACAAACATGCAAGACAACCAGATTAATTTTTTTAACAAAGATGTGGCTGGTGAAAGTTTGAGAGGCCTCAAGAACTCTGACTTTTTCACTGGGTAAAGCCTCGCAAAGTTGGAGGAACAGGTTTTGAAACTTTGAATGAACATATATATATATGGAAATGTGCTTGGTTGAACAGGAAGATTTAGACCTTCAGAAATGTTTATGCTGGTTTTTGAAATAGAGCATAAAAGAGAATGCCAGAATTAAAATAAGCCTACAAAGAGTAAATGCAGGTAATTAGAGCAATGAATAAAAACGGGCAAGATCAGGACTGGACTAGGGAAGCTTGTGGGGCTGGACCTTGTTGAGTAGCCCATTCGTGCACCTTTATTGTGTAAGTGAATTGTGTACATTGTATTTTGTGCTCAATCCACTGAGCACCCACTGCCTTAACCCCCCCCAAAACAGAGACAAACCCTTCTGTGTAAGGGAAGGTGAGATTGTTTCAAGGTGGCTTTCAGTTCCAAAGGGGTTATACCTCTTTTGTTTTCACCTGGATTTTTTGGCATCTAGACTCATGATTGCTCTTTTTAATCAAGATTTTGTAGAATGTAGCTATAGAATTGCCCACTAAATAAAATCATGCTGTTGTTCTGTCTCTTTCCTTGCAGCTCTTTGTGTTTGTGTTTTATTTACTTTGTCTTGTGCTTCATGGGGTATTAGACCAGTCAACATCTTATCTTTAGCCAGTGTCCAGAAGATGCAAGTCATCATATATAAATGTGGATACTTTTAGTGACTAAGCTGACATTTTTTGGTATTGGAAATCCCCATGTTCCATTACTGTTGTCAGCTTCATACTGTTCAGCTAAGGAATAAACTGCTTTTTTTTTTTGTTGCAGATTTAGTGTGTGAAACTTTATAATGGTAGGAAGACTTTGAATATGAATACATGTTTATGTAGAGTGATTTATTGTAACAAATTTGTGTTGTTAACGCTGCTGTTAAGCAATAGCGATTTTCATTAGCAAATGGGGGTTTTTTTCAGCTTGAAAGCACTGTAATTAATTGGTGCTATAATTCTTGATATTGTTTGGGATTTCACTGTTGATTTTTAATTATGACATGTCTCTTGGAGCAAAAAGTTTTCAGAAAGACTTGTATGGAAAAATTCTGGAGAAGTTGATACATTCATCTCTGCAATCAGTTACATTTGCTGGCTGTGATTTATGAGTGTTGGTGCCTGAACAGCTGTGGGAAAATGTTCTGTAACGTTACTTCTTTGCTGCTAATGGGGGAAAAAAATAAAACCATTGCAATTTTGTTAATTTTCAATAATTTTGTTTTAATGTAACTCATGGAAATACAAGTAATGTCATCTTGGCTTCTTCTAAGTCAACTTCAGAAGGACTTTTCGGTGTTTCTCACAAAAATGGCCACTCTAAAGTGGACAGGAAATTTCTGTCTTCTGTGGAATTTTTCTTGCTTTATCTCAGGAGAAGAAAAGCCTTTGTCAAATGAAGAAACTATCTGTTATGGGCCATTAAGTGATATAGTGCAGCACAAAGGAAGCCTGAAGCATTTGTCAAATTATCAATAACAAATAACTCTTTAAAGCAGAAAAATAACTTTATTGCATCAAATGTAATTGCCAGAATTTAGATCTCATGTTTGAGTCTCACCCTGGTGTGGTTCTGGTTGTTGGGAGCGATGCTGAGTGCCCCTTGCAAGTGATATTTCTGTCTCTAACAGGAATTTTTGGCTTCATGGTTGGAGTAGAAATTTAATGTTTGTGTTCATGACTGTACGAACCCAGACAAGCTGCACTAAAGTAGATCCAGATCAGTGGTTGCTTCCATGCTGGGCAGAAAATTGCCAAAATCAATGTAAGATCAAACCTTGGAGCTAAGGAACAAACTGGGATATATTTGCTGTGATGAAACTTGTGATGAAGTGCTCTGAATACAAGGAAACTGTAGTTTGAATTCAAGAAGTCTTCCTTAGCCTGAGAAATATTTTAGTAGTTTCCTGACAAAGAAAAGTCAGGTCAGGTTATTAAGTTTGAAGCCTTTTTTGAGCTTTTTTTTCTTCTCCAACTACACTTTTTAAACTTTTGCTGCAGTTGAATCTTGTGTACCTTTTTGTACTATGATTTATTTTTTTATTATTTTTTTAAGTGTCTGCTAACAACTGGAGTTTCAAGATGTCATACTGTATTGGGTTTTGTTTGTTTGTTTTTAAACCTGTTACTGGTATCTTTTTCTAGTTTTCAGAATGTGTTGAATCCTTTTTTGCCATCATTGCAGACAGAAAATGTCTTCAGAATGTGTTGAATCTTTTCTTGCTGTCATTAAGAACACACTATTTATTTAATATCTTACCTAAATACAGGCCAGTCAACAGTTTTACTTGTTTTTAGGCAACTGTATCACTGCCTGGGTTTATCCCTCAATCCTGCAACGTTGCTGAAAAATTCAAACCCAGGTTCCAACCCAGATTTCCTCAAAGCATGTAAGATTTTCAGGTCTATGGAGGCACTTCATCTCTGAATGGGGAGCTTATGCTTCAAGCTAAAACCTGCACTTTTAGGGTATGACTAAGCAAAGAAATCTCAAATCATTCGCAGATTGCTGGCCGTGAGGAAGGAGCACTGAAAACACTTGCATTGCTTTGCTTGGGTCTCAATCTGTTGTGTTAAGAGGGAGCATATGGGCAGCTGATGCGGCCCTTGGCTCTCGGGAACGCTGGCACCCAGCAGATCTGTGGTCAGGGATGCCCAACATCCAAAGTGTGCTGGTGGTGAGTGGGTCAGGAGTTTGGCTCCTCTTGTCAGCTGGGATAACAAGACATCCAGATAACATATATACATATGGGAAGTGTGGGCTCTTTTTTCCTTTAACAGAAGACAGTCATAAGGCTGTTGGTTTGTGAGATGGAACATATTCTAGTTTAACATTTGCAAATGTAAGAGCTGTTGTCTCAAAAACATGGACAAATCGGGAGTGCTTTTTCGGATGGTTTTGAACTTAGCCCTGTAGTGTTTTTAAACACAATTTTCTAACAGCCTTAACAGTTTGCCTTATGCACAAGTTTTGAATATAGCTACTATAGCCAACAGTATGCAGACTGAATATTGTAATGTAATCCAAATTTTAATTCGATCTTATGGTGATGCTGTGGATCGATCTTAGGGTGGTACTGTGGATCAGATAATTTTAATCACCGTCTAGCAATTAGACTTGACATTTGCTGCACCACAGAAAACATCTAAGTTACACCTGAGTAGACTTTGCTGTTTTTTGGTTTGTTTTTTTTTTTCTTCTGGACAGTAGTGTAGGCAAAAAAAACCCCCCTTTGTCATTACTGGTTTCTGCTGCCAGGATTCTGAGATTTTACTCATCAATATTCTTTGTGAAGTTTTTGGCATGGATGAGCTCTTAGTAGTGAGAGCACCAGGAAGGTATGTTACCACAAGATAGGCGGTGATCACCAAGCAAGGAAAATAGAATTAATTTCTTACCTTACTGGCCAGAGGCTCTTAAAATGTTAAACTCATACTATGCAAGGAGGAAGAAAGGTGTTTGCAGTTTACTTGTTTTAAACTGTTTGAGCAGACAGGAGCACCGAGCTGCTTTGTGAAAGGCTGGAGTTCTGTTGGGAGCAAACTGGACACTCTGTAGGTCCAGCACAATCAATACACAGGCTGCTGCTCTGGTTCCCTTTGAAAAATGGCACTGACTTGACCCCCATTTCTTTGCCCTCTAGCCAAGGCTGCAATTTAAGTGGGCTGTTTTTAAATGCTTCATTTTCCTATGCAAGTTGTGGTTTTGCTCTTGAAACTGTTATAATTGTGCTGTGCAGCTAAAATGGGTCTAAGATTGCCCTCTTCTTTATGAAGGACAGCATGGGGAGAGAGCAGCTGAAAAATGACAAGGAAAGGGCACAGAAAGATAGAAGGAATAGAATCTGTTGTGTGTCGTGCGCCAGAGGGGATGGCTTGTGGAGTGAAGCTCTACAGGGGGTAGAGAGGAGGAAAGAGTAAAGAGGTTTGGGTTGATTTTGAGAGAGGGAACAATGCTGCAGGGAGCAGCTAGAACCCTACCAAGGGTCAAAAGCAAGAGGTGTGATCTCAGAAGCTGAACTTTTGTTAAATAGTCTTATTTTGAACGGGGAAAATAAGAGTCCTGAAAGTAGAGGAACATGTAGTCCCTTAAGAGCACTCTTTGGCAAAGAGATTGTTGAATTAATCTGATGTGTTGCACAAGAAAAAGCTCTAATCCATCTCTCGTATGTGTGCTCAAACCCAAACAAATGTAAAACAGTTTCCTTTGTGTGTTATTTATAGCTGTTAGTCCTTGCAACACACTGTTCTTCTGTGATAACCTTAGGCTGCACTTTGGCTTTTCAGGCTCTTAGGAATTCTGTGGAACAAGCTTTCTTCTACATCAGCTCTTAACTTTGGTTCCTGGCACGCCATCCACCCTGTGAGTCTCAGATCACTGAACCCTGCCACGGTACTGCACATAAAGAAGTGTTTTGGGGAGTAAGTTTTAAGCTTGCAAGTGACTGAAAGCTGTTCTGAGGTTTGTTATTCTTATTTGTACATGTTTTGAGGTGGACAAGATAGTAGTCTTTTTGGACTAAGTGGAAAAGAAACTTTGTTATGGGTAGTGTAGGAGAAGGTGGAATATACAGAAAAATAGGTGGGTGGGAAAAGGAGCAAAAGCAGTTTGGGTACTTGTTATCTGCTCACTGCCTCCATTAGTTCCATTGTGGGTCCAGCTCTGTGACCAGAATCATTACTGACAGTTCAACCTGTTGCTGTGGACATGTCCAATCCCCAGTCTTTCCTTTCCCTTGAGCCTTCTTTACTGACTCTCAGTTCTGATCTGGGTGTAGTTTCCAGGCAGTTGCTACAATCATGACATGGCATAGCAAAATAAGGCCATTTCAGGGCAAAACCTTCATAACATGGCATAGCAGCTTTCACACAACGTAGTTGCCCTCATTAATTAACAAGTCCTGTGCCCCAAAACAAATCCTTACCATACATAAATTTTATTTCAATTTGGAATGAAGCCAAGACTTCATTACAAACTCCTGATTTTATTGTATCATGTTTCAAGATCTTAATGAATTATGATACAGATGGGAATCTAATGTTGCTCCCCACTTGGTAAAGTCATTGTGGTTTCATCACTTCATTTGCTTAGAGGATCTTCTGAGACCTGTTCTCTTGTTAGTCCCTTTTTTTTTTCATTCATTATAAAGATCCATGGTTTGAGAATAAACCTCATACCAGTTTTGACTCTCATTCGAAGCATGTGGTTGGGTTATTCTGAGCGTTGAGTCAAATTTCCACATATGGGTCTATTTGGTCGCTGACTGACTGATGCTGTTTAAGTAGGAATTGTGAGTGAGGAGTGTGAATCCTGGACATGATACTGTTCCTGATCTGCTCCCAAAAGGTGCTTGTGACTGTGATTGTTTTGCCAAATTGATGAGGCTTAGAACTTTTATCATTATTCCTGCTATGTTCAGTGCCCAGATCCACAGATGGGCAGGCACTTCCAAATAGAACAGGCCAGGATATAAAAAATTTCAAGAACTATTGCATGATCTCCTCGATGCAAAGAAAAGATACTGGAAGAGCGATCTGCTGTGTGCCCCTTGATCAAAATGGAAATTGCCAAGTTGTTCAAAAGCAAGGTTAATTGCTGCTTTAATTATACAGCCTGGTTATATTTCACAGCAATTTCAGATCACATCAGGCTGAAGTGCAAACATGTTCCCTGAGGTAACACAACACAACCAAAAAGTCATCTTGTTAATAACTTTAGTTTCCATATTTTCTGGTGGCTCAAGTTTGCACCTTTTTTCTGTCTGTTTTTTTTTCATGTGGTCTACTGGAAGTTTTCAATGGATTAGTTAAAAGGTGGCAGATTAATCAAAATGCAATCAGAAAGGGATGGTTGGACTTGCATGTTATGTTAGGTGGGAGCAAAGGAGAAACTGAAAGTCTCCCATTTAACTTCGTGATGTTCATAAAATGTTCCCTAACTGTTGTATTGGGAGAAATGGTGGCTGATTCCCACTTCAATGTATCTATGTCTCCTCTATAATAAGTTTATATATTAAAAAAAAAAAAAAAAGCTTCCCCAGAAGAAACATTTCCTCTAAAATAAAATCCAGTTATTTGTGCGTTTATTTAATGCACTAACTTGCTTATAGAAATTTTGAGCCCATCTCCTTAATTCCTATGGTGCAATTGGAGACCACTTAGACTGAGGTCTTCAGGTGATTAAAATTGCTGCATCTAACAATTAATTACTCCTGAAGGGGCTACACGCAAAGAAAAAGAAATAATTTACTCCCAAAGAAATGATGTGAAATTTACATCTCAGCACTTGATTAAGTGAAAAATGTCCTAAGTGGATCTGGAAGGATCACAGAGCCACAGGCAGGACTGAGGAAGAAGTTACAGAAACTGAAGAAAATTAAGCCCAAATTAAGGAATGAATGAAGATGTATGAAATCCATGTCAGAAATAACACAGCAGAATAGTGAGCAGAGTGCAGTCAGGGCTACAGCCTATCAGAGGTGAAGAATGCACTCCCTGTGAGGGAAAACTGGGAATTATCATCTGGAGAAAGATACAAAGAGAGAAAAACAGAGCAGGATGGGCCAGCAGTGCAGTCTGACTCACTGCACAGGGAACCAAAACCTAACCCTGGTTTTTGTTCTCCTTGGCATCAAAAAGTGGCTGTACCTGTTGGCAGACTCGTCCCTTCTGCGTGTCCCATCACTGACCTGCTGCCAATTCCCTGGAAGGGCAGGATTTCTCTCACATTGCCTGAACTGCTGAGCAAAATATCCCAAAATGTCTACACCAGCAAAAGCCATGGGATTTGCTCATCCCTGGAGGTGAACCCAGGAATAGTGAGGGCACAGCAACACGTGTGTGACCTGGGAGGGACAAAGCTCTGCCTTAGTTTTTTTTTCCCATGCCAAGGTGCCATTCTCCAAAATAAGGGATTAAGGATGTGGGAAATGATCTGCTGCTGGGTTGCTGAGGGTTTCAGAATCACTGTGCTGTTTTGAAAATAATTTTGAAAAGTTATTAATGTTCCCTACCTTTTTTTAGTGTTTGAGAGGATATTGTCATACTCTTTTTCTGTGTAACCAAAGTATTTAGGAGATAAAACTGTTTGTTTTTCTTACCCCAACTGCCACTAGTTTTAGAAGTACTATGAGGACAAAAACAAAGCCTGTTATTTACATTTTAAATCAATGAAAATAAATGGAGATAACAATTGCATATAATGATATCTACAATAGATTTTTTTCAGAAAGATCTCGAGTCCAGGACAGCAAAATCCAAACAAAGGGTGTCCCCTGCTTTTTATGAGACATGATTAGGCTTATTCTTTTGTGTTGAATCAGCCACATTTAGCCATGTCTTCCACAGACTAATAGAAAAGATTTCTACTTGGGAACAAATCTAGGAAGTGCCAGTTATTTTGTGAAGCACTTAGGAGTATCTTTCTCCATAATGGCAAATATATAATAAACCTTGAAGGCATATTATCTTTTGATGCATGCTTAGCTCCTGTTACTCCTAATAGGAATGAAATATGTTCAAAGAAGGCAATACTCTCTGATGTGCCATTTTGGAGACCACAGCTCTGAAATGCTGAGCTTTATGGAAGTGGCTTTTCTGTTTTGACCAGCAATGGAGAGCTTTTGTAGCGTTACACATTTTGACACACCAGGCAGAAATAGCTGTTCACTGGGAGAAGGTGATGTTGCCATCGTGGCATTTTCTGTAATGAGCATATGAAGTGCAAAAATTTGGGAAAGGTGAAGCCTGACCAGTGGAGAATGTGCAGAGAATTCTCACAGTGGCCTTGAGTGCTGCCACCATCAAACAGGATCTCCAGACTCTTTTCTCATCAGTATTTTTGTTCAAAGCTCTCACTCAGGGAAGTCATGGGGGGGAGGGAAAGAGCTAGAAAGATTTTTCTCAGTCCCTTTTGTGTCAGGCTTATCTTTCATCAACATAGAGGTCAGTTTGTCACATTTGAAACACAGTTTATTCTACATTTCTTGTATTTGTCTAGGCATGGGTTGTACAGTGCACATTGTGTTAATAGATTACATTGCATTTACAGTTAATATTTAGAGAAGAATTCTTTTTTGTCGCTGCTGTTCTGAAATCTGTGGGTTTGTTTCCAAAATGCAGTCCTTTGAACCTTTCTTGAACTGGTTTAGGAAATTGTATTTTAGATTATTTCCTGTAAATGATCAGGAAACTTGGTAATTTGCCCTATCTATTCATATGAGTCTGCTGATAGAAGTTGGGATGTTTGACAGAAAAATTGGTGTGGCATCTTTGTTACCTTTTTTAATTAGTGAAAACCACAAGCTTGTGTAAAATTAATCTTCTAGAATAAATGGCTAGTAATGACAGGAAGCAGGAAAAAGTTGCAATCAAGATCCAATGTGATTCAGGAGGCAAGATGTGTATATATTCTAGACCCCTTGGAGAAATTAAATCATTAAATGCTTGGTTTAACTCCGACTTGGTATTTTAATCCTTTTCTCCATACTTTTATGCCATCTTTTAAAAAATGGTGGTTTAAATTCTGCAATTAATTGTGACAGGTTTCTTGGTATGTCATTTACCTCAGAGATTAATATCAGGGTACTATAAGAAGTGTGGAGCTTCTATCAGGTAATTTCCTGAAGGTGTTGTGGACTATACTGAGTCTCATTGTTTTGTGCCCTTCATGTGAATAAATTTGTTAGTTGGCTAAAGAGATACCCAGCACACTTGTTAAAGCTTTAAACATGCTTTAAAAGTAAAATGTAGACTTACCTGAAGACCGGTCATCCACAGGGTCAGAATGCTGTCACCTGTTTTCCCTAATTTTCAGGTTACATTAATTACACAAACCGATTGATTAACAATTTCATAGGATCACACATGGAGATTCGTCTCACCTTTTAGGTGTCCCCATGTCTCCCTATGTGGATCCTTGGATGCCTTTTACATGTCCTTCCTCCCTGGCAAGTATCTTCTGCAAGCCTCAGGGGGTTTGAGAGGTCACTTGAAGAGGCCTCAGGGTGTTGCCTTAAGCCTTAATATAGTTGTAGATTTTAATGTAGTTTTATATAGTTTTATAGTCTTNTGTGATGGATTGCTAGAGCTAAACTCATAGTAAGGGATTTTTTCTCTGCCTTGCCCTGTCGTGGAAGTTTTCTTCCTAGGTATTCCAGGCAACAAAGGTGGTGACCTTAAAGTTTATTTCTGGACACCTGAACATGTCGATCTTGGACCTCTTGTATTTTATCTTTTACTACATCTGTGCCTCATTTTGCCTACACCTGTGAACTGGACATCAAGCCAGACCTCTCATGCTGTATAAAACTTACATCTCCAAACAGTGCTTTAGAGAGGGAATTGCCCTGTTAGGGAGGTTTCTTTGCCTTGGAAGACATCCCATTCTCCAGTGGCTGATGTGAATTATGTGAACACTTTGCTTTTGCTCCTCAGGACTGTGAGCTGCTGTAATTTAAAGCACATGTGGCACAGTTGTCTGCCTTGTGTTTAGGAGAAAAATACAAATTTACCATCCATGTTTGGTTTGAAGACCATTCTGTTATGATTGGTAACCAACATTTAATGGCACCCACCTGTACAATCTGATCCAACCATCAATGTTCCAACAAAACTGGTTTTCTGAAGTCAACTCACTGTGACCACACAATTGTAGTCTGTTTTTATCAACAACACAAATTCTTTTATTATGCCATGTTAAAATTAAATAGTCCTTGTCCCTTCCCACCCACTGGCTTTCTGTTTCTGGAGCAAGTCAGGAATGTCACCTGTACCAGCTTTTGTCTTGGACACATCCTCCCAGCATGTGCTTCAGTGGCTGGTTCTGTGCAGTTTCAGAAGGGTAAGTTTGGTAAAACAGTAGTAAAACTACTGCTTGAAGGATATTTTTTATTCCTCTGGAGTGCAGTATTTTGAAACTATGAAGAAAATACCTTTCAGGAAAGTTCAGAAAAATGCTATCTCTCTGGAGGAAGGAATAAAATAATTTGAGATGATAATAAACTGGAAAAATACTAGCATCTTACAGGATATGGGATCCCACAGGAGTCTTGAAATAGTTTATTTCAAGAGCAAATTTATCATCAGTTTGAGGATACTGCTCTGCAATATATGAAGGTGGAGGAAGGGACCTTGGGAAGTCAGCATGGGCCTTTAAAAGAGTCAAACTTAGAGCTGGAGGGGAAATTCAGGAAGGAATTTATTAAAGTTCCTTTGTCTAGTTTGTTATAAACATCCATCCCCACAAAGCTGTGCCGCTGAATTCCTCAGCTTACCTGCCTTGTTTGTTTACTATGGAAAGATCATCCACCCTATTTGTTCCTGTATATGGAATACTATAACATCTTTGTTGTTAGTAAAGGGACATCACATGTCCCTGTCCTCTTGGAAGGGGATACATGCTTAGAAGAAGAGAGATTGCCTATGGAATTTTTTTGTGATAGGGATTTAATTTTCTCAGTTCTACTTCTTAGATGGAAATAAATGTTTTAACCAAAACCCTCTTTCCATTAATTCTATTAATTCATTCTGAGAAGAACCTGAAAAAGCAATGAAGATTCAGGAAGGCAGAGAAACAGGGTCTTGGCATACTCTGGGATAAAGTGATAACACCTGATAAGCCTTATTTTTGAGGGAATATAGTCCAAACCTCAAGCCTAAAGGCATCTGTACACTGAACAGGGGAGATAGTTGGATGGGAATAGGTGTTTCAGTAAAAGGTGCAACAGCTGCATTTGATGTGAAGATAAATGAAAATGAACATCTTTGAAAATGTAAAGGTTTTGCTCCTACTCCTAAACCTGGTATATGGTTATAGAATAGAAGGTCTGTATTACATACTGTCTGTCTTGTAGGCCATAAAGACCCTGAAAAGGAACTTCTGCCCCTTTTTAGTGTCAGTGAGAGACTTTATGACGAGCAGTGTTCAAGAGTAAGTATTTCAGCACAGTGTTCAATAGGCTGTCTAGGAAAGACTGTGGATCCCAAGGTTTCTTTTCCAGCTGTTGTAAATTTGGTTTTTTTTTTTTTCTGTCAGTACATCTCTCACACTTCTGTTTCTACTGAAGTGAGCTCCATATTCAGGGACACTTTTACACTCTGCTCAGAAGTTTTCTCTGAAGATACACTGGGACAAAATATGTGGTGCATTTTCATCCAGTGGAAAAAACAAAACAAAAAAAA
>VXBX01009581.1:248688-266873 GCA_013400415.1 Scytalopus superciliaris
AAAAAAAAAAAAAAAAAGCTGCAATAACTTTTCTTAATTGGTGTGATATTTTAGGCTTTCTATTTGGTAGTAGAATGATGGGATAAATAATGATAGAGTGCCCTTTGGTACACCTGTGCCAAGCAACACTCTTTATGCCTTCCTTCCTTCTTTAGGCAACCTGTATTTGAAAATTAACCCCCCTCTCTTTAGCTTTAGCTTTTTCTACATCACACTGCCCAGACAGTAAACAAATCTCAAGGCTGATGGTGTGAAATATGTTTTTGAGTGATACATCTTGGGAGGAGTTCAGGAGGACATAAGGTGGGTTTGAATGCTGCAGTATGAGCAGTGATAGGGAGGGATGCTCCTTCACTAGTTCTGCTCTTCAGCTTTAAAGCAGTTTGCATGTCCTTTGGGGCAGGTTAAGGCTGGTGTTAGGGTCACTTAGCTTGCTCCTCTGCCAAGTGTTATTGCAGTGTCTGTGGGTTTCAGAGGTTCAGAGATTAATGCCCCTTTAACTTTTGAAAGAGGAAACATGTTTGGTATATACTTTGGATACAATTGTCCCAATACAATTATTGAAAACCTCCTTTGTTCCTAGCTAAGTCATATTTATTTCCCATGCTCTTTTCTGAGGCATTTGCCTCCAACTGATTCTGTTCTATCTGACAGTGCCTGTTTTCTCTAGAATTGTTTTTCTGAGTCTTGGGGTCTTAAAAATTATTATTTGCTTTCCTAGATGTTTAACAATGTGGGCTTTTTATTCCCAATCCTTATTTTCTAGTGAATTCTTTTAATGGTGCCTTGAGATTTCTGTACAGATGAAGAAGTGAAAACAGCAGCTCTGGGTTAGGGTTTCATCAGTGTGAAAAAAAAAGATGGAAATGTTCAGAGAATGCACCCAGTGCAATATGTCCTTTCCTGTGATAAAGACATTTGGTAAATATCTAAATCCTGCCAGGTGGTTAGAAGATACTTGGCCTAACAAAAGGCGGATCAAGATACAATGGATTCCCAAAGGAGTGACTGCCAGTTTTTGGAAAGCACAGCCTTTTTGGAATTAAAACCACCAGCAGCCTCATTTTAGTGTGAGCTTTGTGTGGCTGTTCACAATTCCAGGTGATCTTAAACATGCCATATGTTTCTATCTTTATCAGTATCACATTCCAGGCTACACTTTGCTTCTTGCAAAGTGTTCCCAAGGCTGAAATTGTTGCTGGCTACCTCTGGCTCAGGGCAGGAGAAAGAGAGAGTCAGGGAATGGATGCTTTCCAAGGGATGGCTTGGACCAATTATTGCTTCATTATTTTGCTTCGCACTTAAGGCTCATCTCTTCTTCTGAGCTAACTTAAGTGGCAATGTGTGATGCTATTTTTTTTTTTTTTAATTTATTTATTTATTTAAAGGATCTGGGAAATTGCCAGTAGTCAACCGTTGCAAGAAAGGCTTGAGGGTCTGGAAATGGGATAAAAATCTGCCCGAGTTTATAAAGCACAAAACTTTGTAAACGAACCTTAAACGAGGCTTTTGTAAGCTGTCTTTTTTTGAGACATTGGAAATCTCAGGGCTCTCAAATTGTCTGGGGATAAGTCCTGCATAGATGATAATTAGCTGGATATTGATTGGGCATGGTAAAGACCAAGCTAAAGCAAAGTTGTCAATGGGCTCTATTAAAAACAAGGGAGTTGGAGAGGAGGGAAATTCTACTTGATGTTTCCAGGTAAGATTTTGCCACAAAAAAACATGGGGGTGTGATAACATATACAGTTGGAAGGTGTTTCTGAAGTAGGAAGGGATGAAGATAAAATACAGGAAGAACTTGAGGGTAAGGCATTACATTTAATTTATGACTTGTGTTTCTTTCTGTATCAGTTTTGGGGCATCACCAGGAGGCAGAACAGGTATTTTTACTGTCAGGAAGAGAAAAAGGCTCCTTTGATTTACATCCTCTACCTGTCATTTTATGTTTTGGTAACTCCCCCTTTTAAAATAAATAATTTTATTTTCATGCTCTCTCTTTATAAGATTGTCTCCAGTATCTCAGGATAATCCATCTGTCAGCTGTTGACCTTAGCAGTGATTGCCAGATTGACATGCAGAAGTTCTTTATGTGATTACAAAGCAAAATATCTGTGCAGGATTCTGGTTAAAAAAACCCAAAACACAAACAAACAAAACCAAAAAAACAAATAAAAAACCCCAAACAAACAAAAAACCCAAAACCAACCAAACAAAAGTAAGTCTTGATTATTTTAATATCTAATACATAATACAAGAGTTGGGATGGGTCAAGGGGAGACTTGCTTTGTCTGCAGCCTAAATGGCTAATCTTTAAAATATAAAACTGATTGCTTAAAGCTTGGTGGGGTTTTGGTTTTTTGGGGATTTTTTGTTTGTTTTTTTTTTTTTTTTTTTGTTTTGTTTTCTTGCAGTATGAGATCCATTTNTTTTTTGGTTGGTTGGTTGGTTTTGTTTGTTTGGTTTTTGTTTGTTTTTGTGTGTTTGTTGTTTGGGGTTTTTTAATCCTTTCTATCTCATGCTTCCCTGCGGTAATATTCTTGTTACACTGACCTCTCATTCAACTTTGCACTTAACATAAATCCTTCAAAATCCTTCATAACAGACAAAATACATCATATTACTGTCCTGGTTTTTTCATTTTGTTTAAAGTTTAGCCTGTGTGGTTTAGCCCAGACAAAATCAGGGTTGGCCCTTTTCCAGCTGAGTTTTAGTCCTGTGTGAAGTTCTGGGTGCCAGAATATATGAAGGATGTAAAGCCATTAGAGAGCACCCAAAGGAGCATCCAATGAGGATGGGGAAGTGTGTGAGGACACTGAGGGCACTTGGGGTGTTCAGCTGGAGAAGAGCAGACTGAGGGGAGACCTCATTGCAAGTCCAACTTCCTCCGGAGGGGCAGGCACTGCTCTCTGCTCTGTGGGGACCAGGGACAGACCCAGGGAATGGCCTGGGGTTGTGTCAGGGCAGGCTCAGGTTGGATCTCAGGAAAAGGTTCTTCCCCCAGAGGGTGGTTGGGCACTGAACAGGCTCCCCAGGGCAGTGGGCACAGCACCAAGGCTGGCAGAGAAATGTTTGGACACTCAGGCACATGGTGTGATTCTTGGGGTGGTCCTGTGCAGGGCCAGAAGTTGGACTTGGATGCCCCAAACCACCTTTATAACAAAAAGAGCTAAAATAAGAAGCAAACTCTGTGGCTGAATGGACATCCAGAAGAAAAGCCACTGCTTTCCCACACTTGACAAGGAGTTTGTGACCAAGTGTCCGAGCAAAGAGTGAGTGAGGAAAGGATTGTGGCCGCTATTGCAGGGTGGTCTTTACTTAGCAAAATCAGAAACTTTAGTAGGTGTGCTTGGGATTTCCATTCTGTTGCATCCTGTACTTTCTTCTATCCAGCCTGGCCTTGGACTGATGGCAAAGGAAGCTCACTGGAGATTTGAGTCACAATGACAAACTGCAGGTATTGCTTCTTAAAGGCTCAAGGCCAGTGCAGTAACTATAGGTGTCACTACACTCACTAAGCATTTAATTCCTGGTTTAATGAGTGTTACGTTTGGGTTTATCCACACATTTTTATTCTTACCTAATTGAGAATCTAAAGGATTAACAGGGTGGGCACCAGCTATAGTACTTTTTATTCTGATATACAAAAGGTGCTTATGATTTGCATTTTAACTCCAGTTCTGCTTTAATGCTGATAATGTGCAAAGCCCACTGATATTACTACACTTTGACACTGAATTACCAGATAAATGACTTGTCAGAGTTCATTTGTGTTTCTGAATGTTTGGCAAAGAGTGACAGCCGCATAGAGCTTATAATTCAGCAATGCATTATCTCAATGAAGTAAAGCAGCTTCCCCTGAAAAATGCAGGGAAAACTAAATTTTGGGGTCTAGATAAGGTGGTTTTAGATTAAAAATGTGATTATGTGCCAAATAAGGGGATTAGTTATAAAAGTCAGATAATGCCAGAGGAAAGGAGATACAGTGACTTGCCTCCTTTTGAGCTAAGAGCAGAATTTTGGATGATCATCAGGCACCTGTACTGGAAAAAGTTTTCTCCCCTTTAAAATGGTAAAAGAACAAAGTTGCTGATATTGTTCAACTTCAGTTCTGTGCTCAGTGTGTTCTGGTTTTCTCTTTTTTGCTAAGCATGATCTCTGCTCTCTGCCAATCAATGTGATGTGACTTTTGAAAATACCTGAGAAAAAATGAGGATAGCAAGTAATTTAAAAACATGTGACGTCACACTGATGAAAAATAAAGCTTCTCTATTTCAAATTCAGCATCTTTTAAATGTGGGGGAGATATATTTGTATTAATTTCCCAGGGGTGGAGAAAGTAATGAAAATTAAGGAAGACCCTACTGCTTCTCCTGATCCTCTTGGCATCATTTCTTGTATCAGCTCAGGGTTCCTTTGCCAAAAACTGAGTGCAATGAATTCAGCTACTGCAAATGCTGTCATAATGCCAGACTGCCAGATACATTACGGTCTGATTACTGGATTTTCAGCCTTAACTATATTTATTTGCCAAAAAGAATTTTGTAATTATGTATATTCGTCGCTTCAACTCATGAAAGACATGTGTGGCATACAGGAAATTAGAGCTCCAGAGATAAGAAACCCTCCCTCCCTCACCTAGGACTGTGTAATTAGTGGTGCTCATTTAGTGGATCAGTTCTCAATTATCCATTAAGTGTAAGTATTTGAGTTAGATCTGTTCCTTTGTCTGACGTGACTGAACATAATTTAGCTTAGAGTATGTGAGATGCTGGGTACTGAAGGCAGCCTGACAGATGACATTTCTTATAAATTGTATTTCTGAATATGAGGCTTAGTACGTGTAGTCCATGTTTATGCTGGGAGGTTGCTGGGAAGTTAAAGCAGAGCTAGGACTATATAGCATTCCGCGGGGAATGCTTCCAGGGACGTGCTGTATAGCTTCAATTTGTTATAATGAGGTTTTGGTGTAATAAATACACGGAGTAAATTGCATAGGAGGCACTGGACGGGATTGATGGTGGCTATAACAAAGCTTTGTTTATGGATAGGTACATAAAAAGGATCAGATACTGCCAGTCTCTAATTCAGGTACCCTGCTGCTGAAAGAAAAAGCCTTCTCAAAGAGTTTGATCACTGGAAGAATAGGAGTCCGCAGCTTAAGCCTGTTTGTATGTGTATTATGTGGATTTTCTCTTTGGTTTTGTTTTGTTTTTAACTTCTTGCTGTACCTATGGGTTATTTTGTAAATGTTTTCAATATCTGGTAGAGTCTGTCATTAGTTGGTTTAATATTTCAAGATGTTAACACTTGCTAATACCTTGTACTTACTTTCAGTCTTAATTTTTAAATACCCTGAACACCAAATAAACACCATTACTGGAAAGCTGACATTTATTAATGCAAGAGCATCTCTGCAAGGGTGGCTGGAGGGTGAATTTAATAGCACACTTGTGACTTTGTCCCATATAATTTGTTTAGTTGTTTCTTTTAGAGCACAGTAAGGGCAGTGTTACCCAATGTAATAGAGTAGGTAGAATCTTTTCAGCTTTAGAAGAGCTTGAGCCCCACTGATCTATGAAATCACATACTTGTTTAAGGGGAAATGCATGAGACCTGGGCAGCTGAGACCATGGACTGCCCTCAAGCAGGTCAGACTGATTTTGGGTGATGTGCATTATCTCAATCCTTTCTTGAGTGATTTCCCCTTTCCACGGGTTTAGGCTGGTCCAAGGGTGTTAATTTAGACTTCTCTTATAATCCTTATTGTCCTTGGGGACATGTCCAAAGCTGTCTGGTTGCCAATCTATTAATCTTATTTGTAAATGTGTTAAATATTGGACTGCACCTTATCTATAGCAACCTTATCACAAAATTCAGGCAACGCCAGACAGAATATGGAGTGTTGGATAATGAATTTAACAGGCAAAACCAGCATCTGTGTTTCTTTTGCATATTGCATGTGTACAAGTTCTTTTCAGAATTTTCAATGTCAAAGTTTCATACTCTAAAACAGGTGTTTATGTCCATAAGACATAACTTTTAGGCTTAAAGTTCACCATAGAAAAAAAATGCAGTAAACTACTTATCCCCTCTTTTCTTATTACCACTATTGTTCTGTTTATACCACCTGCTTTTCCTCTCTGATATTTCTATTTAGTATGATCAAACTAAACTTATGGCAGCTGTTCTTGGTTGGAAAATTCTGCTTTCTGATTCAGAATAAAAAGCTTCTGGGTCCTGATTCACACCCTCTATTTCTATGAACTGGCCTCAAGCAGATCCCTCCTTCCTTCATCCAGAGGAACTCATAGCTGAAGAGTAATGAATACAGCAATAGCTGTACATTCACACCATGCCTTTCTACATGTCTTTGCACACTTTGAGGGTGAAATCGGGTGAGCCCAAGGAAGCAGGAGTGTGCCTGATGGTCTGGGGGTCACTAAAGCCTGAGACAGGTTTCTGGCTTGGCACCCAATGCCCCCAGTTCTGGGGGTGCATGGCAGTGATTCAGATCAGTATTTTAAGGCACTGATCACCTTGCGTAGTGCAAGGATTTCTCACCTCAGTTTCTCAGCTAGAGCTATGTAAAAGCTGTTGTTTTTGTCTTCTGTGGTGGACAAAAATGGACATTCTGGTTCAGAACACTTGGCTTTTTGATAAAAACCTGACTTGCATGAGAGGACAGAAAACCTGAGGTACTGCTTAAGCCCTCGAATTATGCTCAGTTATCATGTCCTCTTCCCCAGCCCCCCTTCACCACTTAGTTTAAAACCAAGCTTTATCACTAGATTTATTTTTTTTTCCATTCCCCTTTTATACCATAGTTATAAAGCAGAATAATTAAGCTTTTTAGTGGTCATTTACTGTTGTTTTGCACAGATTTATTTCAGCTAAGTGGCTTTCAAGTGTGTACAAAGAATGATAAGATAAGGTTTTTACTTGAGCACTTAAACTATAAACCATCTGTCTGTGAAATGCAATGTTGGTTTCCCATCAACTTTCTTAAAAGTTACTGATTGCTTTAAAGCAGGGCATGGTTTAGTATTCCTAAATAGTTTTGTAATGACTGCAGGAAGTGTTAATTCTGAAACCAGGCCTTCACTTCTGCTCAGTGCATTTGTGTTTTTGATTAACATCTCCAAATTCAGTTGATTGAGGGTGGGGGGACACATGGAAGGTGCTCAGGTTTTATGCTCATCTGTGCAATAGGTGACCCTCTTGCATGTGTCTTCTTTGAGACCTTTCTTAGGCTTTTTCTTGTCTTGCTCTGTGTCTGTGGTCCTGTGTGTTTAGGTGTACATCACTCTCCTCCACAGAGTAGTATTCTATCTTGTTCCTACAGCACGTTCAAGTGCAGAAAGTCATGTTGGTGTCATGATTAGAAAGTAAATGTTATTTCTTGTGCATAAATGCTAGGTCAAAAAAGGTATTTTCCATACAAACAACTGCATCACAAACAGTTGAACTGTGAATTGAATATTGGAGAATACACAGCAATTCCAATTTGTTACATTTGTTAGGAGTCATCTTTATTTCCAAGCTGTTTGGTAATTTGATTGGGACTTTTGAAAGATTTGTTTTGCAAACCCTAGATTTTTCTCACAATTTGAGGATATTCATAAATGTGGCACATATTAATTCTGTACAGAAACAAGAAAAAAGAAATATGGGAAAACGCAGTGAAAAGTGAATGCCCAGTGAAGAACTTGCATAATTTTTCACTATACAGCTCATAATTGGGAGGTTTGATGTGTGATCATGCAAAGAAAGGATGGGTTTCTTTTCCTTTGGGACTATTCTATAATTATCTATCGTTAGGGCCCACTCCATGATATCTGGATGTCATTGTGTAAATGCTGCTTTCCATCCAGATGCTGATGATCCCTTTCCACCTTCTCCTGTTTCTACATCAGTGCGAGATGTCATGTTTCTAAAGAGCAATTTGGAGTGCATGTGGCAAAAACTTGCTTTTTATTCCCAAGACACTTCACTGTTTGGAAGAGTGAAGCATGCATTTATGGAGCTTCTGAGAATATAGAGTCACAACAAATCTTGGAAGGGACATTCCAACCCCATGGCCATGGGCTGGGATGCCACCCTACCAGGTCAGGTTGCTCAGGGCCCCATCCAGCCTGGCCTTGGACACTTCCAGGGATGGGCCATCCACAGCTTCTCTGGGATCATTTGTGATAAACTTCAGATTTGTGGGCATGTTACAGGTCACCCTCCAGAGAGGTCGGAAACTTGTAAGAAGTGGAGGCGAGCTGGTGGCCAAGACTCTGGATCCAACCTCATCCAGGGCTTGGTTCCAGCTCTGCTTGTTCAGACTTGCATGTCTGGCTTGGCAAGCTGGGATCAAAGTGACTGAAAACTTGAAAACAGTAGTTATAGATAAATATTTTGTAGCCCATGATGACAGGTATCAAGGATGAGAGTTACTGAGATGCAGGTTTTGGAAAGCAGTTAGTCAAGTACCTGGACTTAAGGCTGAGAAGACTGTAATATGTATATGTAGCAGCTCAGAAACAGGGGCAGTTTTCAGTTCATCTGAATGTATATGTTAATTCTACAACCTTCATTATGACCAATTCACCACAGAGAAAAATCTCTCATTATATGAGGCATTGACATGCTTTGATTAAAATTTTAAACATGTGTGACAAGTGCAAATTTTCCCACTTTTACGAGCATGTGGAGAATCTGCAGGGGGTTTGAGGACATTTTTAAATAGATGAATAAACCGCATTTTACTAGAATTTCTTAATGAAGATTTTATATATTCAGCCTAATAATTAAATTGAACTCTAGTTACCCTTGCACTTGCCAGAAAAGTGTATGCATTTCAGCTTCCACAAAACAACTACTCGTGTACCTGAACGTACAGAGAAAACTTTTTTCCCCCTGTGACTGGAGAGCAGGGCTGAGTCCTCACAGAACATTCTCAAAGATGGACTCCTTAACAGTCTGGATACATTTTAATCCTAGATTTAGTAAGTATGGTGTGGTGTCAATATCTGCTTGCACATCACTCTGGTTTAACTTTGTCTAACTTCATTTTTCTGGAGAGTTTTTGGGCTCTTGGAGATGATTTAGATGCTGAATGCAGTGGTTAAACAACAGCCCTGATACAGTAACTTTACTTCCTTGCAGTTTGAAAGCTCAGCCAAGAGGAGTAAGTTGTTTTGAGCAATGGTGGAGAGGTCAAAAATCTTTTAGAAGCTGTCACTGTTTGATGGTGAGGGCAGCTAGGGAATGGTTTGTAGTTATCCTCTCTGCAGCAGTTGTGCCACTCCACCTTAAAACAAGTTTGAGCATTAGGTAATATAAGTTTTTAAAGGCCATTAGTCTGCTTTCTGGCTTCCAAGTACCATAGTTGAAACTGGACCTCTAGAGGGAAGAGCCTCAATAGAGAAGGTGGTTAGTGAAGGATTTGTTTACAAATTTAGTGTGTCTGTGGAAACTTTATATCATAGTTTTCTAAAATGTGTCAGGTGTCCCAGAATCAAGATGTCTATGGATCTATTACAGGTTCAAGAGCAAAAAAGAAAGTGTAAAAGGTCCAAGCCCCTCTATGTAAATTCCAAGAGTAGATGGCTAATAAAGTAAAACTTGAGGCTGAAAATTCCCATCTGTCCATGAGAAGGGTGAGGTGAAATTACTTCCATGGTTCACTAAAAGAAACTCTGGGGAAGTTTAAAACTGGGGTGATCAATAGTGAGGCTTTGTCCTCTGAGAAGCACAGCCTTTCACATAGATGAGTATCCTAAGGAGAGGTTTTACACACCTCCACCCTGAAGTTCTGCCAAATAAGTGATATTCTTAGCATAGGTAGCAGGAAAAGAACATGCAAATACACAGACAGTTCTTTACACTATGACTAGGGCAAGTAATTTATCATAGAGTCTTGAACAAATTCCATTGTTTTGAAAAAAGAATTTGGCTGGATTTGGAGTAAAAGTGGGGCACTTTTTAGGGGTATAGGGGAAAAAAACCCCCTAAATACAGCCTGATATAAAAGTAAGTAATTAAAACTCATAACACCTTTTTACCCCCTCCCCCCCCAAAATCCATTTTCAGTGTTACATCACACCTATCATTAAAGAAGTTTAATCCTGACATATTTAGAAGTATTGAGTCTTCCCAAGGATACCAATGGATGAAAGAATTCTGTCCTCCACACTAATGAGCTCTTAATATGAAGCTAATCCCTCACTAGGATGGTGTATGACTCACTGGCCTCTCCTGTTCTGACCCTGCCTGTGCAAGCAAAAATTGAGGTCACACAGATGACTCTGATCACCTTTTTTTTTCAGAAATTCTGCTCTGTCAGGAAAGTACTGTAAAGTATTCACAATACAGTTACACTGTGGATTGCTATTTGACACTTTCTCATTTTCTGTTTAAAAACCACCTTCCCCATGCTCAATACTCACTCTCCTCACTAACTCCTGGGCCTCTTTTCTAATGCAAACAGTAAATTTCAAACCCATCATTATATGTATTGATTGCTATTTTCCCCATTTTCATTTGTTAATGTTGAATTTCATTGGACATTTTATCTCCTACAAGGTGTTCTGCTTTGCAGTTGGCTGTAGATTAGACTATTGCAAAACACTTGGTATAATGCCCAGGTTGTCACCTTGTCCAGGCCACAGATCTCTGTTTAAGATCCTGATGTGTCTCACTGACAACCACATTTCAATTTATGTAGGCAATAATTAACACAGACTTTGCTGTCTCGTTCTGTGCTGCACCAAGAGAGACTGATCTTTCCTCGAAAGGCTTTCAAGACATACCACTGAAAATGTGTGTTCTCTGTTTTTTTGTTTGTTTAGGGGCTTTATTTTTTTTATCAAAGGTGCAAATATGCTAATAAATTAACTGAATACCTGTTGATCTGTCCTCGTGCACCTTTTCAAAGAATCCACGTAGATTTGTGAAGCAATTTGTTTAAACAAAAGGCATGGTTGCTTCCACATATATTTAATTATTATCTTACTCTAATTGCTCTGTTTTCCTGATATAAATTAGACTCCTCTGTAGTTCTGTGAATCATGTCGTGTATTAACCTTCCTAAAGATTAGGATTGTGTTAGTTTTGTTTTGTTCCTTTTGAGTAGGATTCACGTGGTAGGACAGGTGACTTACAAGTCTAGCACCTTGATGTTGCAATTCCTGATTGAATTATCCTCTGCTTCAGAAAGTGTATTGCATTTTGGTATTTTAGTTTGTTTGTTTAAAATCACTTATATTGAGCTTCAGTTTAAGTTTGTCAATGATTGACTTAGAGCGTGGACCTCCCATCTTCTCCTCTACTGAATGCAAATGGGAAGAATTTAGTTAGGCTTTCAGCAAAAATTGCAATTTCTCTTTGATGTTCTGTGTGCCCCGCTGAGTCTGAGAAGCAACTAGATTTTCATGCACCTTCTCATTTAGTTCATGATGACTTAAGCATTTTAATTTTTATTTTGATTGAATTTCTTTTCCTTTCTGTTTCCCCATACAAAGGCTTGCTCTATTAAGTGCGTCTTTCATGTTCCTGATTAACTGTGCCATCATTTTCCTTTGCTGTTTTAGGATAGTACTTACCCCAAACCTTTAACAGGGTTTAAACTTTAAACTGTGTCCATTTCACTCACAGAAATTTATTGTTTTAGTTGCTCTGTTTCATTTTCACTACACTGTTTATATATCAAACTATGTATAGCTTATAGATACAGCATATATATAGTTTACCGTCTATAGTTATTTTAAAATACTGCTCTGTAGTTTTCAGTACTAATGAGATAACATGACTGTTCATGCCAACATTGCAGGGCAGCTGCAGTAATTTCAGTGCCATACTTTGGCTAACTCAGGGATTCATTTTTCCCCCTTCTCAATTCTCTGCTGAATTAAAGGGAGTTGTGCATGATATCTCAAAGCTTGAGTTCCCTTTCAGTGTACAGCGTGCCTTTTGCTCTGCCTGTGATTGGAATCTTCTATTATTGTAGTCTTTTTTTTTTTTTTTCTCCTCCCAGATTTCTGGATGAATAGTTGAATTGAAGGAATAATATGGTTTTCCCCTTTCTGTATTGTAAACCATGGCTTTTCTGGTAGGCTGTGTATGACTTTGACAGGAAAAATATCAATCAAACTCTTTATACAGCAACCTAAAGTAATAATACCTAATAATGAGGATAGAACTAAGCAGACCAGATGGCATTTTGTGAAAAATGAGGAAAGAGCAACAATAAATAACATGGAAGCATAAAGGATAAAAGAAACAAACCAACAGCAAATAAACTCCTACTCAGACGTGTTATATGATGGACCATTCTTTGTTAAGTAGATCATTTGACAATTAGAAGGTTTCATTTGTGCTCTTTGTTTGCTTTGTTGATGTGGATGTAGGGGGTTCATAATTTGGCTTCCTGCAGGAGCTGGTGAGTGGAGGATGTCAGGATGGAGCCAAGGGGATGGCACTTTCAAGCTGCAAGACCCATGAAGGGCCCCCAGCAGCAGCAGGATGTGTTTTGTTATTCAGAGTGGGTGTTATTCCCTGGGGATGGCTTGACTGGCTGCAGCTTTGGCAGTATTATTCGGGGATGATGATGAATGGAACAGTCCATTCCAGCATAGTCCTGGGCATTCCAAATCCTCCAGGCAAGGTTCCACAAAGAAATAGTCACCATTAGTTGTCCCTTTCTCTCCAAAGTCCCAGGGCACCTGTGGTGCTGGGTGTTTGCATTCCCAGTCTCCTTGTTTGCTCATCCTTTGCAGTGCAGAGGAGCAGCTGGGCCATGGCCACAGGCACAGGCAGCCCTTGGGGAAGCTGGACAGTACAGAGAGCCTGCCCTGCAGCTGAAATGGGTTTGGGGCATTTCCAGCTAAACAGTGGGAAGCTGGGGTTTAGATGGGTATCTTCAAACTGCAGTGTCTGAGGGTGTCTGATCTGCAGCTGAGAAAGCTCAACACCCTTTACCTGGTGGTTTTAACATCACTGTAAGAGAAGTGCTCTGGTAGGTTCAAATATCAGTAAGACAGTTTAAGTCCTTCTAGTGGTTTTAAGTCCATAAAATATAGCAAGGTATGAAAAGTGGTTAGATGGACTCATGGATGAAGAATCCATCCATGGTTAGCTAATACACAGAAGTGCAGATGTGTTGTCTGAATGGGCAAGTCCTGAAATTATGGTTTTCTTGGCCAGGACAAATATAAAATTATATAACTGTCTGTTATATCTTATTAAGACTTGCTGTTGGCAACGAGTAGGCTTAGGATATTGGGCTGGGTAATCTATATTCTGACCCTGTGCAACCATTCCTTTGTTCTGATGCCCAGGCCTAGCACAGCTGTGTTTGCTCTGCCCTGGCAAGTTGTAGATAATGTAGAGTGAACAAGAGGAGGGTCTGCCCATGAGAAATGGTTATTTAATTGTAACTCAGTGGTGCACCTTTCTCCTCAGTTACCAAACCAGTCTGTTGAAAGGCCTTCCCAGTGCTGTGTTATCAGACCCTGTTGGCAAAACACCCCAGTGATATTTCTTTATGGTAACAGCTTGAATTCTGTTGCATCAAAGCTCAATTCAAGCACCTGATTGCTTTCCAGGTCCTAGACCTGGCCAGGCAGTAGGACAGCCTGCAGAACTACCTGTTGTCTGGCACGTAAATGCTCAGGTTTTAACCTTTGCAAAAGTTACAATGCAAAAACAAAAGTGCAGAAGTTTTGTCTTGATGAATGCAATTTCTGTCAGTGCTGAAAATCGATGGAGTTTCACCTGGGCAAAACCGGTGTAAATTGGGAGTTGAATGAAGCCCATTACCCCATTTGTCATGTACTTTCTTTTCTGCTGTTTATGTCTTTCCTTGCTCGTGGAGGGTTTCAGATTAATATCCACGGTTCATTTAGCAAGGAAGGCGTGTGGATTTTCTTTCTTTTGGAGAAAAAATTGCTGTCTGTCAGTACCATGCCCCCTAAAGACAGAGGCTTATCTGTGAAACCTCCTTACAATTATTGTATAATGAGTTCCAACCAGTTCATTAAAAGTGAAAATCACCAAAGAGACCTTTTAGGGCTAATCATGTATGCTGGATGGTTCAGTGTAAGTACAGTGTAATCTGAGCAGGCAGATAAGACCTTGTCTCTGTGGTAATCCATTAATATTGTTCAAAGTGTTAAACAAAAATAGGCTGAATGTGAAATTTCACATAATTCTCATAAAGCTACATTGAATAAAGGGTTTCAATTTGATTTGGGTAAAATTAACTCTTCCTGACAGGTCCATCTACCTGACTCAGTGAAATGCTTAGTTATTTACATATCTCATCATATTTGTGGCAGATCGAATAAAACTTGCCAGAAAATAGTTTATTATGTGGGTTGGTTTTTACTACTTATTGCAGGAGCCAGTGTATTTGTTTTCTATATTAAAATGATTTCCCAAATTGTAAACTATTAATAAAAGTTTTCACCATCATATTCACATACCTTTTTTTTTTTCTTGTAAATAACTAAAGAACTGAACTTTCTATCCAGGCTACTCATAAAATTAAGAGCAAAATTAAGACTGAAATGCTTCATCTTTCAGAGAATTTGCAGTGCCAAATCTGAGATACACAACTGATTTGTCTCCTTACCTCCTGCATTTCAGAAGGCAAGGCAAGCGGCATTGCCCTCTTGAAAATTTAATTTTGGTGTGCTGAAAGTTGTGATATTTCCGTGATCAGATTATCACAGACAAAAAAGGGAATGGTGAGATAGTTTAACCTTTGTCTTGATGGGTGGGAATCTGTATATTTTTATTTATTTATTTTTAATAGAGACGGAGAGGCTGTGGAATCTCAGATGTGTGGAACAACATAATTGAATATGAAGCACCATAGTAAGCAACATCCAAGAGTGATGTCTACTACAGTGAACCAAGTATTTGTGCTCATTTCTAGTTCTAAACTGATTTCAGCCATGCAGGAAAAGGACCTGCTGACATTTCAGTCAAAATGTTTGCTCAAGAAACTCATTTGTATTGAGAGTAAATAAATAAAACTTGATTGAGTATTTTGCCCACTGTAAATATGTTTTTTGTAAGTCTCTTACACAGGCATTTTTCTTTGTTGCTTTGCCATGGGGGAAAATGCTTTTTTTGCTGAAAATTGAAATATTTAGACAGAAATACTATGTTAGTGCCTAATGGGAATTGTAGCTGCTGCCTCAGGCCTGAGCTCTGATTTGTACCCATGTTTTCTCTATCACTCCTTTCCCACCCCTTCCCTTTTCCACATATAGCAGTGGTGTCCCTGGTCAGGTTGCAAATCCTATGCTTGATTTTTTTTTTTTTCCTGAGGTGGAAAAAAGCAGATTCAAACATGTAAATGGGAGGAATGAAACTCAAAAGTTCCAGCAAGGTACAGTAAGAGCCAAATATCTTGTTGGAAAATTTTTTTTTTCAAAATGGGTATAAAAGAGAAATTCTTCTGAATCCTTTCAAGAAGGCAAAGTGGAGATGCATGAGAACTGTAGTGGAACTTAATTTATAAGTTGCTATTAACAGAAACTATTATGCTGTCATCTGTTATGCTTTGGTGACCCTGTCCCTGCAATAGTATCATATATGGGCACAGAGGTGAAGAGGATGACTTTAAAAATATAAAATCCTAAAATGCTATTGCAAAACCCATTGCTGGGGAGCACTGGGAACCATCTGCTGTTCTGCTTCACGTAGCCACGGTAGTTCCTTCAGCTGCTGCAGCTCACCGGGGTGCCTGTCCTACAGTATTAAAGATTACTACTGTTTTGAAAAACATAATATATAAATAAAGTATTACTCTCACAGGAAGGCAAACCAAACATGTTTATCTTTTCAACACGCAGTGAGTAACTGGCATGCTGTTGAAAGGAATTGATTTGGGGCTTCTTAAAAAGAAATGCTATTGTATTACTACTCTTAACTTGCTTATGGTTTAATGTAAATGTATCTACCTTGATGAGTGTGCCAGTACTATCAAACCTTTATGTGTCAGAATGAGGGTTTGCAACTTCTTTAAGAGAATGCTTTTTTGGAGCCTAATGATTGACACAAACCCCACACCACTGTTGCTAGTGGTGTTCGTCAGTAAATTAATATTATCTATGGTATGATTGATTACAAGGGTGACCATCAAGCAAAAACTGTTTAATCCTCCCCTGTTCGAGGCTGGGGCTGACTTTCCCCAGTTTCAATCAGCTGTCTGTATCAAGTGGTAAGTTGTGTTATCAAATCCTGCTGCTCTGGAGCACTAGCATGAAAAGTGAATTAAGGTTGGAATGAGATGTGATTGTAATTTGTAAGGGAAAAGCCATTCTGATGAGGCGAATGGAAATAATGCTTTTTATGGAGACTTTCTGGAAGGCACTGCTTGAGAGGTGTTGGCAACTGAAACATCATCAGAGCAGTTTATACCATATCTGCTAGGATGTTTGGGAGCTCCTTAGTTCAAGACATCCTTTGATGGCAATTGCTTGGATCATTCGTTTTGGCCAAGGTTGGAGATACATGATAAGCTGGAACACCTACAGTGCAAAATGAGAGAAAATAGGCAAATTGGGGGGGGGAGGTGGGAAATACTTCAGGTGCTTCAGTGCATATCATAGGTCTGTCATACTTAGGTTAGACTTCATTCCAGAACACATAAAAGAAAAAATATGTGTTTTCAGTAGAAATATAGATTGGTTCACTGCCAATAATGACAAGCAAATGCTTCAGCTTAGTGTTGCACGATACTGTTAAGGGTAAAAATGTAGTGATTCCAAAGTCCTTCTGCCTTATCAATAATTAAACCATGCAACCATGGGAATGAAACCTTTTCTTAAAACATATTTTAGCTGAGATGCTTCAAAATAAACCTCTTAACTGCCCAGCATTACATGTAGGTGAAAGGTTCTTTTGCTTTGCTGTGGATGTGTTGTATTGCTTCAGACACACTGTCCCCAGTGGTGTTTAATCAATTTTAATTCATTTATCATTGATATCTAAATGTGATATCTCAACTTTATTTGGAAAATGTGTGGACTCGTGAAGTGGGCTTGTATTCTTGCAGTTCTGGTAGATCTTATTTTATCTCTCCCCACTTGAATAAATCCTCCTTCTCCACAGATGACTGAAATTGAGAGCTTGTATGAAAACTGTTCCCATCAACACATATTACAGTGAGAATGATTTTCTTACCTCTTCTGGATGTTATTTAAATTATGCATCAGTGATGCCATTGGCCTTTTCCTAGACACTGTGTGTTTATGCTGTGGAGTAACTTTGCCCTTAAGTAAAACAAATCTTTTTCTTCAGGTTTGATTTTATCCCTGAAATACATGTTTTAATTCTCCAAGTAACCTTATAAGTACCTTTGCTTGATTTAGTTCTTTAAGGTAAAATTCTGTATTATTCCAATCTTCATCTCCTTCATGTTCAAAATTCCAGTCCTTTCCTTTGAGGGTTGCTCCCAATTTTGTTTTCCAAGAAACTTTATTGCAACTCTTGTCCAATGGGTCTGGGTGATTTGTCACTATACTCAATATCATAAAGTACCTCAGGAACATCCCTAGGTGGTATCCAGCATTAGGAGCCTCCAAAGGAGCACGTTGTCATTTCTACCTTGACAAATCTGTTACTCACTTTATGTAAGTTAGAACAGGAATTTTAGTCTTCATTGCAATGATGAACCTTTCTTAGATTTTTTTTTTTCCCTGAAGAAAAACATCAGGTTGTATTCTGGAGTGCAGAGATTTTGTTCTTAAAGCTGTTTATGTGTTGTCCTATTTTTACCTCATCCCCACCCCTTGGTTTTCTTCTTCAAAACTTGCATTTTAAAGCTTTTGAATCTACTGAAAACCAACCACCTGCATTCTTTCCCATGTTCCCACCTTTTTTGTTTTTTGCATTTATTTAAGGTGATGCCATGTTTCACTGAACTTATTAAAAACCATTGGTCTGCAGTTTTGTGTGGTGCTTTGTCCAGATTTGTGGGTTTGGAATTACCTGGTCAGTGTGCTGTGTTTTAAATTTTTGCTTGCACATGGGTTTTTGGCATTACTTATTTCTACACTTCTCTCCCCTCCCCATTTCCTCCAATGTCAACATCATCTGCTGTGCACCCAGTGTTTTATTGTGTAGCTTCCATACATTATCTTTAATTATTACTCCTTCATCATTGCTTTTTTTTTTTTTTTTTT
>VXBX01009581.1:266894-458067 GCA_013400415.1 Scytalopus superciliaris
TTTTTAATGGCTGAATAATTTTTTGGCTTCATTTTTAATGCAGTGTCTAACTCAGTGTGACTATGTACAATTTTTGCTCTGTTTGTAATTTTCTTCGTCTTTAAGATATAATATTCTTTGGTAAGTCATTCCTCTGTTGCTTTATAAAACTCCTGCATATCCAAGTGTTCCATTAGTATTCCATTTCACAGGCAGAGGAGTACTTGCTTCAGGCACCCATTCCAGGCACTGGTTGTATCTTTTAGTCTTAATGAAATTCAGAATTTCAGCTTTTCTTGAAAAAGTCCTGGCGTGTCAACAATAATTAAAAAGATGGATTTTATTCATTATGTTGCTATCATTTCCTGAATGTTTTGGGACTTGTAAGAGCTATTTTGAAAACGCAAAGATTTAGTTTTCAGACTGTGCCTTATTTTTTAAGTTGTTCTTCTTCTAAACAATCATGTAATTAGATTTCTGGAAATCCATAGATATAGATAATAGTCATTAATTAATGTAAAAACAAAACATCTATGAACAGTGGACTAAGTTCCATCCTGACTGAAATCAGGTTGGCTTCAGTATAAAACACATTTCTTGGAGGACTCTTCTTTTCCTAAGTATGAAGTGCTGGAGGGCAGAGGGATGAGAAACAGGAAGGGCTGCTGCTGACACCTCACTCAGTCGCTGCAATGAAAAGCCTTTTGCTGTGTCAAGTCACCTCTTGCTCCTGCACTTCGACTCAAACCCTCCTGTTCCTTCAGCTTTCAAAATACATAAGTCAGACTTGTAAGACCAAAGTGCTCACACCAGCACGGGGTGAGTTTCGTGTGTATTCACTTGTATTTTTTCTCTCCTTATTTCCTGGTCTTTCTCCTTATTACAGCCTTTGATGTAAGGGGAAAACAAAAAAAGGCAACAAAGAAAATACGAGATGAGAGCAAGGGGGAAATGTTGCCTTCCTCTGTATGGGAGTTGAAAAATCCTGGAATGCTGCAGCAGCAGCAGAGAATTTCCCTGGAGAAATCTCTTCTCATGCTTTTAGTTTCCAGTGGCAAAACAACAGTCAACATTGAATATGTTTTAAATGCTGATACCTGGAAGAGAGTGGTAAACTTTGTGAGAATGGGTTGTCACCTCTGATCTCTCCTTGCGGATTTTTTATCTTGTCAGTAAAGGTAAACTGCGGTTTCTTGGTACTTCTGAGGTTGCTGTTTGACTCTGGTGTTCCTGAGCCACAGGTTGCATTCAGATTATGCCTGATTTTCAGTGGAGTTCACAGGAGCAGGGAGGCAGTCCATCAGTGCAAAGAAAAAAATAGCCCAAAGAGCAGAATAACAGTCTTTTAATATACAGGCTATGTAAGAATTACTAGAAGCGTTGTTTTTTGCTAAGAGTAGACAATACTCAGACATAAATTTTCTAACATGGGGAAGGTCAAGGCAGTGGATCAGAACTTGCTTCTACAAACTCAGGCTCAGTCTGAGAAACTGCAAGCTGTTTGTTGCAAAACTGAAGATAAAAGAGTATTCACCAAGCCTGTGGGCTTTCTGTCATTTAAATTATTCTTTTGAACTCCTGTGCCCATTTTTCTCTGGTAACTGTTAATTAGTTTTAATTCTTTGGATTGTACTTGGAGGTTTTGTTTCAGTGCCCACCAGCTGGCTCAGTAATTTAGAGGAAGTTATATCCATACAGTCTAGAAGGAGTTTAGGACTGGGCTATGTGTGGAGTTTGATGTGACAAAAATACACAGTGTTTTCCTGAATTTCTTCCCTTTCAAGCAGGATTTTGAAGAGAAGAGCTTTATTCAGTTGAGTTATTTTGGTATCATAATTGAGACTAAAAATTAGCCAAAGGATGTGCTTGGGTGTTTTGTTTTTTTTTTCTGACAGTGTAGGATAAAACTTGTGGGAGAATCATCTTTCCTTGTTTCTTTCCTTTCTCAAAGCCAAGAAGAATCACAGAATTATTGAATCCATCACAGAATTATCTAGTCCACCCCTTGCTCAAGTAGGTTTTTTAAGACTGTCCAGTCTCCAAAGACCGTTCTGGGCATCCTGTTTCAGTGTGTGGCCACCTTTACAGTAAACAATGAAATTTCCTGCATTTCAGTTTGTGTCTCTTTTCCTGTCACTGGGCACCACTAAAGTGGCTTCTCCCTCTTTCCCTCTTCAGGGTTTATACACATAAATAGGATATGTGTCAGAACCTGACTGTTTCAGAACCTGGACAAACCACTTTGTCACCCCATTCCTCATTTAAAAATTAAAAATTAAAAGGAGACAGGGAAGGGAGACACAACCCCAACATTTTATGAAAAAAAAATTGTGCTGCTTCCTCTGAAATACTTGTTCTCTCAGAAATTCTAATCCCTTTATCCCTGCAGCATTTCTGTATGAAAGTTACATTAAGTCTGTCCTGAGACTGAATAATGATTCCAGATGGATTACTAAAGGCATGCAGTAAGCCTGTTTCATGGGGGAAGCAGAGCTGGCTAATCAGCTGCTTTAAAACCCTCTCACTAACCCCTGGAGTTTCACTTGCCTTTGGGTACCTGTGTGTGACCTCCGGGAGAAATTTGAATGTGTTCTGTATTCTGAGTCTGTTAATGTGTCAGCAACTTCAGCTTTAGTGGCTGCCAGTGTAAACGCTTTGAAATAGAAGTGGCTTTCCATTTTAACAAGTAAATCATACCCTTAAAAATAAAATTTAAAGGCCAGCTATTTAAAATAATTTTGTTCCTGGTGCTACAACTGTACGACAGTGTCTTCCACAGTGCAACTTTCTGCCTGTTTTTATTGTCTGGTGTGACACGTGCACTTCTTGTGCTAAATTTCAAAGCCACAGATCCACCAGGTATCCAAGCTGCTCACTTGATCCAGGCAGGAAGTTTTATTTAATCTTCTGCTTTGAACCAGCAAAGGTTTAGATTTTTTATTTTATTTTTTTAAAGAGGAGGAACTTCATTTGCTGTATTATTGCTAAAACATTGAACTACTGCTCAGGTTGCAGGTTGGTGCGTGGCTCTCCTAACGAGCCCCTGTATTGCAGTTCAGCATTCTGGAACTGTCCCACTTGCTGAATCCCTCTCTGTTACCTCTCAGAGTAATAATTTCTCCTTCACACTGTGGAAATCCAAGGAATGCTCAGCATGTTGTGGCTGGGCCGTGCACAGCTGGTGTGACAGAAGATTAAGTTGCCCATACACTAAACAGAATGATTGATGGCCCAGGTTTTCACCCAGCAAAGTGCAGTTTTGTTACATAATTACAAGAATTATGTGCAGCGCTAAATCTATTCCCTGACTATGAATTGAAGGGTTGTTCTGACTGAGTTATGAAAGAAATTAGAAACTAATTTGTGGAAACAACATCTGTTGTACGCAGGCAAAAAAAAAAAGCTCTTGGAAGAAATGAAGAGAATTTATTCCCCTCTCTTTGCAGCTATTTATAAGACAAAAGGAGCAACTCCGAAGGATTGAAGTCAGTAGTTTCTGTGCAACACATGTTTATGTACACAACCCCATTTGCTGAAAAGCAAGGGCTTTTTTATTTTTTAAATACCCCCAGGGCTATCAAGCATAGGAAAGATGCCTTGAGTGAGGTACGGAGAGTGAGAGTCCCTTTCCATACCTGTTTGGCACATGGTCTGTTGAGCTTGTGAGATCTTTGTCATTAATGTCCCAGGTTTGAGATGAGGTTACTCGGTAATTAAGTCTGCCAGGGAGTAGAATAAAAATGATGAAGGCTGCTTGAGTTCTGGGAATGTGCCTCCTCCACTTTCCAAGCAGCCTGACGTTTTCTGAAGTGGATAAGTAACCCAGCACTTTACACAGAAAAAAAGTGCTTTGCCATCTGCATTAGATTTACTCAGTTTTGGCAAGGGTGAATACAGTATAAATGTAATTCCCTCAGTGCCTTTTCACATTTAAAAAGAAAAAAAAAAAAAAACAGACCAACTTGTTTCTTATTTTACATTGTCACCGAGAAAGAATAAGGAAATTTAGCACAACCTGCACTTGTTCTTCCATCATGTTCTTTCCAAAGACAACACAATATGACCAGTGAGAAATTTTGAATGTGTGGTGTGCTGGTGTTGAGTACCTATTGCACTAGTTCTAGTGGGTTACACAGGTTCTGTGTGTGTATTTTTGTTTAGACAAGAGGGATAGCAAGGATTTTGGAGGTCAGTTACCAGTCCTGACTGATATAAAGCCAAGCAGGCTTGTTGCAACTACAGGTGACATTCATATTTGCAATGGAAATGCACCCTCTGAGAGAGTGCAAAAAGTCATCTTTAGAATTTGAGGGATGTTGGATGAGAGGGGAGGAGTCAAAAGTGTCAGCAGTGTTATCAACCCGAGGGATTGAAAAAAAAAAGAAAAAATAAAATTCTAGTGGCTGTGGAAGCAAGAGAAATATTCTAGTTTACAAGGGGAAATGAATTTAGTTTTGGCTTTGGGAAAGTAAAACTGGTGATAAAGCATGAAAATAAGGTACTGAATGAAGGAAGAAACCATTACATAATCCAGTCAAGGTGCTGAAGTACCAAAAGTGTAGGTGGAGCAAGAGCGAGGGTATCACGGGTGTGGTTGTGACTCAGAAGTGCTACCTCAGCACAAATACTTGTATATTTTTATATCTCTGGAGTCATCTTTGCTGCTTATTTTTTTATAACCTATCATCTGGCCCATTTATTTGAACATGGTTTTGCTTCTGCAAATGCTCATGTCTACTGTTTTATGTCTGCCCTTAATTACAGCAACAAATGTCATCATGTTCATGTAAGGTTTGTGAGGGGGATCAGGTGTTGTTATCACTAGTGGTAAATGAACTAAATTATCACTTTAAAAGTGCAAGTTCTTTAGAAAGGAGGAGCAGCAACTCTTAAAAGCAGTATTATCCCTGAAAAGGCCAGCCTGGTACAGATTTTTGTTCGAGAAATGAAGAATTGAAGTTGAGAGAAGCTGAGGAGCTGTTGTACTCTGAGGCTTCTTGTCTCTCTTATCTGTGGAAATAGTGAAAGCTACTCTGGGCATTCCTTAAATAAATAAAGGACAAAATATTTGCATCAGATAATGAGCTTCTTTATTTCCTTTTCCCATGATAAAGAGCTGCCTTCAGAATTTTTACCACAAGAAGTTTCCTGCTTGCAGTTCTTCTCAAGGCTACTCCTTCCCTCCCTGTTACTACTAACGTGAAGACAATTTCAGTAAGTACAGTCAACTTGAAAGAGCTGGGAGCATTTCAAGAATCACTTACAGCAAAATGCACTTTGGCAGCAAGGGAAATTGCTGTCTACCTGCAGAGGGAATGTCTCAAGTGTTCGATTCAGGGGTACAGCAAATTATTCCTTTAATACTTAAATGTATTCAAGGAGATTTTCTTTTTTTATTCCACAATCTCTGGGAAAAAAAAAAAAAAAGAAAGTATTCAAAGGTTTGAGGGGCCAGTAGAGAGTGCCTTTCTTTCTCCATGGGTTTGCTGTGTGTATGTGCTGTTGGAACTCGGAAGTTAGAAATGCCACCACCATGAAGTCTCTTTTTGGTAGAAAAACCAACTTCCAGAAAGTTTCCTCTGCCAGGCCTTTCCCCATTACTGCTGTTTTGTGCAAGGCTTGCAGGGTGTGGGCCTTGGGAGAGGCTGCCCCTCTGGATGCCCAGCCTGGCACTGCTGGCTGTGGCCACCCTTGGTTTTGCTTTTTAGCCTGTGGCAAACACTGTTTTGTCCTCTAATGCTCAGAAAAACACGTTGTGATGGGTTTGATAAACCCCCCAAAACTCAGATTAAGGCCTTCATTAATTAGGCCTGAAACCAAATTTAGCAGGCCTCGGTTTTTGGGCCATGGGGCACTCCGTAGATTCAGAGGGGCGAGTGTCACCTGACTTAGGCAACCAAAGAGGTATTTNTGCCAGATTTTGCAAGTGTAAGGCAAATTTTTGGGCTCTTTTTCTCAACTAGGAAGATGTGTGGGCAGCTGGATTTGCTGGGGGGTCAGTCAGGTGGTCAGAGGCAGAGCATCCCTGGCAAAACAAAGCTCAGGAGAATATATTTACTTGCACCACTGTCAGTAACGATATAAAGACACGCATCTGTTATACTAAGGTACATTATATTTGCTGATTGATGTGGTACTAATAAAATCCAAGCCCTAGAAGAAGCCTGAAGTTTTTGGTTGAAGAGAATACAATCTTTATTTAGAGTTAACATAGAATTATGTTACAATGTAATTGTAGCATTTATAAAATTTATAAGCATTTCAAGACTGTTCTGTTTCTGTGGTTAATTGTCCAGGTGTGCAGCTTCTAATGTCAAGTAGTGACCTGTTAATATTTAAGTTCCAGGTGGACAGTAAAAACTGTAGGACTCTTTTATGATTAATTCTCCATCATTGCTCTAGTTGTCATCCTCCTGAGTGTTTCTTTTTCAGCCCCTGATTAGCTGCATAAGGGATATGATTATAGTATTTTTTCACTGTTATCTGAACTAAAGAACTAAGAGAATAAGGAAACAAGTTCTAGGATACTTTTAATATACATAAATTTACAATTCCTGTGAAGAATCCAATATGAGGTCTGTAACCCACCTTGAGCTGTGTATTAATCTTATGGAATTTGCCTGATATTTAAATGAACAAACACACCAGTAAGTGTCTTGTTTTACTTCTGTAGTGCCACAGTGATCTTGTAGGATGCAGAGGGTGAGGGGGAGAACAAGATCCTACATGCTGGTCTAATATCTTGCTACAATTGCTATTTTTCTTATTCTTACACAATATATTAATGTAAGTTTCTAGAGCTGGGGCAGTAAATATTAATACTGCAGTAAAAAAAAAGAGATACAACTGCCATACCTCCCATTACCTTTTATTGAATAGCTGCAAAGACTGAACATCTAAATTTTGCAATATTCTTTAATGTGGAACTGTCACATACTGAGATGAAAATATATTGCACTGGAGTTTTTGCACTGTGTTTTGTGTTTAAAAAAATTCAGTTAAAATTGCCTATGCTTAAAAAAACCCCAACCCTCTGTGTTAAGAATTCAGTATTGATTCTGCTTGCTAGCATGAGAAGAGTGATCAGACCAGCAGCCAGTGGGGTGTAAGGAGCCAAGGGGTCAGAATCTTGCTGATCTTTCCTCCCCATCCATCCACACTGATACGTTTCTTAATGGTCCATTTCTTCCTTGTTATTTACAAACAGATTTTATGGCCCCTTTGCATTTTGGAGAGGAACATCTGCAGCCTCAAGTACCTGCTGTATTTTAGAACATTAGCAATATGAAAAATAGGCATTCTCAGAGATGCTAATAAAACAGTTCTATTCATTGGAGCATTTCACTCTGCTATTTTTGATCAGAATACAGCAGCAGCAAAAACCTTGTCACTTCTTTTCATGAACTCCATCTCTGTGATATGTGATCAGTAGGTTTCATTTAAGAAGCCAGTGGGTTCGATTTGTTAGTGGAAGGACTTCAAGAGGGAACATCTTTGACTTAGAAGGAGGAAAAAATAAAATCTTTCAAAAGGTTGAGTGTGAAGAAAAGAGATTGAACTTTCTTTCAGTGGGACTGTTGTTCTTCAACCAGCACTGGTGTGTCTGCCCTCTCACAGCCCCACTATGGTTCTTTGGGAGCAGGCAAGATTTAAAGTTATCCTTCTCTTCTTGATGGGAACATGCAAACCCTTGTACTTTGTTTGACCTGAGCCTGTTCAGAGAGCTTTATCATTTCCAGTACTTGCCCATCTGAATAAAAATGTTTTGATCAATAGCTGATAGGAGGATTTTTTTCTTTATTGTTTTTCACAAAGAATTTTTTAAAAAAAGGCCAGAAAAACCAGTGAAAGTGAGATTCAAGTCTCTTTAATATGAAGTGTTAACATTTGCCATGTCTTTCTCTTGAAATACTTTGGGATTTTACAATGAAATTTATACAACATCACCATTATGTTAAAAACCTGTATTTTTCTTTAATTTTAACCCATGTTTTTGGCCAAATAAATGTGTTGGCACATTTGTGGAAGTTTTATGCCTGCTAGAAGTCCACCTGGCTCTGGATCTCTAACTGAGGGCATCACTCTTCCTTGTTTGTGCATCCTTGGCTACCACATCTGATTCCCAGATAGGGGAAGGAAGTAACATCTTGTCTAATTCCTGGCTTTGCATTCCAAGCTGACCACACTTTTAAACAGCATTACAGAAAAGTCTAAGAAGCAATTTTAAAGTCTGCAGTTGTCATACAGTTTAAAAGTCGCTTTCGACACCCTATTGCCTTGAGAATATGCATATGTTCTATTATTCCTAAAACCCTCAGTGCCCAGCAAATGAATTTTAAAAGTTCTGTTATCTTTAATCTGCATTCTGTGTTTCTCAGTTTCAGTGCTGCCTGCTTTTAGGGGCTGTCTGCAGTTGTACTAGATTTGTAAATTTAATACAAAGATATTTGCATAAAATACAGTCTACAAAAAACTATATAGCTAAGAATACAAACCATTTAAAATGGATGTGTGGTTGAATACTACTAAGAAGTGAAACAAGTTACTTAATTCCTTTAGATTTCTTTTATATGCTCTGTATTACATGAGATAAAACTGAATTCTCTAGGTCTCGGTTAGATGAAGTAGGTAAAGTATTAGTTGTATTGCAAGCTTATGCTGGAGTTCACATGAATAATTGGGAAAATGAGTCACAAATTTGTTACTTATGACAGATATTCATCAATATATAGGAATGTTGAATAAAAATTTTAGAGCACCCATTCACAGCTCATGTAAACTTTTTTCATCTTACCCTTTACTGTAATGGTTCTACTCAGATGGAAAGTATTTGCTGTCTTTTTATGTTGCCTTGATGGTTATGCTGTTTATGATGTTTTCTTCACAAAGGTAATAGGTTGACTTTCTGTTACATTGCCACTTATCTGTGTGTTTAAACTTCAGAAGTTTTTTAAATAAACTAAAGGCTCAACCCTGCAAATTCTTACTTATGTGCTAAGTTTTATTTAACTTAATAGGTCCTTAACTCTCTGGAGAAGGAGCTGTTCCTCTGGGGCCTGTGCTTCTTGTGAGCTTAAAATATATTTGCGAAATACAGTGCTGAATCATTTCCTAATTTAACAGCCAGGAAAACCTTCAAATGTCTAGGAAACAGACCTTCCAGGGATTTTGATGGTGATGAAGTGTGGAAGTGTCCGTGGTCTCTTGTGAGACAACATCGTGTTGAAGGGCAAAGGGAGAATGGAAATTCTGCTGAAGCACCAAGAGCAAATTCCTCAGGGAAATGACAGGACGTTTTGATTGATCTGGTTGAAGCACAAATTTCTCTTGTTAAGAGAGTTTGGGGAAAATTGTCTCAGCTTGGTGATGTTCTCTCTCCTCCTTTCAGCTTCTCAGAGTAACTGAAGTGTACAGAGGTTTTTTTATTTTCTTTCCAGATTTGTGCAGCTATTAAAGCACCACCTGCATTCTGCATTTAACAATAGTTTATTATTCACAAAGGGTGATGGAATTTTTAGCTAACAGTAGTGTAAAAGATTATTTTCTGCCTAGTTTTGCCATCAGTGCTTCTAATTTGAGAATTTTATTTTCTTAGAAGTAGTATTGGAGTGATGCTTGTGTTACAACTTGTTCTGTTGCAACGATGGGATGTCCCAGTCAAAACTGGTGTGTCACAGTGCTGGTCAGTCTGAACATGAAATGGAAAGAGGGTTGTGTCCCAAATTTGCCAAAGGTTCTTTTCCACAGAACAATATCTGGTGAGAAATGTCTTAGGTCAGATTTGAGTTATTTTTAGAAAGATGTAGTGGAGAAATGGTTTGCCCTCCTCTTTTGTGGCAAATAAATCAAAACACAGTAGGGACAAACTGACCAGCACCTCAAATGTTGCAGAATCTCAATGTGAGCACAGAATTGATATGGAGGTGGGGCTGGAATTAGATAAATTAAATAAAATCTTATGCTTGGCACTGTCCAAACTGGGAACATGTGCTTGACTTTAACTTTTCTTTGGTTATTATTGCTGACTGCTGGGTTTGTTTCCCCTGGGAGCTGAAGCATCTGTCTCCAGGAGAGACAGTTTGTTAATGAGATTATATGTTATTTGACTTCAGCAGTAATTCATAAAACAACTCAAAGTGCTTTAGAAATACTCATTAAACCTTGAAGCCCCCAGCTACAAAAATGGTTCTCACTGGTATATCGGAATCATTGAAATACACCTAATACTTGGAGTTTAATAGCTCACAGAGTACAAATGAGTCCAAATGCTGTAGAAGATAAAATAATAAGCAATAATAAGTTTTTGATTGTTTTTATCACATTATGTGAGAAAATCTAATGGTTTTGGATGGGTAGGTGAACATTTAAGCAATACCTCATTTGTTCAAGTATTAACAAGTCCAAGTCCATCCGGAGCAGTGTAGAAACTGATATTCAGGTAAAAGTGTTTCCTGTGTGTCAGACACACAGCACAAAATTAGTCATCAGTCTTCAGCAGAGAAGAGTCTATTTTGCTTTCTTCTTTTCTGTTCTCCCCAGTCCTGTTTTGTAAGGGAGTTTAGCCTTACAATTAAAGTAGTAATTAAGGACAAATGGATCTTGATTTTTACTTCCAGTTTTAGCAGATTGTAAAATGAAATGCTGAGTGCATGTGTAATTCTCTTAAATATCAGTTCTTTGATGCTGTTCCACAGTGATGTAAATAATGCTTGTCTGGCCTGTGTATTGACAGCTTTTTTCACTGTACTTAAATTCTCAAAGACTCAAATTTGTCTGATTTCATAGAATCACAGAAAGGTTTGGGTTGCAAGGGACTGTTCCAGGTTGCTCAGAGCTCCACCCAACCTGGCCTTGAACACTTCCAGGGATGGGGCAGCACAACTTCTCTGGCCATCAGTGCCTCACCACTCTCACCGCAAAGAATTTAATTTTTTCATAATATCTACTCTAAGCCTCTTCTCTTTCAGTCCAAATCCATTCCCCCTTGTCCTGTCACTACATGCTCTTGTAAATAGTCCCTTTTGAGCTTTTTTTGTGGGCTCCCTTCAGATACTGGAAGGTTGCAATTAGGTCACCTCAAAGCTTCCTTTTTTCCAGGCTGAATAACCCAAATTCTCTCAGCATTTCCTGACAGGAGATGTGCATTTCTTATGCAAATACTATTTTCTCTCTTTCTGATATAATACATAAATATACCATTAATATAGTGATGATATTGGAAGCAACTGTCTTCTCTAAACAGTAATTGTCTCTCCCCAACAGAAAGAAAGAGGAAATATTTTAAATACCCTTGTTTCCAGAAAGGAGCCCAACGCAAGAATCTTTGTGAATAGGAACAAGGTACAGGTCTGGTATTTTTTGTGTGCATTCAAAAATATCTAGACAGTGTAATAGTGTTAGTCTTGGCTTAAGCTCAGGATTAGGTTTCTTCATCTTGTTTCCATATGCAGTGTGATATGAAACATGGCATTAGCTCGTTGATTTGCAAAACTACGTGACTATTTCCTTTCCTGAGAAGGAATATATAGACCATGTTATAAAGTGCTACAGTATTTTTAAAAGTGGGATGAGAAAAGGTTACTTTGCAGATGCAGCCATGTAACCAGTGGTGGAAAATGTAGACCTGGCCAACTGTGCATCTAGAGATGCAAAAAGGATGGAAAATTCCATATAAGTTTTCAAAAGATTTTGAAAATTTGACTTCTTCCAGTTCAGAAACTAAAAGTTGCAAAGTATTTTTCATAAAGGCAAATTCTACAGTAATTTTCTTCAGGATGGAGGAGAATTATTTTTACAGCACTTCTCTTGTATAAAAGGAAATTTATAAATAAGAAAAAAGTCTTTGCTTTTGAAACATCAAACTTGGGAGCTTGACACTGAGTACAGTTTGCAATTTTATTATGAAATAGAGTAGAGGTGGAAACGGAAAACACAAATGCAATAGAAGTTGTATTTCTTTTAGACTAGTTCTGTTAAAGTTTCTCTGTTTAGGTCTAATGATAATTGTAATAGTGATAACTATATTGTGGATTTTTATTAAATAGAGCACACAGATTTGAGTCAAGATAGGGGTCCATTTCATGGCTTTAGGTCCTTCCTCTATAGGCAGTATCCCTTCTGTATGTTCTTAGCTAGTTAAAGATGGAAAGAGAACAGATATGGATAATAACTGACATGCCAAAGGTTTTACAGCAGGCCAGCAATTAAAAAAAACCAAACATATTCTGAGTTATGATACTGATTTCTGTCTCCACTAGAACACCAATCTGTGCCAGATGTGCCTGCATTTGCCTACCAGAGAGATCCTTATTGCACTAAATCCTTCAGTTGCTCTAGTCGTGGTTTCTTTTTTAAAAATCATAATTCCAAATGAGGCACAATTCCATGGGCAGTTCTCTCTGGAGTTAATAATGCACCAAGCAGCCCTTGTGATACCCTGTGCTGCACATTGCTATTCTGCTGCACAGCTTTGGCCATAATAAACCAGCGGATTTCCAGGAGAGAAAAAGACAATCAACACAGCACTTCAAGCCATTTCATGCTTTGTTCCACTGTAAATTCAAAGTATGGCTCTTTTATCAGGGCGGTTATTGTTTTGAGTTAAAAATGGAACCAAGTATAGCAATTCTTCCCTCACCAAACAGGCAATTTCTCTTTCTTTATTCATGCTCCCACTTGTTCCTGCATTGCCTTGGTTTCTGAGTGCCAGTGTGCATGTTAACCAGAGCTGTGTGTGCTGCTCCTTGAGGAGGGGCAACGAAAAGGAAGGCTTCGCTGTTATTGTTTTATAAATGTTGTGCTGTTGTGTAATTTACCCTGATGGTTTCTGAAATGCTCTTGAGTGCCAGCATTACAAGTTGTTATAATTTCAATTATGTCAATTGTGAATTTTTCCTAGAAAATATTAATGTTTAAAACTCTCTTAATGAGAACTTAATGTGTGAGCAGCAAAAAAGTGTGCAATGAAAACACAGTGCCAGACAGTATTTTTGTTGCGGGAAAATTATTTCTGTGAGAAGAACAAGGTTCACAATGTTTGCCCTTGGTGGGTAAGAACCTTTAGACCTCTACTGGAATGACAGTTGATAGGAAGAATGAGAGTTGAGGAAAATATAAATAATAATTAATAATTAAATTGGGCCCCAGCTCAGTCATGTTAGTATAGTTGATACAAAATCCTCTTGGCATTCTGGGTGGTTTTGAGTGTTTGAAATTTAATAATATCCAGAGGCAACCAGAGAGTTGGAATCTGTGCAGCTGGATTTAGGAAATACAGCTATGTGAAACTTGGTAACAGTGAAACTTTTGACTTTCTGGAGCCAGTCTGACCAGGACAGACTGAGAAACCTCTGGATAGCTAGTTCTTACATCAAATAATTTAAATTATGTAGTAATTTAATTAATACATAATAATGAGAAAAAAATTCTAAAAAAAACATTCTAAAAAAAATTGACACTGTATTTCTGCTACAAGATATGTAGGTAAAAATTCAGAAATTCAATTTAAGTATACACATGTATGTGTGTATAGATATACCTATGTATGTTTAAGTTTCTACTCCATTCTGTAACAAAAAAGTACAGGATCTTGTATCAAATATTACATTGAAATAATGATATCCCTCTCAGAATTGTCTCACCATCAGATTCTTCCCTCCACAGTGATTCCCTCATGGAAGAGGCAGAAAGTCCTGGCTGTTTGCTCAGGGCTCCTGGTCAGGATGGAAGGGATGGGGTTTTGTTCTCTGCAGCTGTCAAGGCTTAGGTAGAAATATATTTATCCATAGAATAAAAGCAAACAGCCTTTAGGGGGAGTGCAGAAATAATATCCCCATCCTGTGGGCAAACACCTGATGGTGCAGCTGTTGTTGCAGTCAGAGCTTTGATCTGTATACCCAAGGGATCCCCTGAGTCAGGGGTGGCATCCACCTGACAGAGTGAGGCAAGAGATTCTCTGCCAGCAGACTCATTGTCTAGTGAGAGAAGAGCCTTAAATCCTCCTCTGGGTGCTGAGAACTGTTGCTTCACAAAGGGATTCAAAAGTTGAAGCTTGATCATAAACATCACACGTGGGACACAAAGGCTGCTGGCAGCCTTGGCTACAGCAAGTTGTGTTTAATGAGAACAGGGAGCAGGGTGAGCTGCAGAATTTCAGCCCTGGGTTTTGAGACAATGCCCAGGTAGGGAGAGGCTGAATTTGGAGAGCCAAAGCTCAGGTTTCCTAGTGGCGAGAGTGAGGAGGAGACCCTGAGCAGCCTATTTTGAGCAGGGCATTGGTCCAGGTGGCAACCAGAGGTTCCTTCCAACATAAATTAGTCGACGAGTCTCTAAATTTATTAGGCTTCCTCTTGTTGACAGCTGAAGGAGATTTATAACAGTAGACAAGTCTCAGCACCCGGATTCTTAAACACTCTGAATTTGATCCTGAGAGATTTGCCTTAGTTTATGCCTTGGATTATCAATTTTCAAAGTACTCTGCAAAAAAAAAAAAAGCTTACCCAGAGGGAGAGTCTGAAATTTAATAAATGTTTGTGAAATGCTTGGGAGTCCTCTAAGAAAATATATTATTTCTGCATTTCCCCTAAAGACTGGTTTCATTTATTATATGGATATATACAGTGGCTTTATATTTTCAGTAGTTTATGAATACACAGTAATGAAAAATGTGTGTTTTGAGGACAGAAAATCTCAAAATGGTTCACACATGAGTTGTTGAACAAAACATTACCCTTAATTTGTACTGTAAAAGTAAAGATGGTGATGAGCATATGTGAGTGTTCTAATGGCTGTTGGGTCATATATTCTGGTACTGGACTGGACAGACACTTTTGGGATGACCATTCTAATTCAAGCACTTGTAAATGCTGGAGCAGAGCAAAAGAAAGGTAGAAATTAGTGAATGGGTGAGGACATGGACATTGTTAACAATTATAATCTAAAACTGTGAATTATAATAAATTTTATGAACATCAGTGGTTTTGTAGAAACATTGTTCACTATAGATTTAATAGAAATGGCAGATTTCCTGTAACTTCATCCCTTTGCAACTGTAAAGTAAGCTAGGATTGTGAAATTAATCATATCTAATTTAGGCATCAGAAGCACGTATGTTTATTTCTGGATGGATCACTGCTAGTTCTTTGCATTCTCTGGAAACAAGAGTAGTCCTGTTCAGGCAGCAACTCATTTGTGTCCCTTTTGGATACCAAGATTTAACAAATTGCACCTGAGATGTTATTCCATTGAAGAGATCTCTGCTGAAGTAAGTGCAGAAGAAGCTGAGGTGGCTTGCTCCCATGCAGACATCCACATTAACTCACATGAGTCCCAGTATTAGTCATAGTCTTGTGATGATAAAAATTAGAAACTTACTTCAGAGCTCATGATTAATTCTGACGCTCTGCCATAATGAGACACAGTACCCTGCACACAGTGCTGTGGAGGATACAGGACTGAGGATCTGTGGCTTGGCTGTATTGCATTTTAGCTTAGGGATGCATTTAAATAACTTCAGGTCTGGCCAGGCTATCTATATCTAATGACTGATGTAGATTAATTAGGAGACTGGAGGTCTGCATATCCAGAAAGAATAGTGGTTTCATACTCTCTATTTAAAAGAAATGAGATTTTAATCAGGAGGTTGTCTCCTTTATGGTGGTTTGTGGCCCAGGCAGATGGTGCACTAATCATCCTTACAAATATAGTCTATTGAGTATAAATAATGTAAAAAAACCCCAACTTGGAGCAGATAATTCATTATTTCTGTAGTCACACTGCAAGACTCGTTTCCTCCTGTCACCCTGTCATTCTGTCTGGCAGACAGAGTGGTTGAAAGAGCTGCTCTGTCTTGATCTGACAAGCTGGATTTGGGGTTTACAAATAGGCTTTCATTCTTGCTCTAAGTAGGTGTATATATAATATATGCACTCCCATTGTTTACATTTAAATTAAGATCCATATTTTTTTATTATTTCCCCCTCTCTTCTCCCCTCCAATGGCATTACAACTCCTTTTTAGAAAAGAGATCTGTATTTCACCAGAATGAGACTGTATTTCACCACAGAATGTCTTACAGCAGAAGGTTGGACAAAACTCTCTGATTTGTTTTCAGTGACAGGGATAGGAGAGGCATTTCAGTAATTTTTGTTTATATTTGAGATCCCAAAATACATTAGATCTTTTAATTCCTCCAAACAGTGTGTTTGTAAATTTTTAATAGATACAGTGTACAAATCCAAACAACATATTCTGGATTTTGGAAGATTAATCTCCTGAGTGTCTGGCAGACCCACCCATACAGCACTAGGGGTCTAAGGAGGAAGAGGCAGCCCAGACAAACTTTGTGGGCACACTGTGCTTTGGGTTAGGAAAGCAGAACACCCCATCTATACCCATTTCAGTCTGGGAACAAATTCCAGTATGACCTTCTAACGTGATGACTCATTTGGTCTATGAATGAGAGCAAGAAAAACCATCTCTGTGCAAAAAACCCCAACAATTTCATGCTACACCTTGCCCTCACCCTGTTCCATCCCATGGGCTAGCAGGGGACATGGGGAGGGGAGAAAAAAGCCCAAGGAAGAACTAAAACTAATTCTTTTTATAGCAATTAGAATATGCTCTGAAGCATATGTTTTTATATGAGTGCTCTTACTATGCAGCTGTAGGTGTTAGCTTGTTAGGAAAATGAAGACAGTGCCAACCTTCTGCTGGTCTCAGGGATGGGGCTGAACAAGAGAGAACAATTTTCAAGCAACTACCCAGCCTGTGTTTCTCTCTACCCTTCTACCCCACTTCAAGTGTTTCTTTCAACATCTCAGTAAAAGCATATGTTTTTTAAATACATCAAAACCCCGAGTATTTGCATAAATGGTACCAGAGGAATGTTTCAGGCTCCACACTTTGTGAGGTCTGAGGTCCAGGATTTGTGTGCAGGATGGAAGAACAAGGACTTGGCACACAAGTCGTGGTGCTTGTCCTGTAAGTCAGCGATCCACTGGAGCTGACATTTGCCTCCAGATGGCCACATGAATGAGCAGCCCTGGCCACAGGGCATGTGGAGTGATAGAGATATTTCTGAGGCCATTTATGCTTTTTCACCTCTACAATATCCTGTGACAGCGAATTCAGAGATTTAGAAGCATGTTCACTGGAAACAGACTTCTTCTTGGCGCAGGGACTGGAAATGCTTCAGCACTCAAAACCAAACCAGGTGGAAGGATCTAACTCCTGTCTCTCACTCTTGGGACTCAACTACTGCACAGGGTTTTGCTGCTTTCCAAGATGGGATGGATGGGGTGGTTCTTTTGTTGGATGTGTTCCTTGAGCAGTTGGTGATTTCCGAATCTTTCTAATGGATTTGGATATTGAATGTCTGTCAGTTTATGTGAATTAAACAGCATCCAGTACTTGGGATGCTCTGACAATGAAAATTAAAAATTTAAGTGAGGGTCAGTAATTGTTATTCAGAGTTCTGAAGGGACTGAATGGAAGCCTGGGTTCTTCCTTACTTATAAAAAGTTCAGACTATTTTAATGTATTTGGTTTTGTATTGTATTTTTTTATTAGAGCCTTCATGTTTATTTCCTAAGGGGTAATTTAGTTAATGCATATCAGTGATGGAAATACGTAAACTAAAACCCAAATCTCTTGTGTTACCAAATCTCTGCAGTTAATTAAAGGAGGGAATGGATGTAGGGCACAGGAGAAGGTGACTGGGTGCCTCAGGCTCAGCCTGCCACAGTGGCTCTGATTCTGAAAGTAACACTCAGTTTGTTAGTAAAGCACACCAAGTTGCCCATCCAGTGATAAGGTGTCAATAATGTCAATCTATATAAGCTGAAAAAAAAAGTAATTTAAAAAGTACAGGTTCCCTGTTGATTCCCTCAGCAGGCTGCACATTTTCAGCAATACATCATTGCATCAACACCACTTCACTTTCAAGGTGCTGAAACTCAATTTGTTTGCAGTGCCGTGAAGTCAAGTACACTGTAAAACTCTGCAGTGGCATAGAAAAATAACTGGAAAAACAGACTTTGTGGAAGAAGTGAGGTGATAATGTGACACGTGCATGGTGGTTCAGTCATGCTTGCCTAAATTCAAACTTCTTTAACCACAAAATTTAATATGCTGCTTCTTGGGTTTCCTTTTTCTCCTCATACCCGAATGCAGTTCTATCATCTGGTTTGAAAGAGTCTAGAATGATAGAAGTGGAAACAGGATTTTTATGCTCTCTCTGAAAATGATACACATTTCCCAGTGCCAAGAGGTAGAGATTCCAGCTACATTCCTGGCAGTCAGTGTGTCATTCTGCCTGGCACAGCCCAAGGACTCCAGGACCATGGAGGAAATGGCCAGATTGTTGATTGCATTTCAGCTTTCCTGCTTGTTCTGTGACAACAACAAATCTTACTCCCCTCAAAGGGTATTGAAGTTAAATTAAAATGTACAAGGTGGGTTATATTCATTGATTGAAACTGCTAAATAACATGAGAAATGCAGTGAAAACTGGTGAGAAAGCTCTGTTTTAATGTAGAACTTAATAAGTCTAAGCATTTAAAAAATAATGCCTTTCTGAGCTTGAGTCAGTGAATATTCCCTAATCTTTTGGCAGGACCTAAAGAAGGACTTAGGTGTTTTTAGTCACAATCTGGCATCCTGGTATCTTTTCTCCAATGACTCTGCAGAGTGGCTGAGGTGAAACAAGATCAAAGATTAGTCCTTTTGGGCACTGCAAGGAAAAAGCAACAGCTTAATATAAATGTTGTCCCTCATGTTAGAAACAGGCCAAATGTGATACTTCAAATGAAAACTTTCTGGAAATAAATTTAAAGCTGATGTTCCAGATAGGTCTTTGTTATTTTTGAATGTTAGCTAAACTCTAAGCTGTGTTATTTGATGCTAAAATCTCCAAGAAACATTTTCCCTTCAGGTTTAAGATTATCTGGCTGGACATCTCTGGTACTATTAAGTTGGCTTCATTCACAGGGTCAGAACTTGATTAGGTGATTATTTTTGCCAGGTTTATAACTGTATTTGGAAGGGGAGGAGGAGCAGAAGTATCTGCACTGGACCCTTGAGGAGGAAGCTGGATTTGGGATGGTTGCTGTGGTCCATGGTAGCAGCAAAGACTTTGGATAATGAGGGAATTGGGAAACCCCTATTCTCAACTTTACCACCCCCCTTTCCCTTTCAGCCTTTCCCCTGCACCCCACTAGCTCAGTGGGTCAGAGCACAGTACTAATAACACCAAAGCTGTGGGTTTGACCCCTGTATGGGCCATTCACTGAAGAGTTGGACTCTATGGTCCCTGTGGGTCCCTTCCAACTCAAAATATTCTGTGAAATCACTAAACTACTTCACAGCTTACATATTTTTGTTCTGTGGTTGCTCTGTCGCTTGCATTGCTAGGAAACTTTTGAAGTAGTGTGACCTTTTTAGTTTCTTCAGTGCTGCTTTAAGACTAGACAACCCTAATGCAAGGGGAAAATTCCATGCAGTGTCTCACTAATGAGAAAACTGTTATCGTGTCTTTTAAGAACTGTGTGGCTGCTGTTCTGTGGTCTCCCATCTCCTCATAAGTCCTCAGTGGAAGGAAGTCACACAGTGTGAGCAGCAAACTCCATCTTTAAATTGTTTACACATACTTCTAAGTAATGCCTGTGAGTGGATATCCTAGAACAGCAATAGGACAAATTGCTTGAGAAACTTTCCTTCTGGAGCTCTGCAACAACTTCGTGGACACCAGAATTTTCCTAACAAAATACATTTGCTAAAACCACTAAGCCACTTATCTTAGAGATGAAATAAGGAAGGGATGATACATTTATTATCTTATTATCTTTCATAAAATGTTTTATATAATGATACTGCAGTTTAAAGACCCCAATTAAAGACCATCAGAGAAATATCAAGTCTCTTGACAATAATTCTAAATTCTGTCTGTCATGAAAAAGGACACTTGTTAGAATTGTCTTTTTACTTCTGTATTGAATTCATAGGTAGGATTCAGAACAGTGTTATTCTGAGGAGTACACAGTTAAAAGCTATCTAAGGAGAAACAGGTTGCAGGACTTTGGCCCGTACAGCTGTTTGAGATGAGGAATCCTAAACTTTCAATAATGAGCTCCCCAAAAAATCAGAAAGACTTTAAATTCAAAAAGTTGAAAGAATTAATTTATCTGCAATGAGGAGGTGGGTGGAGAAGGAGATTAAATAAAAAATAAGCAAACTTTCAAAGTAAACTAGATAATTTCTCTGAAGAACTGCTCCATCTGCAGTGTCCTTGCAGTCACACTCTTGTGTTCCAGCTTGCTTTCAGGTCAGTGAAAATCAAAGCTTTCTGCTTTCTGGATTCCAACAAATTCTGTCACTTCCCACCATGTCCTGGTGGGGAGGTGGCTTCAGCTTCACGAGGTGGGGTTGGCAGTCCTTGAGGGAAGGAGTGGTCTTCTTCCTCATGTCCTGTCCTTTCTAAGGAAACCATTTAGAGATTGGAACAGAGCATGGATATATTGGATGCTGACCTGTGTGCCCTGTGAGAGGGAGCTGGGGCTGGTCTGCTGCAGCTTCTCTGGAAGCAGAGAGGTCCTTGCTCTTGTCTTACTGAGGGATGAGCAAGAAAGAGCTGCACCTCTGGGCTTCTCTGGCCATGTGGGCTGTCTTGACCTCCCCTCTGGAGGATCATTCAATGTGATGTTAGGAGTATGATTTATTTCTTTAAACCAGCATCAGCTGGCAAAAATACATACTTTTCATCCTACTACAATAAAGAGAAGTTATTAAGCCTTACTAATAAGAAAGTCTAGTGACAGTCACAAGCAGTCCTGTTGCCTCAAGTCCAGGAGGATGCTGGCAGGCTTCTGGGGTGCATTTCACCAGCCCTCACTGGGAAGCTCTGGAGAGCTGGAACAAATTCTTGTCACATTAAGGCCAGGTCAGGCTTGGCAGAGGATGTCACAGGTACCTGGTAGACAGGTAATACTCCCATAGTGAGCCTGGCAGTTTCCCTGGTGACACATTGTCATGGCAGTGACTGCATGTCGTGCACTGCTCTTAAATGAGGGTACGTGCCTACTGTTGTCAAAGCGCGTCTTTGATTTCACAATCTCTATTCTGCCAGGATGGACCCAGGGGAGTTCCATTGCACTCAGATGGAATGAGTTGTGTTTAACTACCCGTGCCTAATTGCAGATCACTCACAGCAGGATTTCTCCATGAGCAAATACCATGAAACACTTTGAAGGTACAACGTGTAGAGGTAGAAACACCTGAGACCTACAGAGCAGCCTCATTGCACTGGGACATTCTGTGATGTCCTTTTGCCATTTCCTCACAGCACCAGCACGTCCCACTGAACTGGTGCATAGTTTGGGAAGGGAGAAGGGCTGAGGTACAGAGAGGAAACGCTTACAGAGGTTTTACTCCTAATGACACTGTGAATTAAGGGAAGCAAAACAAAGGCAGCTGCTCCCTTGGAGAATGGAGGTCTAACATACTTCAGTGAATGAAATGCCCTGAAATCTTCAGAAAGAAAGAGGTTTCAAGCCAAGCCATATGCACAAGGTCAGCCAGGCCAAAGGACAAGCAGGGTTCAGTCCCTCCAGCACATAACACGACAGTAAATTGGTTGAACTAAGCTGGCATCTTCCTCTGGAGGATGGATATTGGAAGCAAACCAATTAGGCAATGTGACAGTGGTGGACTGCTGATCAGTCTGTATGCTTTTGGGCAGGTGAAAGGATCTAAGAGATTTAAAGGAGGAAGAGGCTGAACTGAGACTCATATAGTTGTACCTGGTGGGGTTTTTTTTGGGGGGGGGTTGTTTGGTTTGTTTGTTTCTTGGTTGGTTTGGTTGGGGCTTTTTTTGTTGGTTTTATTTTGTTTGGTAGAATTATTTGCTCCATTTTCATTCCAGCAATAGGCTATTGAGAGTACATTTATTTGCCCATAAGTCACAACTTTGCTGTTTGCATTGGATTTAGTTCACAAATTTACTAAACTTGTCATGCATTGTATGTATGGTGGCTGATGTTTAGAGTAGTATATTTATAGGATTTGTAAAGGGAAGGAGAATGGGATCCATGAATGCATTGCTGCTGTTTGGGAAGTTATGTCTGAGTCCTTGATTTAGAATAACTGTTCAGGTGAAATAGGAAGAGGGATGAGGAGCACCCCCCTTGCTGGGACTGTGGATGAAATGAGTTGTTCTTTGCCTCCTTATGCTGCTGCACTCAGGGCTGCTCTGCTCTGCCCCAGGCTCTTCTGCTCAGACATAAAAGAAGGAGAAGGCCTTTGTCCTATTCACTTATGTCCTGCTTTGATTGTAGTGAAGCAACTGAGAGTTTCTATTGTATAGAAATGCCATATTCAAATAACACAACTGTGATGTAGTATTTGAAATTTGTGGTGCTACTACATTGTATCAACATAAAATGGCAATAATAGTACTTTTGTCTTTTGCTTTTTGAATCAATATTGAACTTCATAGTCTTTTGCTTACTATTTAAATAACAGTAAACTATAATAGCCAAGCAAGTGTAGCAATAATATTTGAAGGAGATGACTTAATAGACAATATATTTGAATATGAATTGTTTTGCTATTATACTTTGGAGCTAGCCCCAGAGAGCTACTGATGGAAATTTGTAAGGTCATGACTGACTTGATGGTGTAGTTATAAATTCCTGCTGAACATTAAGCACATTGTTATTCTTCTCATCTCTGTTTGGTCATTAAGGAAAGTGATGAACATCACATGGTGTCAGAAGTGTGGACTGAGAGTAAATTTAGGAAGACTTCAGAAAAGGTCACAGAAAATAAAGGAAAGGGGAAGAAAAACAAAAGTGAAATTGTAATAGTTCAAAGCTTTCTTACACAGGTTTTATATGTAGATTTTTTTTAATCTTTGCTTTTTAGGACAGTCTCAAAAGCTTATTGCATATCATGTGTAGAAGAGCATATATGTGCCCTTCACTCTGAGACTGCATTGGAGTTTGAGATTCTTTAAGAGACACATTAAACATATTAACATAGAGTCAATCAGTTATCTGTTGACCTAAGGAGTGATAAGTTTCAGTTGAAAGGGCTAAACCCTGAGATGTAGCAACTAGTGTGCTCTGATAGGCAAATACTAGTGAAAAAATAGGTTCTTATACTGCAAAACTCACTTTCCTTATAGTACACATAGTACAAAATTCACTCTCTTAGCCTTCTTAGTTAACTTTTCTTCCCCAGCTTTTAACTTTGTACTTCTTTTACCCTTATTTTTTCAGTTATTTATGCTTTCTTCTTATACATAACTCTTCTTTCCCATCTTGACTCGGCTTCTTAACCCAGACTTTGTGGCAGGATGGTTTCAATGGTGTCTTCTAGTACTGGCCCTTCATCTGTCTTGCCATTTTCTACCAGTTCCGAGTCACGTTCAGTTTTCCAGCATAGTTATTGAACTCCAACCACAACACTCCCTTCTAGTTTCCCTTTTCCAGTTCCCATCAGTTTTCAGTCCCAGTCCCATTGTTGCTTTTTCCACACTGTTTCATAAATTACCTACTCTGCTTCAAAGTGTATCAGACACTTTGGTATCTCTACGTTTAAGTTTGATGTCTTCCTAAACTCTGTTGCTTTGGCACCAGCAGGGGGCTTACTGGAAGATCAAGAAAAGAGTTTTGTGACAGAGGTGTGTGCATGTGGCCTGAGCACTCTTGCCCTACAACAGCATGACAGTAACCTGCTGCTGTGAAACGATGGCTCCAGCATCCCAAGCCTTACAAATAAACAGTAACCCCAACTTAACTGAGATGAAACAAAGTACTTGACAATATTCTGGCAGACTTGGGGAGAAAAAAAGGTTAATTTTTCATACCAGAGTCCTTCAAGTTCTGTCCTTACAGAGATGAGACAATGTGACTTTCTCTGTCCTGAAGAAGGTTGTTTTCCTTCTGTAAATATGTGAGTGCTGCTTTATTTTACTAGGAGTTGTTTCACTTAACTGGTTAGTAAATAACTTCTTGCTTCAATGAGGTCAAAACATTCCTTCCATCTTTCAATAAAGATTTGTTTTCTTTTTATAAACCTAACATTTTATACCTGTCTCTGTATTAAAAGTCTTTGTGATGAGTGTCTAAACACTATAACTCTATGTAGCTCTTGTTGAGTCCTGACTTGTCCAAGACAGGTGTTTGACAACAGATGTGATGTTCACCTTTTCCTTTATAGGCAACCTATAACCTGTTCCCAAACTTGTGAGAAATTTATGTGGCACTTCGTATTACTAAATCACAATCAGTTTCAACTCATCACTTCTCAAAGTTACCCAGTAAAACAGGTTCTTACCTATTATTCTCTGCTTTAAAATGAGGAGAAGTCAAATGATGGCATTATAATTTGTAAATTGACATTTTTATTTCATCAGCTATTATTGAAATTGAGCAAGGTTGTGGTTGATTAATGTTCAGGAATAACTTGCAGCTGTTTATTCCAGTGTTGGTTTCATGTCACTCATGATCTGGTTAATTAATATCTTCACGTTATGAACAACTCTGCATGGTGAAGCTGAAGGCAACCTGCTTCGGAAAATAATGTATTAATGCTGTGTTGCTATGACTAGCATGCAAGCTGCTTGCTTTAATGCAAGATGGGTGGATTTATTTTGGTTTTTTCTGAAGTAGTGACCTTTTCTACCAGGGCATGTGCTAAATGGCAGCCAGCTATGCATCAGGAAACAATTATGCCTGGCGGTGCAACTGTTCATATGTTCACAAGGTCTTTGAGGGCTTTAGTTTTCCCTGGCATTTAATCTGAACTGTGCACTGGAAAGGAACCAACTTTTTAAAAGGAGGCATGCAAATATTTTTGGATTTCAGACCTGAAAATAATGTTGTTGAGTATCCATCTGTATATTGTACAGTGTCTATAGAGATGGCTATATTGTCATTGATTAGATATATTATTAAATGTTTGAGACATTTTCGTTGCCATTTATTTCCAGTTTCAGAACTGATTGAATAGGAGTTTGTAAATTCTCTGAAGAAAACATTTTTCAAGGCGTGTGTAGAAAGAGGCACTAAATCTCTGTTAAAAGTCAGCAGAAATTTGGTACTTATTTCTCTACCTTTTTTCCCCCTCATAGACAGTGGACTGAACTGTTGATTTTAATTTTTTGTTGTTGTTCTTTTGTGTGATTATACAAGAAGTGTGTGCTCAGAGTGAGTCTAATAATTATTTGGTTCTCTATTGCTCTTGATCCAAGATCATCCCTCTAAAAAGATCAACTCCCCTTATTGTGGAGACAGAAAGATGAAACTACTTCTGTCAAATTCACTTATTGGTTTTTTTTCTGGAAAAGAACATAAATATGATGGTGGTGATGGTGTTATAAAATCAATCTAGGACAAGATAATGGGAAGGTAAGTGTCCTCGAGACACATCTTAGTAATCTTGTCCCTGCTTCTTCCTCAGATGCTCTTTGTTGATGGTCCTAAGCACGTGCTTATGTTAATTCTTGAAACATTCATTTTTTCCACTTAGCAAATTCCTTTTGACATCAGTCACATGCTGTACCACCCATATCTAAGTGTTTTGTATAGAAAAATGAATGCACTGTCACACGCTGGCTGCTGTTGCACCAAGCCTGTATTTTACATACACATGTGGTGTGAGGGGGTGTCTCTCCTTTGTGCTGAGCAGTTACTGATTACCAAGGATTGAAATCTATTTTTATGACTTAGTCTTCCTAGTGAACATGCTGCTGCATCTCAGAGTGGAGGTTTCCTTTAGAGATTCAGGAGGACTTCTAAGGGAATTTGCTTCCTGATGATGAGTGAGATTTTTTAGGAGGTTGTTCCTTTGTTTAACAGGGAAGAAAAAAGGCAGTAGGGTATTTAAAAGGGCTTTTCTGTTTTCTCCCAGGAGCTACAGAAACACTAAATATTTCATTCTAAGGAGAAAAGACTACTGTGATTTTATGCTGCTGTACCACTACATAGAATTGACTAATGTGTTGTAGTGTAATCCCAGAAATGTTTTGACATGGATTCCTTAGAGTTCCAATTTATAACAAAAGTCAAGCTCTATCTCAGCACTAATTTCTAGGTCTTTGCACAGCTGAGATCAGTTTTATTTCTTCTTTTCATTTGCATTGGGATTTGGGCTTGTTATTAACTTAGTACAAATCCTGTTGTGAAGTCCTTGGTTTTACAGGTGAGCAGCTCAAGTAATAAATGGTTTTTAAATTTTTTCATGGGTATGTTTTCCTTTCAGAAGTGCCCTGGTTTTGCATGCACTGGATTTTAAGCATTCAATTGTTCTATTTTTGTGATATTTGAGTTAAAAAGAAACAAGCTGCTCTTATGCTTGCCTGTAGATACATGCTTTAATATTCTGTTTGAATAGGGATACTCAGTACTTTGCCATTGAGAATGTTGCTGTACAGTAGCACAAATCTACCAGGTGTTAGAAGTAGTTTGGTGTGTTAGCTCTTTTACTTTGGGTCCTATTATTTTAAACAAACCATGTCATTTGTAGTCCCTGGCAATATTTCTTTTTCTTTGTGAGTGAGAATGCTGAAAAAAAAAGAAAAAAAAAAAAAGAAGAAAAAAAAAAGAAAAAAGTCAGCATTGGACGTGGTTGGGAACCCATTTTTAATTAGAAGCAGACAAAATAACTAATAAAAACTTACTTTATAAAAACAAGACACAATCCGTCCCCACCTCACCCCATTCAATTTTCTGAATACTTTTTCCTCATCCCTTGCTGAGCAAATGTATGGTTTCACCACTTAAAGTTGAGAGGAAGAAGCCTTGGAAAAATGTGAAATCCACAGATGCAAAAGCATCGACTGATAAAACATCTTAATGATGCATTTTCCTTCAGCTCTAACACCAGCTGCTTTCACTGCTTTTCCTTTCATTTCTACAGTTAAAATATCTATATGTATTCTGCAATATCTATATCTGCAGTATATTGAAGTACACCTACATCCTGTTGCATAAGGTGGGTTAATACAGTACATTTTTGGTGGATATAGTCAGTGAAATCTTTCCAATTGGGAAGCATGAGGGAGAAACAAAGGATTAACTCTTTAAATGTATTAATCTGCATAAAGGCTATGGAGGCTTCAGTCAGTTGAAACTGGGCCAAAATGGCTTTCTCATGGTTTAAAGAATCAGATGATATCTCCTCATTTACATTTTCCCCCTTTCTTCTTTTCTTTTTCCACTGTCTAAAAAATCAGTCAAAGCAATACTTCAGTGTAGAAGATCAGATTTTTCTTTCTTAAAAATTCTTTGCAGAAAATTATTAGTATATAATGAAGTTGTAGATTTTATCTTCCTCCTTCTTAACTGTGACCTCCCTGCAAATGCACATTGTTGCATACACGGTGTTGAAAATGTTCTTATCACTGGTGACCAAGAAGTTGAGTGTGATGGTTGTCTGAGAACTTCTGTTTGCACGGGAATATTCAGTGATCAGAGAGAGGTGACGTGATAATACCCTGCACCCCTAATTCTCAGAATGTCAAACACACAAAACAGTCTCCCTCTTTAGAAAATCTTTAGCAGAGTTTTAAAGAGTTTGCTCTATTCTTCTTGAAGCAAACTGAGTTCCTCCATTTCCTTTTTTTTTTCCTTTTGTTGTTTTGTTTCACTTCCTACAAATAAAAAACATTTGTAGTCGTGTAATTAGAAAACCTGACTCCCAAACCTGTGCCCTTGGGCTGGATTTAGGTGTTCCCACTGTTTCCAGCTGTACAAGAGCTGAGCACTTGCAAAAGAAACATTTTGGATTCAAATTGATTGTGCCAGAGTTCAGGTAATTTGTTAATTTTACAAAGATACCACCCACCTTCTATACACATATCTATGTATATATATATATATATAAATGTGCATCTTGATTTTGAAGAATCAGTGTGCTTTACTACCCAACACTTCCATCAGTGAAATAAATGGTTTTTTTTTTTCCATTCTCTGTTGTGTGCCATGTAACTCCTGTTGTTGTGATTAACAGCTTTCCATTGTAAACAAACCGTAGTAAGTGGCCATTCTTATGTGACAGTGGAGATGAACTTCATTAGTAGTCACCTATTTATTGTTCTGTTTTTGAGTGGCAATTGTTGGGGGGAAATGATCGGGATTTATCAAATACATTTTTTTTTCTCTCTCCCAGAATTACTAGGAAGTCTGTTTCATTTATGAGCAGGTAGATAACTAGCTAAAAGTATGCTTATGTTTCCTTTTATGTGTTTATTGCTATGAATATTATATTTATAGTATACATGGCAGAATAACAGAATTTCACAGTCTGAGATTTTTCCTATACCTTTTGTCTTTGTTTGCTTTAATTATAAAATCTCCATATATGTGGAGATTTTTTTCTTCTGAATTTTGCAGTTTACACCACAGTGTGTTGGAATACCTATATTAGAAATAGTCAACGTAGTTTGTCTAAGCTATTTTATCTCCCGTCAAGAGAAGTTAAGACTTCTCTTTCCTTCCTGTCCTTGGATTTCTGCTGTCTTTGCTTTGTATCTCTGAATGGATTGTGGAGCTGTTCTTCCTGTGAAGCATGCAGCCTGCCGCGCTGCTTTTAACTGATTTTAGTTCCAGACCAGTGGGCTGGGTTTCCCAGGAAATGCCAGCTGACCAGGGGAAGATACTCAGCTCAGCAGAACAAATCACACTCCGTCACAGCGGACGGTGCATCCTGTGGAAATGGCTTTGCCGCTCCCCCTGTGTAACCCCTGGCTATGAACAGTTCTTCAAGACACTGCCCTTCTGTACTTCCCAAATCATACAAGCCCATCAGCTTCTTGGAGTCCCCTGCTTCCCTATGACCTGACATTTGCTTTCCTCTGATGTACAGGAGCTGGCCTTTTTGCCAGCTTCTTCTAAATTAGAAAGTAGCATTTAATGGGAGGTCAGGGAACCAGCACAGCCAACTGTGTCACGGAAGGCTCACTGCAGGTGCCTGGAACCTGGGGATGAACAGCGTGGCAGGACTCAGCAGTACAACAGGGGGTCAAATCTGTCCAGAACTTGCCTTTCTGTAGGAAACTTCCTTTAGAGGGAAATTCTGGGGAAATTATGTATCTTCCAGAGACAGTTTGCTAGGGCTGATGTGGGTCTTGTAAACCAACAGGGCATCACATCACCTACCTGCAGGAAAACATAATGCTCTGACTTCTTCTGTGCTCTTATGTATAACTTTAGTCAGAATCCAACAAATTTAATAGAATGACTTTATCAATATGAACAAGTACTAGGTGAAGTCTTTATGCCTGTGGTCCTGTGCTTTTAGCCAGTTAATAAAGTGCTTTTTTTTGCTGTACGCCTACTGAATTCATAGTTTCATGTTAGCAACTACTGTCAGGGAGTGCTGGCAATACGAAGAAACATGTTTGTCAAGTTTTTGATAAGGGTGAGCTTGAAATTTCAGATGTCTGGAACACAGGGCTTAAACACAATGAGACTTGGCTTTACAACTGTAGAACAGTTCAATATCCCCTAAACTGTGTCTTACTATCGTGTTTGGGTTATTGGGCTTGTTGAAAAACGAGGCACTCAAGCCCTGTATCAGGACAGTTGAGGTTGTCTTTCTATCCTTGATTTTAGAAATATCAGTGTTGATAGCTTACAGCAGAGATTGATAGCCTTTAATCTTTCTTAAGCTTAGCCCACTTGAAGACTACTGGGCTTTCACTCGCCAGTCTTACAGCCATCTAGATATAACTGGTTTAGAAACCCCTTTTATTTGTCTTTATTTATTTTTAATTGTAAATTTTCTAAGTTAATCTAAATGCCATAATGACAGTAGATGATGGGGGTTTAGGGTTAGAAAAACCTGGAAGTGGCATTTCTATTCCCCCTCGACTAGCAGGTAATCCTTAGCCCTTCCCTTCCAGTTGTCTCTAAGACAGCTGACCCCGGCCGAACTCTGTTAGGGGCAGTTCAGAGGGGCTTTGATCTGCCAAATCGATTGGAAGAGTTAACTGGAAACCTCGTCCCTTTGCCAGGGATGTTCCAGCTGTGCCTCTCCCGGTGGATGGGGCAGCGGAGGGGGAGCCGCTGAGCATGGGGAGAGGCGACAAAAGCCTCGCAGCTTCTCGCCTCATAAACCCAACAAAGAAAACAACTATATCTAATTTAGAAGCTTTTAAGTGGAGGTCAATTGCTAATAATTGCCTTAATTAAAAAGCAAATACTGATATAACAAATCCATCGTGGACTCTGTTGAAGTAAGATAATTAGAGGATGGAACCATCAATTAAAATCTACAGTTGGTGTGGTTAAGGGACAAGCTAGATTAAAAACAAAACAAACAGAAAACCCACAGAAACGTGTATGGTAATTGGTATAACTCCTTTTTTAGCATAAAATCTTTATTTTAAAAGCAGACGCTGTCACTTCCAATGAGCTGTAATGGTTTTTTAATTCTACAGCCATAAAGTAGGTAGGAAGCTAATTTGAAAAGATATAGATTGATATACACTTAATTAGAATCACTAAAGCAACACGTTAACACATACACTGTTCACTGTGACACAGCCACATAATCCTCCTTCTGAAAACATTTAAAGTACTATGGTACAACTATATTCTTGTCTGAACTTCAGTTCTGAACCAATTAACCTTCTGAACTGTGGTTCAAAGTGAATGCCTTTTACTGCATGGGATCCGACTGCCTCGAATCTGCTGCTTCAGCGAAACAGATAAAACATTACATGTGCAAAGCAAAGTTTTAGCAGCACAATTATGAGAGTAATGCCTGTCTAAACTATTTCAGTCATACTGACACTTTATTGCCAGTATGTTTTGGTGACTGGTAGCAATTTCAAGCATGACTAGCATGAATTTCTCTGCTAGGAAGTACAAGGAGATAAAAAATTGTTTTCTCTATTTCTAAACAACACAGTCCCAGAAAAGCCAAGTATTCTAACCCAACAGTACATGTAGCAGGCAGCAATAGCATGGTTGTGGTATCATTTATGGAGTGAAAACTCTCAGTTAGCATGACCAGATTTGTAATTTGGAGCTGCATCTGTTTACAGCTTTGTTAGAAAAGCCAGCAGGAAAGCATTCTTGGTCTCCCCTAAAGTGAATGTATGAACATGGAGTTCCTCAGTTATTCTTTGGGACAAAATAATCAAAAGTACACATTAAATGACCTGCAACTTGTGATCAGAAATCTAAAGAATCTTCTGGCATCTGTTCTCCTATAAGCATCTCCTGAGGCAGCACCTAATGAAGTGTGTTGGTATCTGAAAAGTATATAATATACATAAAATTCATACAAGTAATATTATTTTTTATATTTATGTGTATGTGGCTATATAACTGATGGAAATGATGGACTAGTGGTTTATGCACTTAATGAAGTAAGGGAAATCATCCTGTCTCCTGGCTCACAGTTGGATTGTGGTGTTTCAGAGCTGCCTGAGGAATTTCTGCAACTGGCATTTGTCATGCCTCGCTCTCCTGAAGACACTGTGGTGCCTGATGGGAAGAGATGCTCCACCTTTTCCTGGTGTTTGGGTGATGCAGTTGTTTTCTCTTCATCAGGACAGCAACATCTGCAATCGATTGGTGAGTAGAACTCTGTTAAAAATATATTATTAGCAGAAGAGGTGTTACAAACTTTTATACTACGACATTTACAAAACACGGCAAAATAGGTAGAACACTCCAGTTTGGTATTTGGCTGGATCAAAACATACAGAAGACAGTGGCCATTGTTGGAAGCATCAAGATTTTTGTTCAGCCACATACCCCCCCAAAAAAAAAAACCCAACCCAAATCAAACAATCAAAAAAAAAACAAATAAAAAAACCAATCAACCCAAAAAAAACCCAAATCCCACAAACCTTGCCTCCCTGAGTTGGTGGAAAGGCAGCAAAAGAAGCATGAACAAATACAATAGATAAAGAATCTGTTATTTTTTTCCACACCCAGGCGATGTGCGAAGTTTCCTGTGCAACCAAAAGGAGTATGAAATTCAACCAATGTGAACAGGAGCTTTTGTTTTACCCTCACAATTAATAGTAAAAAAGTGCTCCACAAGTAGTTCAGTTTTACATGACTGTAAAAAGCAAAGCCATTAAAGCATAAAACAAGCACACGTGTTATTAATAAACCTGAAGCAGGAAAATGCCAGGACTAACAAGACAAAGAAATTTTATCTGCTACTGTTATGGAGCCTTCTTCATGTCTCTGAGATTCACCAGCACATTCAAGTGTGGTTTTTAATAGCTCTAAAATTGTCTGCCAAATAACACTATATCTCAGAGAGTGGAAGAAAAAGAGAGGCAGAGAGTAAGACTTCATAGCCTGGGAAATGTCTAGTTGTTATCTTTAATGTAACATCAAAAATAACATAGGAATGAAGTGAACAACCACAGAAAGGCCTGCTAAGTGCTCTCCCTTTTCTATTATTTTACTGGTTCATAATTTTGAAAGCCATGCTGCTCTGCCACTCAGTGTATCTTTCCATATCTCAAGTGGTATCCTTTTCCCATCAAACTGCCATGCAAACCAAGCCACTGAGTTCCAAAGCTAAAAGCTCCTTGAGAAATGAGGAAAAATGTATGTTGCTGTATTTTAGCCTGTTCAAAATAAATAGCTTCTAATACTTTACATTTTAAGTAAAATTAAAAATAGGAATTAAATCAAAATATATCTACAACTTTTCAGACATCTGGATACATTAAAAAATGCCCTTAAAATAAGTGCAGTTGGCTCATATTCAACCTTATTTCTTTTTCCTAATTTCTGGTGGCTTACTTATGTTGAATTCTCTTGGTCATGCTGGGTTAGATAAACAAGTCTTTCATCAGTTCCCTTTTTTTCCCCCAACACAGTGGAAACAAAAGATTTCTCATGTTAATTCTGTCCCTTTTTGGAATATGTAATGCCAGGGTATTTGGGGAAATGTTCTGCAGAGCTACAGTAGAAATCTGCAGTGAAATAAAGCATATGGAGCAGAAGAGCAGCTTGTTCTAACCTTGCAATGGTTGCAGCATGCTTAAACTGAAATATTCAGACATGGAAAATATTTTATTAAATATAATCTGAACATGTCAGGGCAATTTGAAGTGACAGCAGTATTTAGAGCTTTAAATAACCCCAGTGTTACTGTAAGTGATTACCATCAGGATAAAAATTGAAGTGTAATTTGTTTGATACTCCCTCTGGCTTTCCTTTATATCTCTTTCTACTTCTCCCCTTTGTAAATATATTGACTTTTATAGCCACGTTAACTTCTATGGCTTAAAAGTTGTCTTTGTTTGCTCTGCAGTAATTGCAGCGTCTCCTTGGCTGCTGACAAGATTTAGGCTTTGAGATAACTCTGTCACCTGGAGTTGTGGTTTATCAGGAACTGTTTTCTTCCTGCCTTTTTCATCAGGGATGTGATGCTGTCTGGTAGATTACTGCTCATTTCCCAAATAAATCATTAGACAATATTTTCATCAACATTGGCAGAATGTAACTAATGAGTTCCAAGTTTTATTCAGTAATAAAGAGTCTCTTCAATGGAGTCTTGCTGAAAACAAGGCTGTTTTTAGCTGTTCCCTCTTCCTATGGCATTTTTTCCTGTTCCCTGTAAAGATTCTGCATTTAAAAACCCTTAGCAGAGAGAGCACACGGCTTTGTAAGGTCTGTCTTTACCATGGGAAATTATCACTACAGGTACTAAAACAATTGTAATGGGTTCCAATTGTGGTATTCTTCAGCTGTCTCTACTTTTGTGTGTAACACTGAGTTTCATAGTGACTTCTCTGTCCTCTCCATCTTTACTGATTAATTTTGCAGAATTCTATATTCCCTCATTTGCAAGTTAGAATAATGCTTTATATTCCCCTAATAGTACAGCATATGCTTAGAACAAGGCTGTGACCATCGTTTTTACTGCATCCTGACAAAAAGAAGGTGCAGCAGGTGTGGGGACAGTCATCATCCTTGTAGAAAAAAAGGCATTTTCTCTCTTCATTTTGGAGGCAGAGGAGATAAAGGAGAGAGGAGAAAGATTTGTGGGTCTCTCTAACTCTGTTATACCAAAGTGGGTAGGAGAGGTTAATTTGAACACTTTAGTTTTATAAATAGCAAGAGACTCTGATGCCTTGTGTATTAAACTGTGTTCCTAAGGTGTGAAACCTCCCAGGGTAAGAAACCTTTGTATCTAAGGCTGTGCCCTTTTACCCCTACTGGTGATGCCATAAATATGAGATGCATTATGCAGTTTACCTGACAGCAGATACAGGTTGTTTCACTTCTAATCCCAACGGGACAGTTGTGTATGTGCTGCTTTCCATGGAGCCTTGGTTAGAGGTGGTGAGCGTTTAGCAGAGCCCAGTGTTGCAGAAGGATGCCTTCCAAAAAGCCTTCAGTCAAAGATAATGACCATTTATCTAACAGCATCCTGAGATGCAGCTGAACACACCCCTGGCTCTTTTGCAGGGCACTGATCACGCCTCTATTTTGCAGTCAGAATTTGAGGGAGTGGATGCAGTCTCAGGAGAAATGAATAGCTTTTCTTGAAGTCCTTGCGTGACAAGCCTTCCCCTGGGTAGGAATGCTACTGAGCACTCTGCTGAGTGCTCAAGACAGGAAACCACTGCTGTAACAAGAAGAAATGGCAGAAAATGCAGCTAAAACACCACAATTTTGAAAACTTCGACATCTTTGTCTCAAAGACAAAACCCCTCAGTGTTCTGCTAGAAGCAGTAACATATGTGTTGGCATTTATGGCTATTTTAAAGCTCTATTACTTTTCTGATATTAAACCCAAAACAAAACAAAATCAACCCAGAACCCAGATCAGTAAGATAACCCTTTACCCAGGCTCTATAGTTTTTTAAATATTTAAGACAGAATAAGGATTAATAATTAAAACCATCTGTTTTGGGTAGAAAGCATTTGCGCTTGACCTTCTTTGGAAAGCTCTAATATTGCAGTAGCATTTTATTGTGGTCGCATATTATATATTCCTGTAAAGTACAGGGAACACCATGTGGTATCTGTGAAAGTAAACACTGCAGCAATTCCAGTTGCTCTGTTCCACTTACCTACACTCCCCAGCCAGCAATAATGTTAAATCATTAATTTACATCTCTGTGTGTGAGACACCCCCAGGGCAACTAATGTGTGTCAAAGTGCCAATAGCTTGTCATAGCACTCGGCTTCATCACCCCAGAGCTAAAGGTAGGGGCAATCACCATTTTTATTATCATCCTTCTAGAAGGCCCTGCAAAAATCTGTTCCCAGCTTCATCCCACCATGAAGGACTGGTAGAACTGGCAGCCAAAGTGCTTGGTTGGGAAGGAGGGGAGAGAAAGCAGGGGGAGCTGCTGAAGGAAGAACCTGCTATGCTTTTGTTAAATATGATTTTGGCACTTGTATTTATAACTAATTGGTGGTTTGCCACGCTCTCTATCATACTGTAGTTTGCAGACTATAGAACCTATAGACTTAAGGAATTTCACTCATAGAAACAGTGAAAAAAGAGCAATAAAAAAGCTGCCTGGTATAATTCCCAACATGCCATAAAGTAAATGCTTTTGACTAATAACAAAAAGGCTCTAGATTTTTACGCAGCTGTTGTTAACAATAGTGCAGCAATACTCTTAGGGACACAAATGGATGCACTTTCAAATACATGGGATAATTGTTGAATACATCCCCATTGGGATTGGGGGCGTAACAACTGCAGAACAGTATTAAAATATGAAATAAGAAAGACCATTTTTATGTCTTACAAAGTGATGCAAAGGAATTCTGCCTACAGATTGGCTACAGATTTTCTGTTGCTGGCTTAAAATAGAAAATCCTTGCTTAGATTCTCATCCAAGGAATAACCAGAGGGAGCTGGCGTGATGTTATGTATCTGTGAAAATACATATATTTTATCTGCAGTGGATGCCAGTGTCTCCATGGCCTCGTATTAAAAGTATCTGCCATTTTTCTAATAAAATCATCAGGTGATGAAAGTGGACATCAGGGTGGCATGCTGTAGGTCAGGATATGCAGCTCTAGATCACCTCTCACAGGAACAGAAAACAAATAAAGGCTGAGATTGTTTTGCATTTGTTAACAGTCTTAAATGTCTTTTTAAACACATTATTAAATACAACCCTTCACAACATAGTGCCAAAATATTTATTAAATTCACACAAGTTTAAAAATCCCAATATATTTTTAAGAATAGTGATGGGTACTCAACAGGACCACATTACTTTGTTCTTCAGACAGGTATGAGATACATAAGTGAATAAATGAATATTTATTATAGTGTTCAGAAATGTGCACATCCTCATTGACATTTTAATCCAAAGGCAGTGTTTTAACTCCACTGGGTGGATTGTTACTAAGCCAGAGCAGAAAGGGACTGACTAGTCCTGTACATGGACAGGCTCAGGCAGAAACTCACCAAGAGAGATTAAGGAAAGAAAAGCACATCCTTTTTACTCCCTGCTGTTCTCTTCTGTACCTGAACTTCTGTGGCTAACACGGTCAAACCCCTGTCCATAGAGTTAAGGAGCATCTTTCAGGGGAAACCTGTTTGTTACAGAAATCAGGGAAGAAGCCAAGAAAGAGTTTCCACAGGCTGCACTGCTGGCATCTGATCTCCAGGATGTGTTACACCTGGAGCCACTAACGAACCTAGGAATTAGGCTCACCTTCTCACCTCCCAGGTGATCTGTTGTGCAATTTGAACCCCATGATAATGAAACTTGTTTGCTCATTGGAGCAAAGCGTTTGGTTTGGTTCTTTTGGAATTTTTTTTGGTTAGTTTGGTTTGGGGTTTTTTATGTTTTTTTTTTTCAGGAGAGGGTGGAGCCAGTCATTCTTGCTGTCAAAATAGGTGGAAGTTGATGCCCACCCCAGCAAAGTAGGTGGTGGTAGTAATGTTGCCTGTATATGTATTCTATGTTACTTTTCATTTTCAGCTTATCAAGTGGGTATCATTAGGTCAAAGTTATTTTCCCAAGGACGGACTTGTGATAAACTAAATGTTCTTTCTCTCTTGCACCCAGTGTGACATACAGTAAGAATATTAATATAAGATATAATGAAACTATAAATTGTCTTTTCTGTTCTTAAGAATGGCGTTGAAATACCGAGCAATAATAGAGGAGATATCTATTTTGTGAGAGTGAATGAATATCCTAAGCAGATGCTCAAGACAAAAAATAAAATAAAACAATAAAAAGCCTGCAGAAATGGGATATAAAACTGTCTCATGCAGTTGCTCTCCTAGGAGAAAACAATTTTGATAACATCATGAATTACAGAAATAGTAACAGGTAAGTCTAACACCCTGTGCTTATCTAGCAATAGCTTGGCAAGATTAAGAGAAGACATGAAATTCTTCTTAGCTGATATACAGGAGTCCAACTGTTTGTTTGATACAGCTGTTCATCATCTGCCCTGAAAGCTTTAATTATGTTTCAGGGATTAATGAATCTGATATCCTGTGGAGGCTCAGTTTTGGGGTTGGTGGGTTGTGGAGACTGAGCACGTTCAGTTGCTGCTCAGTTGTTTTAGCCAAGCTTATGGGTTTGGGGTCTCATTGTGATAAAAGCCCTAAAAGAAGATTATTATTTTTTTTTTTTTTTAGTAAATGCAATTTATCCTAACATGGAAAAGGACAATTGTCACTGCAATATAAAGATTAAAAACAGCCTATACTTACTGGTAAATATCTACAGTAACTACTGCTACTACTAACTAATGGCTACTGAAAAACTTCCAGCTTTTCTGTTAAACAGGCCACAGCTGGTGTCCTTTGTGCACCTTCTTTTCCCACATAGCTTCCCTTAGTAGGTGAAGAGTCTAATGTTTGCCATGTTAGAGACCTTGACAAGATGCCAGTCCTCCATTCAGGGTTTGCCTTCACTCAGGTCGTGGTACAGCCTCATTTGGAAGCATTATTCAGGGAACCTTAATCATTTTAGTTTTGGGAGTCATATCTCACTTTGCAAGACCCTAATTGGGTAGGATTGGGTAATAGCAGCCTAGTTACTGCTATTATGAAGTGCATACCAATTTTAAGAAAAGAAAAAAGGTATGTGCTGCACCTGAAAGGTCACACAACAAAAAGGGCATGAACATCAATCCACTGAAGGGACCATCCTGTGAATACTTAGAGGGACATTTGCAGAAATGCCAGTCACTGACCTCTGGAAGCTCTTGTTTGGCAGAGTTACCTTCTTCATAGGAACCAGCAGCCACAGACCCTGGAAGATTTTCAGCTGGACAAACTATCTCAGCTCTAGTCACTGGCATGTACTCCCTTCGAGTTGGTCAGAAATAGGCAATGGTAACTTTGGGATGATGAGGTTAAGGGAGAGGAAACACAGTGTTTGGGGTTTGCATATTTAAAACAACAGTTCTCATTTATGAGAGTGAATGTTCAGTCCTCAGTCATACAAGCAGTGATTTCACAGGGGTAAGAGATGGGAATCGGTCCTCACAAGTGCTGTGACCACTCATGTCCTTGCAGGAGTTCTGTGCCTGTTCGTGGCTCGGGTGCTATTGGTGAGATTTACTAAAGCTGGTTCCACGACTCGTTTAAAGTCCTTGTTGAATTACAGTGTTAGGGAGGTGAATAGTCAATATGACCTTTTGAATGATGATGAGAAGTAAAAAAAGCTTGGCTTAATCTTATTAGAAGAAGTCAAATGATTTGGAAAGTGACTGAAAGCTAATCAGCCTTGGGGATTACTGTAAGGCTTTGGTGATTAACATGATGTGCAGGTTTGGGGTTTTTTGTTTGGGTTTGTTGGGTTTTTTTCTTTCAAGTTTTCTCAACCCATTCCATTATTATAGCAAAAATAGAAAATAAAGTGTACTATTTGACCTGGTCATTCACTTAAGCCTGATCTTTTTATTTTTAGCTGGATTTGCATCATCACATCAGAACATCTCGGTCACCAATGTATAAAAGATAATTTAATTTACTTTCCTCTAAACTATGTTCTTAAGCCACAAGAAAATCAAACTGTGGTACAATGTGAATTAATGAAGCAACTGTTTGTGGACTGAAATGGAAGATAGTGACAATTTATTTGTCAAGGGAACAAATTACAGAATGTTTCACTTTGTTTGTGACTTCAATTCCTTAGCCACTGGATAGTAGTTTGGGCACAGACTTTTCATTATAGGAACTAGGGAAAAATACATCATGATTCTCAATCAGACCCCACCCAGAAGTTAGACTGTATGAACTTTAAATCCTGAGAGGAGAAGCTACTTATTGAAGATTTTCAGGAGATATTTTGTACTGCCAGACCCGCTCATCCCAGTTCTTGAGGCTTAGCTGGATTCAGATGAACTCCCAGGGCTGAATTGAACCAGGCACTCATTGCACATGTATTTAGGGCCATACATTGTATGTGTATTCAGATCCCTGAGATGTACAGTCACATCAAAATGCTTTTTTTAAGTCCTGAAAATAAAGTTCACCACTCCTGTCACTGGAAACAAAGCTTAAATTTACACTCTGACTCCAGTCACCATAGTAACATTTGTCTAAGTCACAAAATAAAATTTCAAAAAGTTTGTGTAAAATAAAATACATTAAAAGAAAAAACCAAAAACCAGACAGGGGTCCATGTTTTTGTTGTAGTCTAGCTGTGATGCATAACAACCAAAAAATGTCCTGAAATAATAAATAGAAGATAATGGATTTCCCCCAGCTTTCTCAAGTTGGCTGCAAAGGCTGTTTGCAGCCCCATGTAGACATTGCTTCTAAAGGCTTATTTTCCTCACACCTCAAATAATTCCTTTTTCTTTTTTGTTTAGCTTTGGTGGTTTTGTTTTGGAAGGAGAGGGGCTCATTTTTGGTTTGTTTTTTGGGTTTTTTTAAAATATAAAAATTGAGACTGAAATTTTGAACCATATGATACCATCATCAAGTGTGATATTAGCGTGATTGATTTCTCATGGTTCATTTTAGACTAGGAACATCTTTCCATTAAAAGGCATTTTTATTCTGCTTGTTTCAGTCTTTGGATCAGGAATTTGGCATAGCTGCTGCTCAGTTCTTGGACACTTAAACCAGTGGGTGTTTCAAGAGATGTGAACACACTCAGCATCTTTGGGCTTGAAGTTCCAAATGCTCATCTGGTTTTAGTGCTTCTATAGTTTTATTTACCATAATCTAGCATGCCCAAAATTGTTAATGAATCCATCTTTACAACATCCTTGAAAAGTGTTTGATAGAACAAATAAATGGGGCCTGGATTTGAAAGGCTCATGGTATTTTCTGTGCAAACCAGCTTATCTTGGGACTCCACTCAGAATCTGAGACACCTTTAACATACACTTATATAATGAGATGTATAGAGTAGCCTCTAAAATTTGCTAGATCTGAAGAGTGGAAAACCAGGGAGTGTCTGACAAACTGTAGATCAAAAAATCAGCCTCTTTGAGGCAGAAGATTCTTCATGTTGTTTAATTTCCAAAAAAAAAAGCTTCTCTGCCAGCATCTTGTTGGCAATGGGTGTTGTGCTACCAAGAACTTCAGACCTGTGGGAGAATTTGTTGTTCAGGGGAACAGGAATTCCTCTGTGGAATGTTTCAGCTATCCCAAAGGAGCCCAGGCAATTCTGATGGCATCTGTTTCACCATTCTAGGCCTTTTACCTTCCCCTCCCTATTTCTCTTCAACTGTTTCTTCAGCTTCCAGTTACTTTGATAAACTGATTTGTACAATACCTAATGCCATCAGAACTTATTGCCAAGCTCCTTCTGTGGTTTTGTACACTGAATACAGAAATGTTGCTTTCATTAGAGGTGTTTCCCGGTGTGGTTTTTAGTGAGATGGAGAGTTTTTTGGGTTTCTCTCTTCTTTTTTTTTCTTTTTTTTTTTTTAATGCCATCAATATGAGGAAGGAAAGAGCACAGCCAAGCAGAGAGCATTAATTTAAACATAGACTCACAACAAAACAATTTGGAGTGCACAAGAGTAGTACCCTGAAGATGAGAGAGCATGATGAGGCTGAGCTCAGATACTGTCTGTACTCAAGCTCCCCAGTTTATTTTCTTGGTTTCATTAGCAGGTATCAAAATTCACCATGGAAGACATGGAATTTAAGGAAGGCTGAGTGCAGAGAGAAAAGCAGAGTCACTGAAGACAGAAGTCAAAATGTGAGTTTTGAACTGGAGTGAGGATCAACTTCTCAAATATTTCATTACTGTGTGTGTTTTAAAAACAAACACAACAAGCCCACAGCACTTCTGTCAATGTAAATTACATTTCTATTGATCTGGAATTAGCATTCTTAATGAGTCTTGAAGTCAGTAATGAATAATTGAGATCCCAACATTTCAAACCAGTTCCACTGAATTCTCTCTTGAGGATGCCCCATGGTGTTATTAAAGGGCCAGAAGTTTAGAATCTGAGGTCTTGATGTGAGAGTCAGGTCAGCCTGGGATCGGTCTGGGATCCTGCTGGAGTTTCTGAGCGCTATCCATGACAAGCTTTCTTTAGGAATTTCACTTCAGAACACCACATAAAAAAACCAGACCACAGTTGTATCACTTCCCACTGCTGAAAGAGTGGTTGAGTATGAGACGTGCTCATCTCTGCAGCCCCAGTCACCAGAAAGAATTCCCGTGGGGCCGTGTTCACTCTTTGCTATGTGAGACTTGAGAAATATAACACAGCTGACAAAAGTAATTTTTAATATTTTACATTTCAAGATTTATCAGACTACGCCACATTTTCCTTACGGGCTTGGTACAAGCAGTGATAAGAGAAGAGAATGAGAAAAAGCAACAAAGGAAATTTAACATTAAAAATACACAGCTAGTGCACTGGACTGGTTTGGAATGTATTTGATGACTAAACATTCCTGTTCTGTCTTTTGAATGTTAAGTGGGTTTGCTGCAGGTTGTATGACACGCATTTATCCAGGAGACATCAGTTACAGCACAATAAGCAGTAGTGAATAGCACGGTGTAATTATGTCTCTGTGCCTTCCTTAACAAGCTGGATCTAAATTGAATTGTAAGTTCTGTGGTGCTGAAGGAAATTCTGGAATCCTTTCTGTTAGGGAAAAAGGAAGAGAAGACATTGAGTATCCTACATAAACAAAAGCACCTTAAACATGTGATAGCAGTAGCCCTTTTCCCAGTAAATCCTACTTTGACCTGAGTTTCTGTGTGTTAATACAGACTTTATGTTGGTATTGCATTATTGTATGGCATCAATTTTGATGGTTAAATTAAAATTTGAAAGTTGATTAGACTAACAATTTCTTAGCTGCTTGAAAAGAAATATGCAAGCACTTTCACAGGGTTGCTTTTATTTATTATTATTTATGGATTTTCTTGGGAAAGATCTCAAAATTGCTGTTTCCCCCCACTATTTCTTTTTCCTTTCCCCCTTTTTAATTTACATCTTCAGAAATTGCACATTAAAAGCTTCACAAAGACTCTCACCTGAAGATAGAATATTTTTAAATAGATCATTCAAAAGTTAAAGAGGTGTTTGCATTTCTCAGACACGTTTATTGTTTGCCTCGGAGGCCAATAGAATTATTGATTTTTGCAGAGAAAAAGAAACCTCTTTGAAGATTTGGTCTGACCTTCTGCATAATGTAAGTCAAATAAATTCACTCTGTGAATTGAGCAATCATCCTTTCTATTGGACTCAGTTACTTGTGGTAAAACTTCAACTTATCCTTTACAAACACTTCCATTCATTGTTTTGAAAAACAAAATAGAAAAGTACCCAGTATCCAGGTACTTAGTAACTTTGATAAACTAATAACTTTATGCATTATATTTGAGGAGTTTCTTCAAACTGTATTGTGAAACTGTGCACTTTTAGGGTCTTTCCTGGGGAGGTCTCCTCTAATTTTAAAGCACCACTGCTCTCTTTGGTAGGAAAAGCATAAAGAGACAGTTTTTTTAACCTGAATTTATCTGGACCCTGAAATGTCATCCTCAGGAAGGCTCTCAGTTTATCACAGTCTGGCCAGCACACACCTGCATGAAGAACACCAGCAGTATGAACCCTTGTCATAAACTTGACTGGTTTCCCTCTGGTCCTCTTTCTAAGCCCTCAGCCACGGGGGAAAGATGTGTCAGCCAACAACTGCAGTTCTGAAGAGCAATGCTGTGGTGGCCAACTGAAACTGGAGAGCTTTTCTGGTGTTCTGAAATACTCAGATTTTGTGTTGAAATACTCATAGTTTTTTGGTTCATTAGTTGTTTTCTGAATTTGAAGGAAATCTGATTTTGGAATAGTAAATATTTTCATTTCCACAGCTTATTGTTTTGAAGGAAGTACTTAGGTGAGTGCTAACCCCTGACCTTGGATTTATAGTCCTATAGGTACCCTAGCTTTTGGTGCTTTCTGAAACCTACTGCCAGCCCAAGGCTGAGGGACATCAGCCTTCTTGGGAAGGTGTGAGCTGCCCTTTGTGATGTGGATGGCAGGTGGGGTGTCTCTATCCTGTGTGAAAGCTGAAAGCTGGGAGGGAATAATCAAATTATCAGAGAATGGCAAACAGCTGTATTGAAGAAACAGCCTCATGACTGTAACTCAGGGCAGGTCTGCTCTTGGCTTGTGCTGGGAACAAATCAACTTCAGAGTCTCAACCAAAGGATTCTGAGTAACACCAGAGATCAAGAAATAGCCCAAACTGAGGGTGGCTATAACTTCTCCTGTAGAAGCATTAAGGTAATTTGAATGACAATTTTTTAAATTCTTATAACCTTTGGTCTTTGTTGCTGTGTGAATATTCATGTTGTCTGCTCAGAACAGGGAGGCTGAGTGAGGGCAGCCCTGTGCCCAAGCCTGGGCCCAGCTTTTGATCCTTTAAAGACTGAGGAGTGAAAACTCCAGGTCAATTTAGTGGGAGATAAGATAAGAAGAGAAGAAGCTTTAATGAACCTCTAGGCTCCAGGAATACATATCCACAGGATCCCCCTCCAAAAGTTCTCTGGTTCTAAGATTTTATAATCATGTCCATCCAATCCCATTCTGTTATCCCCCTGGTCCTGCCCCATTCTGCCCTTGGCACGCCCCATCAGGAATTGAGTCTGGGGGTTTGGGACTCCTCTCTCATCGTCCTCATCTTCCTCACAGCACATTGGGTCCTTGGAGGCCTTCCAAAGTTCCAGATTTGGAGGTCCTTCTGTCCATGTCTTTATCTTCTGGTGCCTTTCTGCAATTCTACCTTGAAATGGAGACTAAACAGCTACTGGAATTCTGAGGGATTGATATAGGATGGGGTTGGTATGTGTAAACATTAAGCTACTGAAGTTATTTTACTGATACATTAAAACTACATTAACTTCTAAAATCTATAAAATTAAAAATAAAATTAAAAAAAATCAAAAATCCTGAGGCATCACTTTCTACATAAAAACCCCACAAAACACCAAAACCTTCCATGAGGTGCAATTGTCTGTCTCCACACAAGTCTATCCTGTGCTTTCTGAGTACGAGGGTGGTTCTAAACTAGTTAAGAAAATTGCAGTCAAAGAGTCGTGCTCTGACACAGTAGAGGTCAGGCCTTGGAGTGTGAGTAATTGTTGTATGCAGTTCAGGCTGGTTTATGTTGGGATTCAAAATTACTTTTCTGTAGAGCCAAGGAGGCTGAGAGCATGTCAACAGTATATTAGGTGGGGTGTGAGATGCATCATTGGATGTGGCTGGGAGTAGATACTGACTTGTTCTTCTCCTTGTTTTAATTCTGGTTATTTCAGACTATAATGATAGTAAATAGACTTGTTAGCCAAAGGTTAAGTAAGAATCAGGCTTACATAAAAGTGTGAGCTTGCAGTAAGAGGCAGAGGTGGTTTTCATCCTAAGTGAAATTACTACATAAAAAAGGTGCCCAAACTAACATAAAGCATAAAGGGAGGACACCATTTTGTGTCATAAACCCCTTGATTTTTTTCTTTTACATTTCAGTTGTAAATGTCCCTGTCTTTTCTTTGCTGAAGTTCACTTCAGATTCCTGGTGATGTGTTTTTTATATAAAATTAATGTTGGTTGATCTTCAAAACTCTTGGATTCAAGGAGTCTGCAGTCCTCTATTTGCACGTGTTCAGGTCAATAGGATGCAGTTTTCCACAGGCTTTGGGCCACCACTGCTGTCATTTTTACATTGCTTGTGATAGGAAACTTCTACACCTTTTCCAGTGAATTTGGGCAGGGATTTGAGTCTAAATTTTACTTTTCTTCTCTGTGGGCTAATGGTGAAAATTTGCTTTCCAATATCTGAAGCTTTTATGTTGAAGGAAAATTTTTGATATTAATGGCATATGTTTATCTGTAAATTCATCCTCCCAATGCTTCTGTGTTGTAACAACTCCATGTAGAAGAGGTCATGTCCTAATGGAAGCTCTGGGGCAGATCAGTAACTGTAGCAATATGAATCACTTTAAATGATGGCAAAAGCTGGCACAAGAGTAATTTGTTGCAAAGGACAGCTGTCACTAAAATGGGCTCATTTTAAAGCAAGCAGAGATGGATTGTAGTTCATCCCTTTTCAAGTCTTTGTGGTTTAAAATTGTCCATTTTCATGAACCTAAGATGCAGAATCTTCACAAAGACTCAAATTGTTAACACATGTTCAGTTGAAAAGATAATCTTGTGTGTTACCAAGTACAGTTCATGTGGATTCCACAGGGGAGTCTTCCAGGGAAGCCACTGGTACTGAGACCTTAAACATGATCACAACACAGGTGGTTACATCAGAGAAACCCTTTAGAGTAAGAAGCTGAAGGAGGCACTGACCATCTGGAAGACACCCAGGTTTTGGGAATGGAAAATCTAGACTTTATCAAGCTTGTCCGTTACTAGCTAAAAGAGGTTTTTAACATGGATGTGAAACTCCAAGCCACCAAGTTTAGGCAGCGGCCTGGTGGTTGAACTTTAGGAAATCTTTCTTATCTTTCTGCAAAATTTTTTCCAAGAGGGAAGTTGGAGACGAAAGAGAGATGAGCCTTTCTGTGGTTTTGTGCTGAATTGTGGTATGGAACAAAAACATGTGAAAGTCTAATGGCCATCCTGTTTGTAAGAACAGGACTTGCTTGCCAGAATGCTGCAATTGAGCCCTGGGAGGATGTGGATTCTCCGTGCTTGGCGAAGTTCAGAGTGTGCAGGATGCTGAGTGATGTGGCCAGGCTTTGGAGCCAGCCACGCTCTGAGCATGTTGTTGGGCTGGAGATCTCCACGTATCCCTCCTAAGCAAAACCTTCCTGGCTTTCTGTGTGAAGTAGAGAGGCTACATCGGGCGTCAGGTGCATGTATGTCCCAGGTTTAGACGTGACACCGTGGATTTGCAAAGCGTGAGCTAAACTTCTCCATAATGTATGCCAAGATTTTAGTGCTGTTTAAGAAACTGTGTCTTCTTCCATTGATGTCACTGATGCAGCATTAGAAAGCACAAGAAAAAGCTGTAGCAGACCCTCCCTTTGTGTACTAGCAAATGGAGACAGGTTACTGCCTTCTGCCACGTTAGCACAGCAAATTGTTTTTGCAATTGGTTTTGTTCTCATTCAGGCAAAATTATAGTGGAAATCCCCATGATAATGAATATGACATGCACATTAATATAAAATGAATTCATTACGATCAGTATTACTACAGCAGATTCCAAATAAATTAATAATGACAGGGTAGTCAAAACAAAGTGGAACCACACTTAGTTAAAGGCATAACATGCTGTTAATGACACAATGGGCTAGAGAGCATCTTGTGCAAGATTATAGTCTTGGGTAAGTAGTTTTTCTTTCTGTGTTTGGTTGTCAGTTGAAACAGTTGCTAAAAATTATTTATTAGCCAAGGGACTGGTTTTCCTTTTACATAAAATAAAACAATTCTGATTTTTTTATGGACTTCTTAAAAATAGTCTTCAGTGAAAGCTTGGTAGATTGTTCAGGCTGAAAAATACAAGGGATTTTGCTTGGGCAGTTTTAAATAAGTTTTGGTTTTCTACAAAACAAGAGACATAGATGGCAATGTATAATTTATTTTTTTTTTTGGTCTTGAATTTCTCACAGCAAAAAATGTTCAGGTGGGCAAAACCTGGGAATCTGCCTAATGCCATAGCTCATTTTGCATTTTCTGTTTTTTAGGTTACTTTACTGTTTCAACAGTAAACTTGATGTAGGCAGGAAGAAATAGGTTTAGTGAATGAGTTATACAGCTTGAATTTTAATAGCCCTTAAGATATTTTACTTTTCTTCTCACCAGGTAGTAGCTTGCACTGTGCCCTGCACCTTTTTTCAATACCATAAAATGAATTCTAGTTCTCTGGGGAAGCAAATAACATTAGCACAACACGCAGGAGCTGGGAATTCAGGAGTGCATAAAGTAAAATAATATCTAGCAGTTTTAGTTCAGCACTCTAATTAGTCTGATTACCAGTCACAGCTGCAGAAGATTTAAGAAGCCTCCTTGTTTTCTGACCCAGAACCACTGTGTTTAAAACTAATCCAAAAAACCACCTCACTTCCATTTACATTTCCTCTTTTGATTGTAATAGTATGTAGTGAAAATAGGGTTTTTTTCTATCTCAAAGAAGAAATGGTGGGTAATTATTTTTCCTAGAACACAGTTACATCAAGTTTTATATATGAAGATGTAACAGTTCAAAACTTATTTAGCAGAAAAATCCATATATAAAGTCCTTTCATGAAAATGCTTCAGTTTCTTCTGAGTGAAACATTTAAAATTTTTCCCAGAAACAAGTTCAGTTTTAAAACTTTGCCTTTTTCTTTCTTCTTTTTTTTTTTTTTTTGCTAAATGAAAATGGAAATAGAAGACAAGTTTTCAATTCACCTGAAGAATAGTTAATTTTTCTGAGCTATTACTTCAGAAAGCTCATGTTTTCCATTTTCAGCTTCAAATCTGGCATTTCAAATAATTTAATGGAATAAAATTTAATCTCCTGGCTCCTACTTGTTGTTTAAGGGAGAAGCAAATAATTCTCCACCTGTTTGTTGCATTTCAGCACCTTTGAAGTAACCATTCTTTCTCTATTATGCAACATGACAAATAGGAGCATCTCCACTCCATTTGTCTTTTTTACAACATTCATTACTCTGTAAAGTTCTCGTGTGTCCTCTCTTATTTGTCTCATCTATAAACATCTCAATCTTAGCACGCTCATTTCTTAAGGGGGAAATCTTCTCATGCCTCTAATCGTTTTTGTCATCCATCAGTGAACCCTTTGTACCCTAAAAGGAATGTAACAGAGAGAAGGTAACCGAAATCGAACGATTCCAAGGAAAATGTCCATCAGAGCAACTCCATATGGCAGCATTAAGAACATCTTTTTCTACCCTCTTTTACATTAACATCAAAGAGGCTCCTTCTGGACTTAAAAAAGCAACACGGTGAAGTGACTCGAAAGAATACACATGTTCATTAGAAATATTGCTGGTTAATGATCACATTCCCTACATCTCCCAGATATCCCGGTTGAGGAAAATGCTTTTATCTTATCACACTTTTGATTATGAGCCCTTTCCTTTTGGAAAGCTCATCAGTAGCTAAGTATAAACATATGATATGATAGGCATTCTGCAGCACTCTGAAAACTGGAGGGTTAGTTTTCCTGCAGGATCCAAAAATCAGAATGAGACTGTGCTGATATAAGATAGTGCTCAACATTGCCCATATTTGTTGGTACAGCTGAGGGTAATTCTTTTTAATTTAATTTTTTTTTTTTTCCCTGTGAGAACACCTGCTTTCTGTAGCCTTTGTTTCTCAACTGACAGCAAACTAAGATCATAGTTGGGCAACTATTATCTTCCATTGTTAACTGTGCTAATAGATAATAGAATGATTGTTCTCTGCTGATGGCAAATTATTACAGTGGGCAGCTATTAACAGGGAAGGTGTTAACATGCTCTTTTTGTTCTACATCCAGTTTTCACCACCACTCTCCACAGAGTTCTAATTCTGAACACAGGATGTGCTGTTAGTTCCTGTTGCCTGCAGTGTTTTGTCATCTTGAGTTTCTGCTTAAAAATTCAGCAAACTGAAAAAGTGAACTTTACAAGAAGGCTGGAAATTGTCAAGTCAGTGGATATAATTTATAACCAAGTAATAGTATGTAATGTGCACATACGTGTATGTCAAAACTAAGGTTATTTGTGCTGCAGTTCTCAGTGACACAGACCCCAGTTAGACCTTAATTATGTTGGAACACAGCCCTTTGGAGTTTCTACCAAATTATGGACATGTAAAAATAGTTTTATAGGCTTTTACAGTTGTTACAGACTTTTCTATTTGAGGTGATTTATTTGGCTTAATTTTGTCTTCATTAAAAAGAAAACGGAAATCATTGTGTAGATGCATTGCCAATCATAATATAGCTAAGGCAATTTGCAAAATAGTTCACAAAAACTATCAAATCATTTACATGTGAAGTGCAAAAGAAGCATTTTAAAATGTTGCCGAAGAATCCTTTTTCTTGTCACGCCTTGTAATAGTCAGATCCTCTGAACTTCGCATTTCAGATTTCTTTAGGGCTGTAATAGCTCTCAGGCACAGATCCCCATCCCGTGGGATCCATGGCAGGATAGCGCTCCTGGTTTGCAGCCTTTCTCAGTGACACCTGTGGCAGAGAGCAGGGTGAGGGCTAAAGGAATCATTCTGGTAGGCAGCATCAGTTCAATCTCAGCAACAGGGAAAGCATGTCAGGTAAAGATATTGACTGGGAATGAGCTTCTATTACAAGAAAATTAATCAGTATGCAATCAGTTTCCTGACTTTTTCCAGTAAAAAATAAAAAACGTGGCTTATGTTTCCATTGGAAATTTTGATATTGAAGCTAAAAGGGAAGAAAAGGGCAAAACCATACTTTGGGACTGTCATCTAACTTGTTCAGCCTGGGAGTATCTCTGGGATGGCAGGCAGTGCTGAAAGCAGAGCTGTGCTGTGCAGCTGCTGGCAGTGAGCTGCACATTTAGAGCCTGGATGCATATGGTTTCGCCTGGAATCAGTTCATCAGAGTGAACTGAGCAGTGTGCAGGATCCAACTTCATGTTCTTGCATAGTTTTGCTTTTTTTTCCAGGTGGGATCTTGCATAAAACCAAAGAGGCAGTTTTATGTATGGGTTTATATCCAGGGAATATGACATTTTCTTGTCAGGAAGAGGGGACCTTTCTTTCTCAGGAAGGGTAGGAGTCAGCAAAGAGGGAATAGACAAGCCCTGCCTTGCTCTGCTTGGTTATTAGGGTTGGGAAGCAGGGTGAGATGGACAGTTTGGGTGGTTTGCTGCTGGCTGGAACTAAGGGATATCTGGAAGGTGTACCTGCTAAGATGTAACCTGGAACAGCATCAGAAGTACCAACGTGTTAAATAGGATGGTTGGGGTGTCTCTGCTTGAGGATGGAGATGTGCCTGGTGCATTAAGCTGGGTGCTGGCAGGGCTGAAGGATGAGCTACAGACCTTGAGGCAGGACTGGCCTTGTTGTCCAGTCTTTCAAGGCTAGTGTAGCTGCCCTACAGTCCCACTCACAGCTAATTTCGGCCTCCAGAATTGTGCTTCCTATTCCATCATTCCCATCCCTCAGTGCTTTCCAACACCCAGTGCTCTTTACTTTCAGCTGCCCCTCAAAACGGTGAGCAAAACGACATGCTGAGCAGCTGTGAAGTTCCTCTTCGGTTCTGTTGTCACAACTGCACTTCAGCAAGAAGTGCAAATGTTCAGCTTTGTTGTTGTAAAATAGCAATTTGCAATAGAGCCCCAGAATAATTACTTTTGGAATGGAAACCAATGGGATCCAAATTGGTCCTTCTGACTGTAAAACTGCTTGTGTGAGAATTTTTCATTCTCTGGTGAGTTTGTGTACTGGCGCTAATTAACATTTTAAAAAGTAATTAAATAAAAGTGCAATCTTCATGAATGCTAGTTATAGTAAACTCGAGTCATTTAACTCCTGTAAGTAATCCTCATTCAGACAAATCATCTGTGTGACCTCCCTGTTAACTCACATGGACAAGGAGAAGCTGTGTAATGGGGCCCTAAATGTGCATTAAAAGACCTTGTCGGCATGTACCTTAATGCTCTAGGGCAGATTAAGGGGGTTTGTGCCAAGACCCCTAAAATTTCTCCACGTGCAATACAGAGAGTTTACTTTAGAGCAAGGTGTGTCTGGTTCCCTGGATCAGACATCCCCGGGGGGAAGAGGACTCTGGAGCCAGAGTGGGTTTGAGAGTAGGCACACTCCTGAGCTGCCTGGAGAACCGAAACAACACGTGCTTAGTAAAGGCAAGGGATTGACTTCAAAACCCACACAGCTGCTCTTAACCACATTACAAATGCAAAACCCAGCCAGCTGAGCGGGTCTGGAGTGGGCAGAGAAGCAAAGCAGGGCTGGGAGTAGGGGAGCAGTGTCTTTGTGGATTAACTCTGAAAGAAATACTGTCTGTTTGGCACACAATAGAAGTAAAGCTATTAAGCTCTTTGTCACGCCTGCAACAGTGAAGGCCCTGTCCCCTGTGTGGCATTAATAAATGGGCAGGTTGAGGAATGATGATGCCCTGATGTGGCAGTTTGTCTGTAAATCCAGTTGAGATGAAGTTAGAGAATATCTTCGCTGTGTTTTATTGCATCTCAGATTGACAGCTCGCTTCAGATGCGCTTTCTGGGGAGGTAGATAGCGTGTGTTGGAGTAGGGGGACTTTAAATCATTTTGGTTTATAAATATTGGGTCTTCTTTCCGTGTTTTGATTTTTTTCAGTAGAAAATACCTCTTGCTGTCTCGACTCCACATAGCATACATATCTACTCTATCAGCAAATGAAATGATGGAAGTTTGAGTGGATAACCACAACTGTATTCATCATAAATAATTTGCCTGTATCTGATTAACTAAGCATCAGGTCGTTAAAAAAGGAGCCTCATTATCCTGTGGGTGGTATGTTGCTGGCGTGAAACAGACATCCAGAATCATGTTTAATTTCAGTTTACTTCTTTTATTCTCAGTAATATTAGATTAGGTTTTTTTTCCACCAGTATATTGTAAATACACCTAAACCTGTACTTTGAGGGAACTAGTCCTTGGGCTCTTGCTGACCAAGTTCAATTTGAATCCTCTCTAATGTGAGTCCTCACTGAGGAAGATGAATATAAAGAAGAAATATATTGATTTAAAAACAAAGACCTATGTTTGAGGACAGTTTAGGGCAATATTATTAATAATAAAAAAGGCTTTCTTTGTTCTACACAACAAGCAAATTCATCCCTTTGAAAATACATTCTAAAGAGTGAGAAGGGCTGTTTCAAGAACCCCTCTTTCTCCAGAAAATGTCACCAATATCTGGAATTCCATTTATTCATGCAGTGAATTCATTTAGTGAGATAAAATTCTTAGTGATGGTGAAACTCAGTGTTAGGATGACCTGAATTCATTCCTTCCTTTCTTCCCTCTAAAAAATTCCCTGCTTGTATTTTCCCTTTAAACACATACAGATTTGAAAAGGAAAATTTAAGAAATCCTCTTATATGTAATTGTATGTTTTAACAGCTTAAGATTTAAGGCAAAATGACACAAGCAGTGATGATGATATTAAATATAATTCTATTTTATTTTGATGTTTTATGAACATTTGAGTTCCTTGCATGTAACCAATGCAGGCATAAAGGTGTAATGTATGTTTAGTAAAGACAAGATATTCCAGTTTAGGCTAAACTTACTTACTCACTGATGCTTTTGTTGGTTATGTTTTGTAGTTTTATGTATACAGTATAAAAACTTAAAATTTTCTTACAGTAGCTTTCAACCAATTATTTCAGGACTTCTATGAATTTCTCTCCCTATCATTCCTTCTTTTTAATTGACTCATGATGATGAGTGAATGTAATTATCATTGCAGTGGCTTCTAACTAAATGTCCTGGCAGAACAGAGAATGGAGCAATCTAAAAGCCAGCAACCTCAAAGGCAGCTTGATTGTGGCACTCAGAAGTGCAAGACAAGTTTGCCTAACCAAACCATCATATATGAGGAAGAAAGCAGTGTCAAGTGTATAGGCACTGCTGAAATAACTAATTCACTTAATTAACAAAATAGCCTCAATAAAAATTGGAGCTTGTGAATTAGATTCCTTTTGAATGAGCAAACAAATAAATTCTAGAGGATTTGGGGATATTTATTGTTTAAATTCTACCCTCCAGTCTTTCTGAAATCAAGCTTAGTATTACTCTTGAGTGTTTATACTCTGACCAGATTAGGAATCATTTTCTGTGCATAGCCTGGTGTTATAGAAACTCATTATCTCTGAATTAATAATCTGAATTACTTGTCTTTTTTTTTTTATGGCTGGAGGCTACATTTATTGATGGATTTGGACCCTTATTAAACAAAGTGTTCAAAGGTTTTCTTCTGTTACGCTGGTAGCGTCAAACATCTTTTCAGTGAGAATGAAACATTCCATGTTGAGCACGTGCCTTTTGCTGAGCCTGCCTACAGGAATTTCCTGGGATTAAAGTTTGGCTGTTTCAGGTGAATTTCTAGGAAAACACAGCGGGGCTGCCTTTAAGACCATGAATTCTGACAAGATTCAGGTTAATGAGCGAGCGTCACTGACAGTTTTAGGGACTGGTGGCTTGATTGCTCACTAAAAATTTGTATTCCAAGAGACACCTTCTTTACATAAAGCACAGAGGACTTGACCTGCAGATGCACTGTATTGGAGTATCTGTCATGAACAGTTTGCATTGTCACCATTAGGTTTCTTTTAGAACTGGCTTTTTATAGTGCTTTGTATCTCACTATATATGGCCACCTATGTTTTCAGAAAAGAGAGACTAGGGCTCAGTGTTTCTGGAGCACTTGTAACCAAAAACAAAAGCTTGAAAGACCTAATAGGTTTAGCTGGCTAAATCCCATTTTCCCAATTGGTTTAGGGTTTGCCTGCTCTGCAGCTATTGCCACTGCTGTCCATTATAGAGCTATATTAGGACTCTGCGTTACTCAGCGCTGTAATGAAAGTGCTGTGGAGTTTCCTAAAAGGAGCTGAGTGAGTTTCCCACTCTTGTGGAGTTTCTGCTGAGCTCAGCAGTCGCAGGTCATCTTTTCTAGGCAGGCCTAGCTGGTTTAAAGGCTTAGTTTAGTCACTGGCTTGTGTTTTGCTCTTTTCTTTCTAACTCTGGTACAAAAGGTGTCAGGAGTGGTAACTCTTACTGCTTGCCCCTTTGTAAGAGTTGGGTGTACTGTGCAATCATTTCAGACCTGCTATGAGATGTTCATAACGCAGACACAGATTGTAAGTATGAACTTCCCTCACCACGTATAATTCACCATCCAATCAGTAAGATGCTTGCTGGGCAACTCTCGGAGTAATCTCAATGTAATTTCCAATAAACTGGTTGATAGTGAGCAGGGAGTAAGCAGTGAGCAAATTTTCTGCTCCAAACATCTCTTTAATTGGTTTTCTGCTAAAAGCACTTTGAGTGGTAGTTAGTTACATGTGTTGCTACATTATATTCTCTGGCCTCCTTGGAGAACGTGCCACTAATTAGAAACACTGAGCTCCCACTTGTAATTTATAATCTGGCAAGAGAACCAAAGAAATTTAAGAAGTAGTGGGAGTGCAGACCTCCGTGACATAGGCCAAGGCAGTTCTTCTTTTCGGAAAGGTCAATATCATGGAGAGCCTGAGATATTATAGGTCTTGCAACCTGACATTGCGGCATCAGTAACAGTAATGAGTTTCTTACTCTGCACTCGAGAGAGTCTAAAATTAACCCCATATCATCTTCAAACTTGACCTCAATCACAGCAATTAATTAACAGGCACTGAAAGGAACCCTAACAAAGGAGAGGAGTGAAGGAATCCGAAGGGAACAAAAGACACTTTTATTTTACATTTCAGCACATTCTTTCTTTTTCCCGGTGCTGTTTGGAAATAATATTTTGGGTGAAATCCTGAAAGAATACACTGTGAAGACCAAATCTTTGATTTAATGCAGACTTAAGACCTGAACACTGGTTTGTAGCTGCATAACTCAATTAAGTGCTTTTATTAAAGTGGGTTTTATTTCTCTTTGTGGAAAATATCTGTACTGTAGTGCCTTGTCTGTGAGAAAGACACACACACACATTTGAAGGCAATCAACAGGGCCATCACCTTTACTGTTACACTTTGCCAAGCTACACGCATTTAACAACAAAAAACTAGTTTCTGCATAGAACTGTTGCTTAACTACAAGGCTAATCCACTCTTTGGCTTTTAATTTCATTTGTTTTGACAATAAGCATGACAGAAATTAAAACATAGGCAAGAAATAGGAATGCAGTGCAATATAATTGGGAGGTACCACACATGCATTTATTTGAATGATTGAAGAAAATATGCCCTCAGGAAAAAAAAGGACTATTTGGAAGTTTTTTTAGGAAACACACTTCTTTATCTTAGAAATTTAACATTCAGTGAAGCAATCTGTGTATATTGGAAGTCCTGTATTGATGGAAGTGATGCTGTTCTTCATGAAGAATGTTTTCTGCCTCTGTAAATATATAGAACATACACTGAGCTTAGGGAAATGAAAACAAAGCAATTCAGGTTCTTTGGTGCTAAGTTATATGCATGCCTTAATGGTGCTTTCTAAACCATGACAGCCTCAAAGAAATGCAATAAACCCAAAAATATTTCATTCTTTTGCTGGGATTAACATTTCACCAGTTATCTAAAATTGTGTATCAAATAAAAAGAACCTTGATTACCAGGAGCAGATAATGCAGTATTTTTCAGCCAATGTGAATGTTGCAGAGCAGCCAGAGATGACAAATCAAGACATTTGTGTGAAAACAAAACAAGCCAACCAAACAAATGAAAACAAACAAACAAACAAATAAAAAGACCAACAACACGCCCCCACGCTAAAGTGGAAGTGCTTTTGGTCTTGGAATTCTAGCTGGTAAATGGAAAACTCCTGACATTCTTGTACTGCATATTTTAAAGTGTTACGATTAATCAAATCCACATTTTCCATTCCAAGTGAAATCACATTTTATATGTATTGCTACTCTTGTCCGCTCCGTGATTTAACAATGACTTTAAGCTACCAGCTTTCCATTGAGCCTTAGATATACCAGCAGTTTTATTCCCACAGTATTGTAGCTGTGTTCCTTCATGCCATAAAATTAAAGCAGCATTACTGATGCCATTCATGTTGTACAGGGGATCTCACAGAAAAATCTCCTTTCCTCTTCCTTTTCAGATATACAGACTGTTTCTTTAAAACTTTAAAAGTCGGACAGTTGTAAAACAAACTGGTGAAAGAATTAGCTCTTGGAATTACACCCTGCTTGGAGAAACAAGGCTATAAATATTTTTTCATAGGTTTGTGGTAGAGCTATTGCTTGCACAGAATTAATTGTTATGTCTTTGTTTAGGTTTTCCACTTCTTTTAATGATCTGTGTTAATGTCTTGTGTGGTTGACTACCCCAGAAAATTAGGAGTCCATTAGTGTATAGATTGTTATGTAGATTTGAAATGTTGGACAGGCAAGGGAAATTCACATCAGAGAACAGAATTTATTTTCAGAATGCAGCTAAATGAAGTGTAGGAAGGTAGGTTAAAAGCAAAGTTTCTTTTCCTTTTTCAGGTGCTTCAGATTTGGTGATGACTGTGGTGGAAATTATTTTTGTTTTTAAAACCCTTACTGACTGTGGCATTCAGTGTCATCTGAAGTCTTTGGGGTATTTTCAGAGAAAAAAAAATACTTTTCATGTTAGTCTTTTTATTTAAGCAAAAAAGTGTTGAATCATAGGAAGACAGTATTTTTTATTTTGCTGATATGTGAATATCTGCCCAGCTTTACAGCTGATAGTTCTACCCTGATCATGTCCAAGAGCAGTGTCACATTTCTGATGAATCATTTCCAACAGATTTGAGGGGGAAATGATAGCAGAGTGTCCTGCAAGCCTGATTCTGGTTTCCCTTTCTTTTGTAATCACGTATTTTGTTTTAAGTTAAATTACGTGCAGGGAATGGAACAAAAGTACAGCTGAAGCCAAAGTACCTCCAATTCTTGGAAAGTCTTCCCTCCATTTATTCCAATGGGCTTTGAAATATAGCCTATTGTACAACAAATAAATCTTCTACACTTCACTGTAATCCAGAGTCACTTTCTCTCTAATCTAAGCCTTTCTATATTCTTATGTTTCAAATATGTCTTCTAATTTACTGGAGAACATCTTTAACATACAGAATAGAGATGAACAGTGATGCCTCAGGGGTTTTTATTTTAAATTTTATAGATTTTTAGAAGTTATTGTAGATTTATTGTACCAGTAAGATAACTTCAGTAGTTTAATGTTTACACATACCAACCCCATCCTGTATCAATCCTCAGAATTTCAGTAGCTGTTAAGTCTCCATTTCAAGGTAGAATTGCAGAAAGGCACCAGAAGGTAAAGACATGGACAGAAGGACCTCCAAATCTGGAACTCTGTAAGGCCTCCAAGGACCCGACATGCTGTGAGGAAGATGAAGAGGATGAGAGAGGGGTCCCAAACCCCCAGACTCAATTCCTGATGGGGCGTGCCAGTAGGTGGAACGGGGCAGGACTGGGGTGGGGAGCAGAATGGGATTGGATGGACGTTATTATAAAATCTTGGAACCAGGGTCAGACAGGGGTTGGTGGATATGTATTCCTGGAACCTGAAGGCTCATTAAAGCTTCTTCTCTCCTTATCTCCTACTAAATTTGCCTGGAGTTTTTACTCCTCAGTCTTTAAGGCATCAACAGCCACTGGCATGAAGGGCTTATATTTCACTGCAGCAGGACAAGGATGAATACAGGAGTTACTGCAATAGCTTTCTGGGCATATCTCACTGAAAGAAGTAGAAGTGTCGTGAGGATACCCTGGGAATCAAGTAGTCATCACCGTGGATGGCTTTTTAATACTTGGTGGAGTTCTGTGGCCATCAGGGAATAAGCACCTGCTGTCAGGTTTCTCTGCATGGCACACATGGATTTAGCTTAGGATCTAGTTGGGCACTTTGACAAAATGGGATCTCCTTAATTGAAGCTTTGGTTTATGAAAGCCTCCAATCAGTTGTGGATGAACTCTTAAGTCAGTCTCAGTTCATTAGCAGCTCTTTTTTTGACGTGAGAGTTTTCAGAACCGCTACATTTACACATTTTTGTGGCTGTAATTACTTCCATCTGATCAGCTCAACACCTAAATCCCACTTAAGCCCAATCAGGAATTTGAAGCTATGTGCTGCTCTGCAGGGATCCTTGACAAGTCCTAATGGGTATGATAGCCTGGCAGTGAGCTGAATGTGTGCAGTTGTGGTTATTCTGTATGAAATTGCTGCAGCAGGAGGAGAGAGGAGGTTTGCTATGCTTTATCCTGGAATACAAACTACAGAAAAAGTCTTGGGACCAGATTCCCAGACTTCCCTTTTTCTCACATCTTCAGTTCTTTTCAGCAATATGCCACAGTTTCACTGAGAGAAGCATAGGTAGCTCTTCCAACTTTGTGCATTGCCTGACAGCAAATATGCTTGCAGAAGGCTTGGAGGTGTTGTTATCATCTCCTTCAGACTGAGAAAGACATCAGGTCTCAGTCTTCTAATGCCTGGGTAAATGCTTTTTGTTGTGAGGTATTATTTGAACAGTGATTATTTTTTCAGGTTGTGATCAAAAATGGCTTAATTTGGGTTCTCCTGAAGCCCTGACTCTGTATTCAGGCTGTAGAGGAGGGTGGGATTCCAGGGGCATCCCTGCACTTCCTTCGGGTCTCCTTATTTAGCCAGGAGTTGGAAAGGAGCACCTGGAATTGCATAGTCCCTTCACATCTGGCATAGAGAATAACTGCTGCTAACAAGCTTTGGGCTGGTCTGCACCTGGATATTGGATATTCAGGCACCAACACTGTCGGTACCAAAAGTTCTTTGTGGGGACAGATTGCCATTCTTACCTATGGGATCAGAAATAATGTGATATAATTTGTTAATGTTATGATATGGTATGATAGACTGTGAAATAACATGATAATCTGAAGGTCTTTGAAGAAATTTTTGAGAACTTACCCATTTATATATCCCATAAGTGCTTTATTTTTGGCAGAAGGCAAAAGAATGTTGACATGTATCAGACAACCTGAGCAAGAAGGTGGCTTTTAGTGGTAAAAGATCAGGTTTTACATGTTGGTATGGATAGGGAAGCCAACATCTATTTTAAAATGTGGGTTTTGTGCCTGCACAAAGAGATGCTGAGCAAGCAGTGGCACCGATGAAATGGCACCAAATAGTATCATATGGGGGGAAGTTCTTTCATAACTGCAGTGGCTAAAGAAACTTCAACTTAAAATAGAAATGCATCAATAATACTTTAAATTTTAAATAACAGAGAAGACAGACTTTTTTTTAATGACCATTTTGTACATAAAATAAAACTTATAGCTGAATCTCATACTGTCCTGTTTGCTGAATGGATGGTAAATAATTTGAATATTATTCTTAAAATCTCTGTGTAATCAGTGCAATCTACATAGGGTATTTAGTGTCAGTCCTTTGGTTCACAAAGCATGTGGCAGCGTTGAAGGAGGATGTGGCTGTGCTTGCTGGAACTCCAGTCTTCACTCAGGCTGTATTTCTGCAGGTACAGGTGCTCTCTGAAGGAATTGTGGTGGTTTGACCTTGGCTGGCTGCTCTCTGCTCCTCAGTCAGGACAGACTAAGAGAATAAAATGGTAAAGCTCGTGGGTGGAGGCAAGGACAGGGAGATCAGTGGCAAACTGTTGTCACAAAACAGGCCTGTCTTGAGGAAAATAGATTTAATTTGTCAGTTGAAATAAGTTTGGATGGTCAGAAAAAAGCCCCATGCCAGCAAATACAAAGAAAATTAGCCAAAACCAGCCCAGAGTGATGTGCAAGAGACATACAAGAGTGATATGAATTGGTTCCTAGAGATACTGAGGGGAAACTTGATGTCTGCCCACAAACACTGGCACATTGCCATGGTACAAGCTCAAGCAGAGGGTGAATGCAAATCTTGACTGGAATTTATTTATCTGCTTACCTTGTTTCTCAGTTCTCAGATTTACTGTTATCATCATCAAAAGAGCCAGTGGCTTGCTCCTGGTTTGTGAGGTGAGGCTGTGCTGTGACACTGGCAGCAGTCTGGAGATGCTCTTTTCTTGCAGATGAGAGTAGATGTGTAAAATGACTCAACTCAGTTCTTTGCAGCGAGGAGGAAACTGGAGTTGCTAATGTAGAGAAACATGTGGAGGAGATAGAAAGTACTGTTACAGTATCTGCTTTGTCCTGCAGGTATTGGAGTTTGTGTTGGAACCAGATCACTTAGAAAAGATGCAATAGTGCTTTAGAAACAGTCACAAATAAAAAACAACAACAGCACTCCAAGAAATCAAACAGAAAAATAACAGTGTCGGACATGTAGAAATAATGTGTGATGCAGATGGGGGTGGAGGGGGACAGGTAATGAATTTAAATGCAGATCACACTTGCAGATCAGGTAATAACTTCCATGTGGGAATGGTATCGGTGTCTGTGGGATCCTGACCTTGCTGAACAGAAAGGGAAGGACAGAGATGAGAAAGGGAGTGATTTAAATGAGGAGTGGTGAGAACATGGCATAAGAAAAATGAGATAGAACAAGGTGTGCAGCCAGATGACACACTACCTGTGCAGGGGACCATGGCACAGGGCAACAGTGAAGGGTGAGAAAAGGAGGAGGTAGAAGGTCACTGGAAGAGGGCAGACAGATAATCTTATGACAACACTTTCCTCCACAATTCTTAAAAATGAACAAATTATTCTAAGCCTCTGGGTACCTGAGGTTTTCTAGGCAGCAAAGACTTTATTTCCATAGAATAAATTATGCTCTGCCTTTTGTGACAGGTGTATAGAAAAGATAACAGCCTACTTCTGTTACAAGTTTTTCAATTAGCAGAAGTGGTAGAGAACTGCTCTGGGATCTGAAATTGCCAGTTCAGCTAATGAACCGTGTAGGTGTTCAGGTTGGTTCCATGTGACTTGTGTAGGAGAGGGCGTCTTTTTAGCTGTTGCATTTTTTAATTAGAGAATTTCACTAATGAGCACGTTAAAAGGGCATTTGAGTCAAGAATCAAGTTAAGAAATGCCAGCATCAGAGTGTGCCACTGGCATATTTAACAGAGTAGGTCACAGAGTCAGTCTCTACTTTAGTTGGTAGTTGACTCATTAATAGATTTTTCCTTGAAGAAAAGTGAGTTTTCAGATTTATTTCTTTAAAAAAACCCCAAAGTCTCAGGTGGTCCTTCAGAACGGAAACTATGAAAACTTCAGCAAAAATACTGTAATTTTCTGCTTTGTGTCTTCCCCAGTCCTGGTGGCTTTTCTTACTGTCCTGTTTTCTGCATAACCTGCACATCTCAACAACTTCCCACCTCACTGCTGCTCCTTGCCAGGCACTCCTTTCTCCTTGCCACTGCCCAGATAGTCTTGCCTCTGCTGGTATCCTAGAAACAAAGAAGACAAAACTCTAGTGAGAATGAAACGGATTAAAGGAGGCTCACCACTGAAATTTTAAGGGAGACAGTAAATAGTTACATGGTCTGGGTTGAATTTCCTAGTCTGTATGGGACATGCTGTAACCCAGGGGATCTGTTTAGAGGGTTTGGGAAGCTGAGTAAATATTTTTCTGAGTAAAGTTTCCAGGCCTGTCTTATTTTATGGGATACTTCATTCATTTGCATCAGTTAATTTCATCAATTTCCTGTGGCATAAAAGAGTCCCCCCTGCCAGTACATAGGACTCCTCCTCTTACTTTCATGTTGATCACTCCAGGACAGAGCCAACCTGCTGCCTCTTAGTTCCTACTGCTCTATGCAAAGTAGACTTTATTTTCTTTTATGCCTGATCTTACACTGCAGAACATCAAAAACTGAATCACAGTTTTATCTTCATCTTCTTAGTAGTGAACACTCTACTATAAAACTACTCTTTGTAGAATTTTTGAAGTGTCTTTTCCAGCACAGACTTAAATTTGGCTCAGATGCTCCTGAAATAACTATAATCTTTGTTTTTAGCTCTTGGTCTGCCCTATAGCCACAAATGGGTTGGGGTGAGTTGTTTTGGTTTTTTTTTCTTTTTTTTTTTCCTGAAACAGATCAGATTAATTCAAATGCAGTCAAAATCCTGTCTTCCTGTAAGTCAGAGGATTTTGTATATCGAGTATTAAGGGTGGTTTATACTTTATACCTTATTTACATGCCCTGATCCAAACTTCAGTGTAATAAATTCCATCACAAACTCTGGATCCAGCTCTAGTAATAGTGTATTGCCTTCTTTTCCAAGTTTCTCACCCTGGGCTTTGTTTGTTTTTATTGAACCATGTGTTCTAATGCTCTAGGCAGAAAGTAGGTAAGCACTTTGGAAAGGATTTAAAATGCAGGATGTATAAAATGGTATTATCACTGAACCATGGCAAAACAAAGAACGGCTTCCAAATTATACCCATATTAACATAGGGACGTTTTTGTTCTTTGATTGTTGTCAGAAGAGTCTGCCATTTATGAGTTTCTTTCAGAGACCATTAGGAAGGGAACAAATACTATCCAAGCATCAGAAAACATCCTTAGATATCCTTCAGTCACTGCAGTTAACCATCGTATTGACAGTATCTGTGTTGCATGTGGCAAACAGCTTCAGTGGGCAAAAAGAATGGAATCCCTTTTTTCATTATCCAGATCAATAACGTGATGCTGCTCTGTAGAGACATCTTCATAAACCTTTAATTTCTGATATGTTAGGAGGGTGAGCTAGACTTTTAAACTATGGCAGTCTGGTAATAAGAATACACAGCATGTCTCAAATAAAATAATACTTTTTGCATAATCAGAGCAAAGTGTATATTTTACAAAGCAAAAAGCCAGCAAGGAAATGAGAAGTGGATTCTTATCTTCAGTATCTTCTCAGCTGGAATTGCTGCCATTGGCTATATCTAAAGGTATGGATTTGTGAGCAGCATATGTACTGTACCCTTTAGACCCATGTGTACTGTTGTGTGTATCCCCATTTGATAGAGGATTTGGGAGATATTTCGTGCCATCGCCTCCTTGAAAATGTTCCTTACTTTCTTCTACTATTCTTCAGGCCTAGAGATACGCAGGAGTAATTGCAGCAAGATCCTTTTACTTTACAAAGCCCAGGGAATGTTATGCACAGGGAAACTGCTACATTTCTGGCCTTTCTGGGAGACCTGTTTATTCTGTTGCCTTTCTCCTTGGGCACAGCTCCAGTTTCCTCTGGCTCCAGTTGTCCTGCTCTCCAGGCTCAGACTCTTCTGTCCTACCATTTGAGGAGTTTAATGACCTGGCAAAGCATAGCAATAATTCAGAATGCACGTTCTGTAGAGTACATAGGTCAGGCTCCCGTCACATCCCACCTTCTCAGAGCAAGAACTGGGACAAGGGATGGTGCATCCTTCTGTCCAGGTCTAAAGACTCTGAGGGCTGATGTGGATGGTGCTGAGGCAGCTCTCAAAATCCTACAGGCTCTTATGGAACAGGAGCTGCAGCAGCACTGCATGGGAAGGCTGCCTGTGAGCACCCACCCAGCCTTGCCCCAGGAGGTCCTTTGGATCACCATGACCACCCCAGAGCATCCTAATGAGAGCTCTGCTGGTGCACATGGGGGTGTTCCTGTGAGTGCTTCTCCCTTTCCTTGTGATCCCCCACAAACAGTGCCAGCGCATTGTAACTGCGTGTCACTCCTTTCACACTTACAATCTGACACCCAGGAACTTCAGATCTTTTTTTTTTTGTTAGGAGTTTCATCTTCTAGCCAAGCTGTTTGCCTGAAGAGTGGGTGCAAAAAGTGGTTTTGGCTTGTTTCTATGTGTAGACATTTATATAAGCAGCTGAGAGTTGGAGGGTGGCAGTCACCTGGCAGTTTCCTGTGGCACCATGTATAGTCCTTCAGAACTACCCACTTTGGAATCGACAGCTGCCCTTGTCATGTTAAGGGTCACCTTCTAAGGTCAGCTGTTTTGATGAGAAGGAATGTAACAATCAGGGCTGCATGTAGTGTTTCATTCATGATTCAAAACACTTCAAGCACAATTTAGTGCTTAATGTATTGCACAATTTTATCTTCTCATACAGTATTTTTTGTGTAGCTTTTAAAAATTTATTTATTGTTATTGAGGAGGCATCAAATGGGTCCCTTCAATTTTTATCTATGCAGTTTAATTCCTAGGCTTGCAAAGGTTTCAGTCCTTGAGAGGTGCCCTGGTATGGAATTGAGCTGTAATGTTTGATGGCACACGCATGTCATGCTTTGCAGGGTCACGGCTGAGGCCTGATTTCATCACAACCTGACTGCAAGACATTTCTTCCAGTCCCATTATTGCCTCTTTACAAGGATGTACCCAGGAATTTATGGAGAAGCCGTTTTAAATCATTTTATCTAGGGGAGCTGTCTGAAGTAGTTAGAGGAGCAGCATCACAGGGGTATATTTTTATAATTTAAGAGTTTAACATAAGTTGTATGCTGGCTGCTATATCCTGCTTTATGCAGGAATTCTGACCTGAGAGAGAAATAGGGAATTCCAGTACTGTGCTGGGTGCTGCACCCCTTGGAGATATCTGATGCAGAGGTAGAGATAATGTCCCTTGCAACTGGGCAATGCATTGTGTCTTTTCCACCAATTAATTTCACAATTAATTGTATTAAGTGGCTAGCAATGCCAGTGGATTTGCTGCTGCTCTCATCTGCTTGCTTGGATAGATATGTGGAAAAGGCAAATTTGGCTCAGCGTGGCAAGAGATATGTGGACAGGCTGTCCTGTACATAAGCACCCTCTGAGTTGGCTTTGAAAGGAAAATCTTGGGCAAAGAACAAGGTGAGGAAGCGCCAGTTCTGGTACTGTGTGTCCAAGATGTGGAGAGGTGTGGAAGTTGTGGGAAGGAAGCGCTGCTGGGGAGTCCTGAAGTCAGACTGTGAATACGTAACTGAGACAGTAGCTGGAGTTAGCTGGTGGTCCTCCTACAAAGAGATCACTTTAATTTTACACTTGTGGACCTGTCTTCATGCTGTTTGCCTCATGTATGGCCCATAAAGCACCATCCAGGCAGCAGCTGCTGGCGTTGCTGTGCGTTCCTTCTCCATGTTTGATGCCAAGCTTTCCAGAGGAAGGGAGGGTCAGAAATAGTTTCCATCAGGCAAGAGCTGGACTGAAACCCAGAACAAGAACAAGTGAGGGCCAAATGCAGCAGCAGATGGCTGTACCTGGAGCCTGAACCTGGCACCTGCAACTCCTGGGAGCAGGATAAATCATTTCACTAGAGGGCAAATGATCAAGCCAGTGTGATCAGGGCTCTCATAAGATGGGTTTTCTCTTGGTATGAAATGCTGGAGGTCAGTCTTGTGGTGAAACACAGTGAAAATTAACTAATGGATAATCAGCTAAAAAGTTTAATTAACCTATTAACTAATTGAAATTTCACATTCAGTTTTCATAAAGGAATTATTTTGTTGTATCCATATTATGATGAAGATATTCAATGATGCATTGAGGAGAACTGCTCTCTTAGAATGACTGAATAATAAGGCAATCATAATACTGTGGATTTATAAACCATACTTCATATCTGAAATATATTTATTTCTGCATATGCTACAAACAACTAACCCAGAATTCCCCCTTTATTTTCTTTTTTCCCTCCCCCCTCAAAGGTAGAACAGTATCTTACAAAGATACTGTATTTTCACAGCAACAGAGTCTGTTTTATGATTGACAATGTCTGGAAAAGTTAAATATAAATGTTTCAAATATAGAAGCGTTCCTTTTCTTACCTTCATTGGGAAGTTCTCTTTTTGAAATGTTCAAAAAATAAGGTGCAAACGGAGCTACAGAAAGATATCAAATGCAATCTGAAATAAATCACTGCACCATGTTATTTTGGGTTTAAAAATGAGACTTTTATTTATAATGAGGGGAACAAAACGGTGGACCCTGTAATTTCCAAAGATGTTCTTTTCCCCAAGAGCTATTTTCCACTATCTGAATAATCTGCATCTTCTTTCTCTCTCCATGAATTCTCAAAATCTATTCAGACCTTTCAAGCAACTGAAATATTTGAATAGGAAACACACAGGCATGAAAATTTAATGCTGTACCCATATAGTTTTCTGTAGAACTTCAGTCCTAGGAGTGCAGTTCAATTCCGGTTTGCATTTTGGTTTCTAGATAGGAGTTTCCTCTATTAAAATGAAGATAAAACACACCAGTCATGCCAAATTGAAAATAGAATCGTGTATCTCAATCTGTGAAGTGATGTTGGGTCTCTAATATATAAGCATTATGTAATAAGCTTAAGTGCATTTCTGCTGAGGTTTTCCTCATCAGTGCCTCTGATTTAATTTCTGTAGTTGATTAAGAAAGACAATGATGTAGGGGAAAAAAAATTGGAATATCATTTTGGAAAAAAACAATATTCAAGGATGAATATTCTTATGAGGAAAAACCTTACTTTTAAAGCTTTCATCTATCCTAGTTATTTAAAATATTACTCTATATTCTGTCCTAGCACTCTGCCTTAATCTAAATGTACATAATTTCAGATCTGTATGATTTTGTTAAAGAAATGGGAAACCTGTAGAATTATTTTGGTTTAAGAATTTGTTGGCCCTGTTTCTGCTTTACACTCGTTTGTGTAGCTGAAGATGTGCTTGTCTGAGAGGGAATTCCCAGCATGCAGCAGAAAATTAAGGGCTTGGCTTTCACTGACTCAATGCAATTCAGATCAATTGCATGCTCAATAATCTAAATTGTGAATTAAAAATTACAATTTTGGTGAGAAGACATATATATTTCAGACATGCCCACTTTGTGTCACTTTACATAGAAAGACAAAACTCCATGGCTGGCAGAGGAACCTGGATGAGAGTGGTTCTGGAAGATCTAAGGTGATTAGAAGTATTACCTCATAAGTATCTTGGAGGTGGATAATTTGCAGATGGAGTAAAGCAACTGCAGATAATTGATAATTTTCATTTGAGTTGCCATTGCAAACCTTAAACAAAGTTGAGACTTTGATTCTTTAGCAAAGGAAAAAAACTTGCTGCTTGAAATGGTAACCAAACCAAGCAAATGTCCTTGGAGCTGTTGCTGTGGACAGGCCTAGAAAGAACTCCCCACAGAAGAGCTTTGTGAACTTGCTACTTAATATAATTTCCAAAGGCTTGATTTCATCTCAATTTCTGCACTCCCACCTGTTTAGTGAAGTTCTCGTCACAATAATTACTCTGTCTTTTCTTTTCTCCAAATTGCTATTACCTTATTGTTCAGAGATAGCCTGTTTGTTCTAAGAGCTTTCCATTCTAAGATATATAGATAAGGTTTCATACACACATACAAACAAACTTTAAGTTTTGTGTATATAATCTTTTGTTCTTGTAAACATGGTGAAATACCTGGCCATTGCACCACGTGGGTTACAGGTCTGATCAAATATCCATAAGCTTTAGTATAAATATCTCCATTGCACTGAGTGGATAAAAAGAATAAAATCCAGGGAGCAGCATGTTAGTGCCAGCAGCTCTTGATTATGATACAGACTTCCAAACCAGTTCTGAAACCAGAACTACTGCTCTAACACTACTAATATTCATTTCAATAGAGTCCAAGAGGTTCAGAGCAATGTGTGTTCTATTTAAGAGGAAAATATGGACAGACTGGAAACACTTAAAGCATTAGGCCTGATGTGGTCCCAGCTGTGTGCTTTGTTGTGGGGTTGCTCACAGTCAGGAGGGCAGGTGACTCTTGAGATGTGCATATCCGTGCCAAGGGATAACATTCACTAAAAGGGAAAAAAAAAAAATCCAAATTGACTGTCTAGTGGCTACTTGGAAACACAAAATCAGACTCCTTCATGGCACGTGGCAACAACTGAGCTTGGGCCGCTGTGTGTCCTGTCAGCTGCACACAGCAGTTACTGCACGGGTGTCACCGTTGTATCGTGCTGCTGATACAAGAGGCATCTCAAGAAATATTCCCAGCTCCCTGTAATTTGTAAGTTTAATAAACTTATTTTCTGCTTTCTTATCTGGTCTGCTACTGGGAATATTGGATAGCACTAGATCCAGAAGGATCACCCCAACACCTCTCTTCATACATCCTCTGATGTACAGCCTGTTATGAGGCACAAGTGCTGCTAACAGAGGCCCTTCATTGTTCCTTCTGCTGTGTCTGAGTTCTTTTCATTATAAATCTGACTCATTTTTGTTCATAATTTCCAATCTCTTTAGAGACAGCAGTCTTCTGACTGTATTTAAGCCTTAAAATGGGTGGTAGATTGAAGGAAAACCTTGGTCTCGAATTGTGTCTTTATTCCATGAAGAAAAACCTTAGTCTGAAATAGTGTCTTTATTTAATACATGTTACAATTGTAAAAGTAAATAGATCTTGGCAATTCAGAGGTCATTCTGATGTTGAGATGCATTTGTAGCTTTTAAGGTCTGAGAAGATATGTTTGAAGGAAAGAATACATCTAAGTGTGTATATGTAAGTGTAATTTTAATTAGCAAGGTCGGCAAATATTAGTTTAAATCTGTTTTGCTGTCTTCGTTAAGCATGTATGACTTCATCTTTTTAAACTAGGAAAAAGTGTCTATACTGGGGTGTGTGTGACTCAGTTGTTGTTCAAAGTCCTCTTCAGTTTGAAGCTTTCATGAGGAAGAAATAAAAGCAAAGCTGTAAATGAAGTCTGTGGTACTTGTCAGCAGGCCGGAATCTCAGTTGGCACGGTTCAGAATGTGGCTCTACGTGGAATTTTTGGCAGTTTATGTTGACAGAGACCTCCATCAGCTACTGAAAAACACCTGACAGAACAGTTTTCTCATGGTAGGAAGACTGTTGATTTGATACTTTTGTAAGGGTATTTCTGTTTTACCAGGACTGTGTGTGGCTGGGTCAATCATACATTCTAGCTTTAGTATTTTTCCAGCATCCCTAATGGCAGTGTCATTTCATCACACACTGAAAAAAATGAAACCTCTCAGACACATTGTATCCAGGATTATTAAATGGGGAGTTTTTAAAAGCAACTCTGATTTTGAAATCTGCAGCTTTATGAAAAGTAATTGCTAAATATGTATTATGTACAGTAAGTTAAATAATTTTACAGTATTAGAACGACTATGTAGAGAGAATAAAGATACTGCAGGAGGTGTGCTAAGCAAATATTTAAAAGCACATTATGATGAATAATAAATAATACACAGTATGGAATGTTGCAAAAAACTCATATGTGACTAGACTGAAGTGAACTCTTTCAAAATCTTCATCTAAAGAATAAGTATTGTTTTCATTGATTTAATTGTTAATGGAATTGCCCAGAATTTTTATAAGTAAGCCATCATCTCAGTTCTTCTTGCTATTTTTTTTTCATCAGCAGCATAATTTTCACAGCCTGCATGATCTTTCTACATAAATAGTTACATTTCAGTCCTTGAGCCCATGCTCTGTGCTCTTTTCTCCTGCCATTATTTTTTGCCACACGTGCAGATTTATGGCATCTGAATGTTTTCACACGTTTCTGTAAGGTACACACATGTGTCTGTCTGTTTTCCTAAGGGTCTGCTTCTCCTAGCTATTTTTAGCTTTGAAATTTTAATCTTCTGTTTGCACTTAAAACCTCAGGTTGGGGCTGCTACTACAGCACCAATATTTCTGGCTTCCTTACTAGCAGGGGAAGAAAAGGAAAGCAAAGTTCAGAGCTTAGTTAGGGATGCATTTCTTGTGAATCTCTGCAGACTTCAGAATTGGGGTGATACCTGAGCTCCTTTGTGGTTCCTTCAGCTCCAGCTCTTCAACTTCAGACAGACTTCAGGCTTTCTTGTAGCTGCTTTTCCTTCCCACAGCTCCAGAGAAGCTTCCACAGTGCACAGACTTTGCCATCTTCTGTCACCTTCATTTTTTCAAGGCAGAGATGGCAACACTTTCAGCTGGAAGCTAAGAGAGAGCTCACATACAAGGTTATCTGACAATTACCAAAAAACCAATTCAGAAACATCTGTCTGTTGTGTGATAAAAGCAACGTTTCTTAGAGCCATCTGTCTGCTTTCAGATTGGCTTTAGATTGTGTAAATAACCTGCCTTTGATTAAGGTGATGGGGTTATTTTGGCTCATTACACCTGTGACTAAAATTATAGACGGATTTAATATAATATATAATGACTGTGAAAGGGAAGCATTTTTGTCTAAGACTGGAAATAATGGAGTTGATTCAAAGAGAATTTCAGTGGTGAATCTCCTCTAGGGTTTTGATTGTGGGGTTTAGTTTGGGGTTTTTTTTTTCCTTTGTTGTTTTGGAACATTTTTACTGCCAAGCAAATACTCTTTAATGAAAATTTGTTTGCTTAGTGGCAATTCAAAGTGATCTGCCAGATATTTATTTCCTGCAGTGATTTTTTTCCTAGTGCTGTTTTGGGTGTTTTGTCCCTGTTGTAGTACCGGTGAACGAGCTTTTTATTTCTGAGGAATTATTTTTGTCCTGATTTTTGCCATTCTACAGATATCAAAATTCTTGCACATGTTAGACAAGCATCTTGTTTTATTTTCTTCTCTGTTTGGAGTGCAAACTGTGCCAGTCTGCCAAGATGATGATGAGAAGATATTTTTAAACAGAAGCAGCCAACTAGAATGAAAAGTGGCAGCAAGCTGGGACTGTTGTCTCCCTGATGCAATGGGAACAGGAGATAGTTTAGTTTCAATTCTAACAGAATAATGACCCCACTGAGAGGAGTCACCCAGTCTAACTGTGCTTGAGAGAAGCCCACAAAGTACAAAAATGCTTTCAGCCCCATCAAGGGGGTCTTGTACCTACAGATGAGAGAAATAAAGTGGTGGTGGACCCTTTTGTGAGTCCCCCTGGCCTTTTGGAATTATGCCTCTTCAGTAATCATTTTTGTTGTGCCCAGTTGTTCTTAAATGGAGGGGAGGAGAGGAGGCCACAGATAAAGGCAGAACATATCTCTACTTTATTCTAGCCAAGGAGAATACTTTTGAATGTTAAATTTTCTTGGTTGTACTCATGTGGTTGATATTCTTCCCTGCCTTCAACAAAGAAGGGCTGCTCAGAGATACAGATTAAATTTTGCAAGCAGTAAATGAACTATTAGCCTTTGTATTTACTGTGATTTTCTACTTAAAATAGGCTACTTTCATATGGATGAATGAACTGAAACATTACTAAATGAACTAAATTTATTTCATATGATAAATGAACTGAAAGGTGTACTTTGAAAGGATCTTCCTTTTTCACTTGTCTCAATATCCCCAGCTCTCTCCAGTTCTCTCCTGCAGGCAACTTTTTAGGAGATTTTTCCTATTGCTGCTATATTGTGTTGCTGTTGAAGTTAAAATGATGTATTGTACACAGCACAGTAGATGGAATGCCTACCCTATCAAGCTCTAAGAGTAGAATTAATAAGAAACTATTTCTGACCCCAAAAGCTTAATATGTATTAATAAATCAAAGGGTGAAAAGGAAAAGCTGAAAGGTTCTTATTGTTTGCTCTTTAATTAACTTGCTGAAGATCATAAGAAGCCTGTAGTTGGCTGAAAATAATAGTCTTGTTTCCCCACTTCAGAACCAGTACATAAGCATAGCATTTTTAACCTTTGACCCAACATAGATTTTAATCTATAATAATATTGTTAATTACAAAAGGAAAAAATAGTATATTCAAAAGCTGCAGTAAAATTTGTGTGGGCATGATAATAGCTAAGTCCAGATAATTAAACTAGTTAATGGAAGATATTTTGAGAGATACTCATGGTGATTGAGTATTTAAGAATGTTAGCTTTGTGTCCTTAATAGCTTTAGAGAATTAATGTTGTATTTTCCCCTTCTTTCTTTCTTACAAAGAAATAAGTTGGCAGAAAGAGTCTTTGAAGCCATCTGGCTTAATCAACTTTAAAGTCCTCCCATAAGGAAGCTTTGCATGGCTCTTTTTGTTTTAAAGGTATTTGATAGGAAGGAAATAATATATGCCTTACTGGCTGGAGGCTGTGGAGTAGATTCCCTGCGGGTTCCTGGGCAGTAGATTCCCTGTCCAGCACAAGATGCCAGAAGCCTGGAGTTGTCCAAGATGAGCAGGTTGGAATCAGATCAGCAGAAGATCATATGAGTATCAGAAAGAGGAATGAGGGTTAGGATGGTTCGAGGTGGAGGGTAGGGAAGGGATAAGTGGGGAAGCAGGGAGCAGCAGCAAGGTGAGAAAGCAGGATTGTAACCTTCATGTGTCAGACTGGCCCATCAGAGTCTCAAGGCAGGTGACAGAGGAACTTTATCTGTGATTCAGATAAGGGATGTTAATTTTCAGCTTATATATAGGATATAGCAAGTTGATGCTTTTGAATCCACAGTACTTTAGGTAAAGTTGTTCTAGGCCTAGATCATTTAAGCCTGTGTAGATCTAGGCCTAGAAACAAGACACTTTTGCAGGGAAAGAATTAAGGATAAATTAATTCTAACTACATTACTCCCAGAAGGAGCTGAGTTATAAAAGCTCAGGTGTTCCCATTGGGAATTTTCTTCCCAGTAAATGCAACCTGAGCTGCAGAGTAAGGAGGAAGGCAGAATCCCACTGGAAATGTGTATTGAGAAAATATACGGTATCAGCAAATGAGCTGGATACACAGGGGAGAGACCTTTTATGTTTCATAATAGTGTAACACTTGTAATTTGGATTCTTTTCTGCATGTTGTTGGTAGCTGCATTAGCAGTTTGCCTGACTTTGGCTTTAAGGTAGGTGTGGTTTTGAGATAAGCATCATAATTGTTGCTCACCTATTGATTGAGTCGATCATTTAGGGGAAAAAAAACCCAGAGGGGGCATCCTGGATGCATTTAGTCACAGGCATGATTTTCATGCTTCATCTAATTGTTTCTTTAGGAATGTGGAAAAGGAAATTAGCATAGTGGGTGTAGCATTGTATTTGCAGGGTACTTAAGGTGTCCTCAGAATATTTGCTGGACCCAGCTGGACCTTGTCCTGCAAGAATCCTAGAACCTAATCCTAGAATATCATGAGTTGGAAGGGACCTATAAGGATCAAATCCAGCTGCCTGCTTTTCACAGGGCTGCATAAAATTGGCTAAGAACATTGTCTAGATGTGCCTCACACTCTGACAGGCTTAGTGCCATGACCCTGGAGAGCCTGTTCCAGGGACTGACCCCTCTCAGCGAGGACCATTTTCCTAATGTCTGAGAAGACTCTTACATCTTGAATCCAGCTATTTCACAGAGCAATTGACACTGAGGGGTGGAGTGATGTTCCTGCTTAGCCCCAAGAGCAGACTCTGAGTTGTCTGCAAGACTGGTGGGTTTCCACTGGCTGGCAAACATAGAAGTCACTGATAAAGCCTTGAATGGTTCTGAAGATAATCAGGTTTTGCCTTCTACTGTTGTAGAAAACCTGTTTGTTGTAATTTTATTGTCTGATACCCCATTACAAGTTTATTTTGTCCATTTTTGGGGGGGATATTGGATTTGTGTTGGTGTCTCAGTTAAGCTTCTGCTCCCCCTTCTGTTCCATATGCAGAATCTTTCTAAAAACAACTGTGACTGTATATATGCTGAAGTCAGGCTTTCTGTTTTCTCAATCCCTCTGCCAAACATGGGGGTAGATGATCACAGTCACAACTTCTAGGTCAGAGGAGAGGAATGAGGAAAAAGAACCCTATGAAAGTTTTGTGAAAGAAGAAGGAAAAATAACATGCAAGAAATTTCTCACAATATCCGATCCTTTATCCCATTGCTAATGCCTTCTAATTATGTCCTTGTTTTTCCTTATCTTTTTTTTTTTTCCTTTTTTTTTTTTTTTGGTGGGGTGGGAGGGGGTAGGCAGGAATATCCCTTGAATTTACTTGATTTATTTTTGAAGGCCTGCTCAGCTTTTATGCCCTCCTTCCACTTGCAAGGAAGTGGCTATGATGAATGTCTTGAAACAAATGGAGCCAGTGTCACACATGCCTTGCAGAGTGAGCCCAGATCATTCATTATTTAGAAATACTGATGTGTCCTCCAGTTTGGTCCTTTCTGCCAGAGAAGCATTCTCCTATTTCTTTCCTACTTCACGTTTTGTCATAGTTCTAAATAACTTTCAAGGGCAAGAAGTGCAGTTTCTAATGTCTGTTTAATATAGTCAGTACTCAGGTGTCTCTCTCAGTCCCTGGGTCTTAAAGAAGTTGAAATAACTATTATTTACCCACTAAGGGAATTGCAGAATTACTTATGCACAAAATGTGCTGTCATTACAACTTTGCTCCAGGAAAATGTTCCCATATAATCCTCAGCCACACAGAATGGTTACTTGCTGACCAATTTCTGCATGCTTTAGTAAGTGGTGTGCTTTATTATCTGCTTGTCTTAGTTTCTCCTAGAATTAATTTTGTGCTTTCTTCAGCGAGGCCCACCTGGATGCAAATGTACATATTGATTTTCAGAGAAACAATTCATTGTCCTTGATTTAAACTATTCCTAAAATATCTTGCTATTATCATTGTAATGAGCAGTTTAACAAAATCAGCTTTTGCCTTGTGACTAATGTTCTGTTGTTTAACACTGAACACGCAGAAGTGGGTGTGTTTCATTGACTGTGCTCTTGCACTGGTTCCTTTGGACTGAAGTGGGAACAAACTGTGGAAGTGCTATATGTGATTCTAACAACCAGGAGACTTTGAGACAGGACTTCTCTTAGTCTTGGATTTAATGTGTCCTATGAAATCATTCTGTGAAAGTTTACTGCCTTTTGCCCAGGGCAAGTCTGTAAAACGAATTGTGTTCTTTCATTTAGAATCACTCCTATTTGTCTTTATTACTGTGTGCACACTAACATGTTTTGCTGGATATGAACTTTTTTCCCCACTCTATTTTGTTCCTTATCTTTAAACTGGGAAGATAGCTGGTATGAAACAGCTCTTGCTCTGATGTGTAGCTGGGAGATACCTATACCTTCTGTTTTAATGAATCCTGTGCAGTGTATTATTGCTTGCTTGATGACATCCTTCTGTACACAATCAGGTGGCAGTTTGGAAATTGGGCTAATACTAATTCTTAACATAAAAATGTTAATATCAGCCTTTGGCAATATATCCCTATGCAGAGCTGGGATGGATTTAGGTGCAGTTTCACAGTCTGGTTCAGGATGTGCTCTTGATTTGTGGGACACAGATGTTTTCTCAGGTTGGGACAGAAGTCTCCATATCTGCATTGTTTGCTACACACAAGGATTTTTTCAGTGCTTTAGCTGGTGGCTGCAGAAGGTCACATCATTCAGCCACACAAGGGGAAGTGGCAGTGTAGAAGTAATGAATGGACAACCAGCGCTTTATTGGAATTACTTTTGGAGAGAAGAAGAAAGAATTTATATGGCTTAAAAAAATTCAGGTGAGAACAAGCGGGTTTGTGAGTAAAAATGGTATGAAGTAGTGCAATCCAGTTATTCATTGAATTGTCTTTTATAATATTGTCTGCTGACAATAAATGATTTGAAATTGTTGTGAGTTTGATAGCTCAACATTGATCACAATGAGAGAGCCTAATATCCTTTGAATTTTCTGAGAGTCTCTGCAGCTGCCTTAAGTGTGAAGCTCCTAAGGAAAAAAATATTTTGAGTATGAAAGCAATGACGGGTTTTGGCCATATTTGTGTGCTATACAAGCACATTAAAACTGTGTCAGGGTGCTGTATAAGAGAGTATCTCCAAAGTAGATCAGGTTTATACTTGGGGGTTTTTTTTGGGTTTTTTTTTTTTTTTGCTGGCTAAAGTGATGTGTTTGCTCCAGTGGGTCAGTGGGTACAGTTCTGTGGGTAGCATAACTGTCCAAATGAAGAAACTTGCTCCCCAAGAGTTGCCTTGGAGGTTTTAAGAACCTCAGAAATGCTCATTAAAATAAGGTCCTGCTGGTACCTTATGAAGTCACCAAAACCCTGTGAATTTATTTTGCAGTGAGAAATAGGACAGATATTTTGATAGGCAGTCTCTAGAAACAGCATCACAAAAGGAGAAAACTAAAGCACAACAGTTAGGGTGCCATTAATTGTTATTTTTCCCGTCCTTCATTTGCCTTTGAGCTAAGAGAGTTTCTTCCTTTATCCCCCTGGGGAGGGAAGGAAGTGTGGGAAAGGGATTTACTGGGCTGAGACTGTGTTTCTGCTGTTGCTCTGCAGCTTCATCCAGAGGAGATTATTCCTGTTTTTCACACCCTCAGGGCTGACTGCCTCAGGAAGTGCTTTAGATAGGAACCATGATCTCTGGCTGAATTACAACTCCTGCTAACAGTTTGCACACAGATCAGCTTTGGTTTTCCAGAGCCTTAAAATACTCATATGCTTTGTTCAGGACTTTGGGCTCACTTTTTAAGGACATCTTTATTAACACGAGAAAAAAAAAAGGTACTCTAAGAGGGTAATACATGCTTAAGGCTGAGATAGAAATCCTCCTCTGTAGTCAGAAATTAGTATTGTACTAAATTGCTTGTGTGAAAATCTTTGATGGCGAGATTTCTACATTTTAACTATTTGATGTAATTTTTAATGTCAAGGTAAAATTACATGTCATGGTAAAATGTTTCTGTGAGTCTATTTTCCTGCATGAGAAAGCAGAAATATCCAAATTTAATATTAAAAAACCCCTCAGATGTAGTATTAACGTAATTTCTTTCCGAGCTGGGGTGCTCAGGTTTGCTCTCATGGAGGGAGACACCTGCTTAAACTACCCCTAATCTGGACTCTCTTTAAGTTTACAGCAGCATAGCCAGAAGCATAATTTGGTCCCCTATCAGTAACAAAAGGTTCTAGAGCTCTTGATATATTTTTGTTCTAAAATGATGTTCAGCCTGCTGGAGCTCTAATAAATTGCACTTTTAAAAAATCTTTCCTTCTGTATTTTCTTTAGACTTTGAAAAATGTTAGTGTTAGAATTAATACATTGTAATGTATATAACTCCTGCATTTGTGTGAGTTTACAGAAGAGCAAACCTGCTAGCTCAGGGCAGAGTGTATGTGCTGATAAAAATGCATAAATCTTGAGTTGATGAAAAAAAGAGTTTGCCACTGATATAAGAAGGATGAAATTGTCGTTATTGGTGCACTAATTTTTGTTCAATAATCAGTCCACCTAATCTTTGCAAGCAAGGCAATGAAATCTAAAAATACTAATGACTAGCCACACATTTCCATTGTCCTTGATCCCTGGGCCTGCGTGAATAAAAATCTTTCCCATCAGCCCTAGTTAATGTGAAATGGCATCACAGGTGAATCTCCTCAGGCTTTTGGAAAACACTTTTCCAAAACAGCTGCTTCAAAACAATTGCAATCCCTGACAGGCACCAAAAATTCAAAAACAAAACAAACAAACAAAAACAAAAAACCAAACAAAAAAAAAAAGGGAAAAAAAAAAAAGAAAAAGCATGTGAGTGCAGGCCATGATGGAATTTATTCTACTTTTAAACGTTTCAGAAATTCAGCAGAATAATTTAATCTTTTCACAGAAATAATATATTACAAAATTACATCGGGGTATGTATAACAAAGTAGTAGTATGCTAAACATTTTGATGTAATTTAAATACATTTGATCACAGTAAAACATGCTTTTTATATCTTGAAGAGAAATGTGTATTTCATTTTCTCTGAGTGAAAAAGAATTTTTAGAATCCTGTTGCTTCTTCCTGCAAGGAATTCCTCCACTTTGAAAAACGCAATTTGAAGTGAAGATATTTCAGAGCTACATGGGTAGGTACTATAGATAGATACTACAGATACAGGTATTATATATAAATCCTATGGATAGGTACTATGCATAGGTACTATATGGTGGAGTTTGGGGGTCTGGTGCTGAATGCTAGTTCTGTCATGGAATTAGTCTCTGAAATGTAGGGTGAGAAAATGATTCATGCCAAGCATTTTGTGCACAAAGCTTTTCAGGAGCCTGAGTATCTGAATAGCAGCAGCAAAACAAGTAGTAGACTCAGCATAAGCAACTAAATGGTGCAGTTTTCTTATTCAATATTGGGAGCTGCTGGGGTGGAGTGATTGGTCTGCTTTTTGTTTTATATGAGTGTGTGGAAGAATCTTATTTAGCACTCAGTGAAATCAAACAAATCTTGATCCATGTGCTTTGCACTGTGGGTGAGATGCAATGTTTAACTGCATTGCAGGTTCCTTAGTATTTTGTTCCAGATCATATAAACTCCTTAAAAAAATGCTCTTAAAAAATGAAAAAAAAATTGTAATTGACTTTTGGTCTACTTACACAAACTGAGACTGGCTTTGTAATATTTGTAAAGTTCACAAGTGGAACTACTGCAAAAAGTTAAGTTAGTTTCTCGAAGCTCTTGCTAATCTCTAGTAGGTCCTTTTCATTTCCTCAGGGATTTTATGGTTCCTAAGCAGCCAGTTGCATTGGTCATGCATGGGGACAGGGAGGAGGAGTCTGTCCCAAATGGCACTCAGAACTTGTACTGCTGTTGGCATCAGAACTCTCTGCCTCTAAGACCTGGGTTTAAGCCAAATATTAGCAAAGTCTCCTCCCAAGGTTCCTACAGTACTCGGTTTTACTGACTTTTATGACTGAAGTGTGTGATTTTTATGTTTAAGTTCTTAGAATCATTCTTCTTTCTTTTTTTTTTTTTTCCCACCCCCCCCTTTTTGATTGTAGAGTGTCATGTAGATTAAGATGTAGCCATGTGTAGTTTTTGCATTGTGAAACTGATGAATTAGAGGGAAAGACTGCTGTGGAAACATGGCATTAATCTGAGGAGCAGTGTCAGGAATTCCTCTAGATTCTCTCTTAAAACTGGCAATAACAATACCTTCCTTGACTATTCTGGTGGGTTTTCCCCTTTGAATATCAGCATTTGGCTATTATAAACAGAATAAAGGCACTACCTTGCTTCACAGAGTGCTGAAGAACTGGTGGGTGGGAGCTGCTTGTTTCACTTCCGATTTAATTTAGTTCCCACCAGTGACCAAAAACGGAAAGGCTCTTTATCTGGTAACCAGCTACTCCTGCCACATAATCACAAGCATATTTAATTTATTTCTTTTAAGTTGCATTTCTTGTGCCACTTCTAGGACAAGAATTAAAAAGCAAAACAAACAAACAAACAAAACCCAAAAACCTCAAAACCAAACCAAAAAAAACAACCAAACAAAAAAGACTCCACGTGACCAAAACCCCAATCTGAAACTCAGAAAACTAAATTTCTGCCCCAGTATTGTTACATCAGCAATTACAATGTAGTTTATTTAAATCAGTATTACAGTGTGATACTTTATCAGAGTATTCTGTGAGTATTAAGTAGAATTTTTTTAACCACGTACCTCTCAGCCCCTTTAGGTTAACGTCCACAGCTGATGACAGTCATAGTTATGTCCCTAAAGTGACTGCTACTCAAGCTGCTTCACCTTTTTGACCGCTGTGTGTTGTGTGTGTGCGCGACAGAGAGAGGGCAAAAATCACATTCATAAAGTTCTACAACGTACTCTAAAGAGTGACAAGCTCTGACTCTGGCAAGCCAAGGGAAGAAAACCATTTATCCCCCTGTTTTTTGGTGAAGTGTGGATTGCCCTTTTATGTGCTGTAATACCTAACATCCATTTTAACTGCTCTGTCCATACTGGTGGTGCATTTGGCTTTCTGCAGTGTGAAAAAAAGTTGGAGGTTTGGGGGGTTTTTTAACATTCTGAGGATAAAAACCACCTCTGTTTTCCACATATTTCATCCCTTTTTTAGCCTTATATATAATTTAGGAAGCCCAAGACAGTTTCTAAATGAATGCTACATGCTATGACCAATTATAATCTTTCAGTAAATAAGTTCTGCCTGCTTTTATAATTTTTTTCTTTACATCTTTATTTTTTTCTTTTGAAAAATGTGCTTTCCATCCAGCAACAGCATGCAGAATCCACACACCACCCCCAACTTCTGTATATAGAAATAATTCATTTGTGATCCATGTACACCCTTTGTCTTGCCTGCAAAATACAGGTTTTAAATAGGACTTGGGAGAAATGAGTAATTTGCTTTGCTTTATTAGTCCTGAATTTCATTTTTTTACTGTCTGGAGGAACGTGTGCCCTATATATGAGCTTGTATTGTACTCAGCTTTGAAGGGGCTTGTGAGTAAGAGTGTATCTTTTAAAACTTGATATGATCAATGTGAAAGTCTGATAATAAAAAATGTGTTTCCAGTGTGTTTGCAAAAAACTGGGTAGGTACTTATTTGAACCATAGGGTGTATCCATGTGTGAGAACCTGCAGTGGAACAGAAACAGGCAAGAGATCAGGGGGTGAGCCAGACCCTCCCTTGCATTCGGCATTGTGTCAGAAGCCTCTGGATCCAGAAATATAACAGAGATCCTGTTATGTTAGTAATGAAGGCTGACACGATTTAAGGCACATGGAGAAGCCATTGAGGTCCTAGGGAATGTTTGGTACCACTGTTGTCACTGTGAAAAGGGCTACTATGGCTGATCCAAACTGCTCAGTTTCCTTTTTAATTCTCTTTTTTTCTTTTAAGAATAAATGTGCACATCAGCTTCATGTGGTGACAGCTGGTATTTCCTAGGTGTGGATGACCTTCTGTGCAACTAAGGAGCTGCAAATGATGAGTCCTTGCATAGCATGGAGTAAACAGCTAATTTTACTGACCAGCATTCAGCATTTTTCTCTCCTTTGGCTACTTCCATATGACCCCTTTAGCTGTAAGGAGAGTTACATTTGTGCTCAGAGAGAGAGGACAGTGCAAACAGTCGAAGCATAATAGTCCTGAGAAGCTGCAAGGATTCGCTCTTGACAATCCCAGTGGAAGCATTAGAGAAATCTCTTGGGTGCCTCTGGAGGAAGGATTGCCTTAATAGCTGTAAATGCTCTGTGAATATGTTAGTAAATCATATGTGGAATTCCCTCTTGATTCACTTCTCCATCGCTCCCTCGCTCCCCTTCTTTGCAAGGCAGCAGCAAGTCTGTCAGTGTGGAAAATGTAGTATTTCATTCTGCCAAAGCAGTTTGGCTGTTTGTCTTCTCTGCAAGCCCAGTGTGTTTAAAGGCTGCTACGGTATTGCTTACCTGTATTTCTTGATTCATTCGTCTTTACAACAACGGGAACATCCCACTTAAAAACGCTGTTAGTGTCAAGACATAAAAATTAAGCGCAAACAGCTAGAACTTTTGGGTTTGTTTGTCCATGACAGTGTATGACTGTCTCAGTGCTAATATCTTTTCAGACAAGTGGTTTTGGATGTGATCTCTATGCATGTGTCAGGTTAATGGCATCCCTTTTCCTATGTCTTACAATTATGTCTATGTTATATCTCTCTACAACTCCCTGAAAAGAGGTTGTAGCCAGGTGGGGGTTGGTCTCTTCTCCCAGGCAACCAGCAAGAGAACAAGTGGGCACAGGCTTAGGCTCTGCCAGGGGAAAGTTAGGTTGGGTGTTAGAAAGAAATTCTTTACAGAGAGAGTAATCAGGCACTGGAATGGCCTGCTCAGAGAGGGGGTGGATTCACCACCCCTGGAGGTTTTTAAGCTGAGACTGGACGTGGCACTGAGTGCCATGATCTGGTAATTAGAGTGGTGTTGTATCAAGGGTTGGACTTGATGATCTCGGAGCTCTCCTCCAACCCAGCTGATTCTATGATGTGGGTTTTCTTCCTCAAATTATGTTGGTGGTATCAGGAAGTTGGAAAAATTGCAAGAGAAATGGACAGAGCAGGTAGGTCACTGCATTTTGGTGATGAGGATTTAGGGGAAAGGGCGGATGTTATCGCGTGCATAATGAAAAGGTACTTGTGTACTTTCTTTTGTTCCTTTCTGGGAACAAAGTGTGAATTTTAGGTATTTGCTTGCTGTATGAATGTGCCAGGTTGGATGGGGCTTTGAGCAACCTGGTTTAGTGGAAGAGGTCCCTGCCTGTGGTAAGGGGGTTGGAACTGGATGATCTTCATGGTTCCTTCCAACCCAAACCATTCTATGATTCTATTGCTTAGCACATTTTATCCCCACACTCAGATAAGCAGTTTCTTCCAGATCACACTAATACAATGGGCATATGTTATGCAGGCAGACAAATAGCTAATACTAGAGCTCAAAAAAACATACACATTTTAAAAGGCACAGGGTTGCTTTCTTCAGAACAATGAATCCTGGAGAAGGTTGTGATGTCAGGAAGGAGGAAGATAATGCTGATATTCCTTACAGTAAGGCTACTGGGTTTGGCTTCCAGGATGATCACAAATAATATCCCAAAAGAAAACTCATGGGTTTTTTTCCTGAAATGTTTATTTTGAAACCATGCTGCCATAACCACAGCACAGTTGCCCAGCATAAAGGCACAGCTTTTTAGGATTAGATCACTGGGACTCTCCGGTAAGTCTTGCGCCTTGGATTGCAACTCAGCGACTGAGTACAGGAAAGTTGATAACAGTTGTTCAAGAGCAATGTCGGCTGCAAATAATTCATAAGGCAAGAACACTCAGGGCATACACACAGAAAGTCCCTGGCAGAAAAAGATGATTGCATATGTGCCTGGTCATGATAGCATTTGGTTCCCAACGCTTTTTGCTTGGCTTTTTTTAGACCATACAAAGTGTGTAACTTCTTACTTAAAACTGGTGTTCATCAAACATGTTCTGTGAACAGCAGAAGTAGCTAGGCCTTTTTTTAACTGTGATTCTTGTGTGCATCTTTCTTGCTTTCCACTCAAGTTTTCCCTTAGTTGACTCCCAGCACCCCTGCAACGTGGCACTCTGGTCCCTTTTGCATTCCTGTATCCCAGAACCTGCTGTAATCCCACTGTGCCCCACATTGTGTTGGGGGAATTCCCTGCAAGGGTTGAACTGTACAAACATCTGTGAAGCCTCATAGCCTCTGACCCTCTTACTTTGTTGGAGTGGAAACCTCTCAACAGATTCAATGTACAAGGGGGATACAAGGACAAGCAGACAGATGGACAAAGACACAGGAACACCTCCAGGCAATTTCTCTGGGCAACTTTTTCCAGTGCCTCACTACCCTCTGAGTAAAGATTTTCTTCCTAACATTTAATATAAATTGCTTCTCTTTTAGTTTAAAATCCACNGTCCCATCACTATCTGCCCATGTAACAACAAAATATTGTGTCATTTTGAAAGTGAATTTGGAGAAATGAAAGGCTGGTAATATATAATGCATTCATTTCTGTGGCAAATATATGTCCTATAAGAGGATACCAGAAAGGAAAGTGGAGCAACAAAAGTGAAAAATTGCCACTTGATACAATGATTTGTCACCTGTTGACAGTTGTGCCTGTTGGCAGAAAAGTTCATTATGAATGATAAGTTGAGGGCTCAAAGCAGGAAGGATAGAAGCCTTTGAGACTTGTCCTTGAAGGCTGATGATGTACAGTAGGGTTACTTTCTTTCTATAGTGGAGGTTAGTGTAGTTTAATATGATTTAGTCTATTTTAAGATACCTCCTATCAAAAGAAATACAGAATGAAGGATATTCATATTAAAGCATGCTGTAACAATACTGGGAAAGTACAATTGTCTGTAAATATTTCTACAAATAGAGGAAGAGAAGCCTTTAGGTAAGGAAAACTATTTAAAATCAGAGTATCTGATATTGTAAACCTAATCTTAATAAGGATGGCTTGTGAACAAGAAGCTTATATCAGTTGAAATGTTAATCATCCTAGTAGATCATAAAAAAAATTCAGAGCAGACCATTCAGCCAGTAGAGAATTTTAAATCTGCGCTCAAGAATTAGGCTTTTCTGTTGTCATATCCCAAGCAGTGGGTTCTGTTGCATCCAGCTCCTTGGTTTCTGTCCTATATTTACAGTAGAAATTTGATATGTGTAATGTAGAATAGACAACACCAGAGCAAATGTGTCATTGACTACATGTTTTTATCAGGATCCCTATGGAGATGGAAGGCGAAGCTACGAGCATCTCCCTCCTTCCTGCTCAAACACTTAAGCGTTTTGTACATGGAACAAGCCACATTTTTTTCTACACCATGAAGTTAAAAAGGGTTTGGTGTAAGGACTGCCAAGTAAACAACCATTTGACCCTTCATAGGCTTGGGGGGTTTTTTTGGTGGTTTTTGTTTGTTTGGTTGGTTTTTTGTTTGGTTGGTTTTGGTTTTTTGGTGGGTTTTTTTTTTTTTTTCTGAAAAAAATAATTTTGAAGGATGCGGAAAATCTGTGATAATCTTATTTAAAAGGCATTTGAAATCCAAGAGAAACAGGGTAACTCTGTTAGTGTGGGAATTCCTGCTGCTTTATTTGACCTTTTTGGTTGGTTATCACATCACCAGTGTGCGTCAATTCACTGTCCTTGTCAGCTGTCCTCCTGGGTTGCTTGACCTTGAGTAGGTGTTCATTTTCCCCCCTCCCCCAGTTTATAGGGACATATTTTTAAACACAAAACTGCTGAAATAGAAGAACAGACTCTGGTTTGCATAGCTCAAAGCCACTGGCTGCAGAAGTAGCTTAATGAGAAGCACTTGCAGCATGACTCGGGTCTGATATTCTGGTTCCAAGGGGCACGTGGTATTTCAGGCGAGAAATGCCACCCTTAAACTTCCTTGTCCTGACCTATTTCTTGTTGTTCAGCTGTACTCCCTGTTGTGGGCGCTTCTGTTCTGAAGCAGACTACCCCACAAAAGTGTAATGTTTTCCTTCCTGTTGGCATCAGACTAAGCTGTTTATGCCTAGTTATGAAATTCATCAAAATTGGGATAATAGCATTTTCCTCCTACTCTTACTGAGCATTGATGGGTTTCTCACATCTATCTGAATGCTGTAACTACACATACATCAAGCAGATGGATGCTCTGCTTTTAACCAAAGAATATATTTACTTAGGAATAACATGTGTTTTTTCTTTTTTTTTGTTTTGTTTGTTGGAGATAAAAATAAGTTTTCTATGTTATTTCTATTGTTATTTCTAAGTGGATGAAAGCAGAAATGATCACAGAATAGCTGTTCAGAGAAATATTTTGATGAGATTATTTGGAAGATAGAAAGAAGTTAAAAGGTGAAGGAGAAAGATCCTACAGGGTTGTTCCATCTTGTAATCTTGACCTTCAAGTGTAAAGAATACAGACAAGAAAATCAGTTTACCTCTCCTATGTATGGTGGCCTTGCATGCATGTGATTATAATCACAACATTTCACCTTGTTTCTTTATTTAATTTCTAGAGAACTGGTTCACTAATTGATTTACAGGAAGAAACATAATTCTGATAATAGCTTTTATTGTTATGTGTCTCTTTTGCTTGTTTAGTAATACTTGCATAAATAGAAATATTCTTGAACATAAACCCTGAGTTTTATTTTCTAAATATTTGTTAATACAGGCAAGACCAATTATTTAAAGCATTTGATCATTTGACCTTGTGACACCTTTCCATGTCTCCATGGAAAGTCAATAATCAATGACAATAGCAGTTGGAAAACTTTCAGTAATTGAGATACTCCTTTACCTCTGTTTTACTGTGATATTTTAGTGTCTTATTTGTCTAATATTCATTATTGCTCTTTTATACAGACTCATGTAATTTTCATGCAGTCACTTGTATGGTTATTTTTGATGGAACAAAACTGAAAGTGATATATTTTCTGAAATCAGTCCATATTCTGGGGGGTCCATTCCAATGCTACTTTCAAGGCTATGGTTTAACTGAAAAGACTGGGAAAAGAATATGCCCCCAAATGATTAGCAGGAAGGGATGATTGACTGGAACCACTCACTCATCACTGCATCTTGTGGACTGTCCCCTTGTAGAAGGAATTTTTCTCCTAAAGGAAGACAGAAGAATCTAATTTCAGTATCACACATCCCTCAGGGGATCAGACAGCAAGGATCAGTTAAGTCATCATACTTGCAGCGCTGTCCATCTTCCCCTCAATTTATAATTGAAGGAGTCTTCAAGCACCAAACTGACACATTACAGTTTCCAGGTTTCAGACAAGTGATTTAGAACTGGGAGAATTGTTGAAAATGGTTTCATTTACTCCCTCACTTCCAGTATTAATCAGTCTTTGAAGAGGAGCAAGTCCAAATTCCATCCTCAAAAAAATATCTTCATCCTCTCAGCTAGTATATTGTCACTGGACTGCCAGGACATCTGCATGGACTTTGCTGTAACTAAATAGCAAATGGCCTGGTGAGTGAGAGGAGAGGGCAGGTGAGCTCTCCAGCAATCTTGTATGAACAGGTCACCACCAGGAGAGGAGATCTTGTCTCTGTGCTATGCCTGGCACACCCATGCCAGTGCCTGCTGGATAATGTTGCAACCAAACCAAAGGAATTCAAGTCCTACCACAAAACTGAAATTGGGCATCTTGCAATCTGGATAGGCACATCATCAAAGTTAACTTTCTACTTCAGCAGGTGTTACAGACCCTGCTTAGAGGAGCTTCCTGTTAAGGACTCATTTCTTGTCCACAGCCCAGCACTGAGGTCAGGAAGTCCTCTCCGTCCCATCACAGTATTCTACCATTGATTTTAGCTTTCCTGTCATCATGACACCTCTCTTTGAAAGCCTTCTTCCAGTATTTCATGTCATCATAGGAACCTTATTCTCTCCGTTTTACCTTTTTTTGTTTTTTTAAATCTTACAACGTCCAGAGCAGGGATGCCCATTTAGCTGTAATAATTTATTGGGTCTGTCAGCTCTGAAATGCTGAACTTCAGGAGACTTTCATGACAATCTCTTATCTCTTCTGAGGTAAAAGGGACTAGAACATCCTTATAATTACTCTTGTGGATATCTTTTTAGTAGCCTTGGAGACACACACAAATATTAGGAAAGAGATTAATACTATGAAGAATATCATACTCATAATGAAACTTATAAATACATAGAACTCATTCATTGATAATTAAGTTGAGAGATAAGCACAACTCAATTGATTTTGCTTTAAGCAAGGAGTTTGTGCAGGTGTTTACTTAGGAGGAATATTGTGAGAAATCCTGATATGTGAGTCTGTGTCAGTAGAGATGACTTAGTAGGGTTTCTTTGCTCTCCTTTTCTTACCAGTTATGCATTTTTCCTTTTCCTGCTATTACAAAAAAAAATGAATTAGCATATGTAGTGGGAGAGAGCCCAAGAACTGGCCTGTATAACACGAGAGAAACTCAGGGAAAAGCTGGACAGGCAGAAGGGCTCTCTGTGGAGCAACGCTCTATGGCTCAGCCCTAGGACACATCAAGAATCACCTTGGTAGACCAGAAACAAGGCTTTCCCTGGCTTTGATTGACCTGTGGGGCTATCACCCTGGAAAGCAGCATGTGAATGAATGCACAGCTGTATTCTCATGTTGTACAACTTCGTGCTTTCTTGCCTGGTTTGGTAATAATCCAATTTTCAGCAGTTGGTCGTGAAAGTGGGATACAGAAACCCAGTCAGGGGCTCTGCTGGCTCCCCATAACACTGCAGCAATAGAGGCAGGGAAAAGACATTGGTCTGTTTAGTTCAGCTGAAGAGTAAGATCTCTTCCCTAAATCTGAACATTTCTAAGGAACAAGAAAGCTATTTTTTTAGCAAACACTATTTATACTGTGATCTCTAACTCAGTAATATAATTTAAAGGAAACTGTCAAGTTTAATTTGGTCTCAACTATAAACCTGTAAAAAACACACTTTTTGTGACTTGCCCACCAGATTTAGTTTGCATGCTTTTAGGGAAAATTTTATTTGTGAGAATGGAAAATTCTTGCTTGAAATGCAATGTTTAAGGTGTGTGGTTTTCCTCAGATTTCTTTGAAAATAATTTTCATTTTTAAAAAGTGAATATTTTCAACCCAAGACAGTGTTGATAGTACAGATGAGAAAATGCGTTCTTAAAAGGGTCATTACTGAAGAGGGAGAGAGCACAAACCCCACCCAATTCTGACAACTGTTTCTAAAATACAAGCCTGAAGATGACTCTCTATTTTCATATTTTCACTCTGTTTTATTTTTAAACAAAAGCTATTAAAATCTTACTGAAGTAAGCCAAATAAAACATTAGGGCTATTCCATCCTGGGATGAATTTGCTGCAAGATGGGAAAGCACTGCCATAAGGCAAAAAAAGTTAGTCAAGCTGGTTTGGCAAGTACCAAGTTTATTCCATTTGTTTAGAAAAGAGAAAGGAATTCAGGTCAGATATAAGGAAGGACTTGAAACAAACAATGAAGCAAAAAAAGCCCCAAGAGAAAATCAGAAATAATAAAAGTAAACCTAGTGCATTTGGGGAGATTTTCAGTGTAGGAATGCTTTGTCAGCTGAAGTTAGGCTGTGGCTCAACAATCCAGGGCGTTTGGCCTTGGGGTTCCTGGTACCAGGTGGCAGGTTCTACAACCACACAGCCCAAAAATCACTGATCTGCAAAGAGCACCCTATGCTAGCTCGGTCTGGTTCTAAAAACGCATCAGGTGATGTCTTGACTTCTCACTATGAGCAGTAAGGTGGCTGATTCCCTGCCATGTGCAGGGGATATTTTGGGACAAAGTCTGTCACATTGCCTGGCTTTCCGCTCTCACTGAGCTGGGTAACAGTGTTTGCTGTTGGTATCTGTGCTGTGCAAATCCAGTACTAATGATGGGGGAATCACAGCTTTTAGGCACTCAGCAGCATCACAGCCTGACATGTGTCTGTGTAATGTACTGTAGACATGTAAATCAGTGTCATTAATTATCATGGAAAACTTCAAAAACCTGCCAGTTGTTAGTTTTTCCAAAACAGAAGTATGCATACAAAGAAAATTCTCTGAGAAGGCACCGTGTGATGTGAAAAATAATAAAATCTCTCTAGGCAAGCTACCAGCTGTGAGCTGTTTCAAGTATCAATTCAACATGTCAATTACATTAAAATGTACACAATTTTGCCAGCAAAGTGCAGGAGAGGACTTTCTTTTTTTTTTTTTTTTTTTTTTGTGTGGAGCATTTAAAAAAGAAAAAAAGGTTAATATGTGCTTTGCAACATCAAATTATGTAATGGGAATAGCAGTTTGGCTGGATACAGTTATTTTTGGGAAACTGTACTAGGTAAAAAGTCTCTAAATATAACCTTGGTGGATGGATCAATTTACTATGACAATTATTATCTGGGCTATGAGTTAACCATTTTGGAACTAGGTAAGACATAAGACTGAATTCTCAGTTTCCTTATGTTTTCTGGAGCTTTGTTCCTCAAAGAAATAAAAATGTCTTAGATAATATGTCTGTGCTTGCTGCTGGGATCAGTAACCTTAAGAAATAGATGCAACTATATAATCCAAATGTTACTGTGAAATGCGTATAATATAATATTTCAGGTGGGATTGGAGACTCTTCCCTGGTGGCATTTTGGTTTTTTGTACTTGCAAAGAATTTGTCAAACTGGAAGAAAAGGCAGGTTTCCAGTGAAACCCACCCATTCCGTGTCCTGGAATGCAGGTACAGGTTCAGTGATTGGGTGATCCCCATCAGAGCTGAATTTCATACTCAAAGTTTTGTCAGCATTTCAAATAGAAATTTGCAGCTGCAACAGAGCCTGCTATTGCTTTAGGAATTTATTCCCCTGAATATGTTTGTTCTCTGTGTAAGGTTTTCTTTGAAGCATGATAATATCCTCTTAAATGTTCTGCAAAGCAGTACTGCCCAAGTATCTTTGTATTGCAACTGCCATACTAAGCGTACATGAGGACTATCACAATAATTGCCTTCTGCAAGCTCATCTCATCTCTTTTCCTCACCATATATTGAACAGATGGCCTTGAGTTTTATGTAGGTGATTAATTAAGCTGCACATAACAAGAGTATTTTTTGCATGCATAAATTCCTCTCAACAGGGTTTTAAATTCTTTTGGCAACCAATCTGCTCTGAGGGGAGGGGGCAAGAATATTTTTATCTTTTCCACTTTTCTTTTGAGCATATGCAATATGCGTCTTTCGATAAATGTACGTGCGTGTTGCGCCAGTTGTTAGAAAAGGCTTAGATTTTAATTTTGTTGGCTAGTAAAGCTTAACGAGGGTGTCAGTGAACTTCAAAAGTTAAATTCTGCTGCTACAAGTACAAGAGACTTTTGTAGATGTGTCTAAGAACTGGCAATGTGTATGGAAGAGGTCAGGCATTGCTCTGTCTGAAAAGGTCTGTTTAGAGCCTTTCGAAAGGCTGTTTCATTTCCCTTTGCTATGATTGTTTCTCATAGTCTTATTATCAGGTGCTGGATGTGTATTACAGAGTGATTGAAGGTAATCTAATGAACAGTTGCTTCAAATTCTAATTACATTTACCTCTTTGGTATTTATACAGCTCTTATGAGTGAGTAGTCTACACTGAACAGCTTTGTTGGCAAGAACTTTCACGCAACTGGCAAATGCCAGGCAACCTTTTTAAACTTTCATGAACACATTTCATAAACACTTCCTTGAATAAAGGCATTCCTTTTCTGTCATCACTCAGCAAAATATTAGAATTTGGACACTTGAGGTTATGAGTTAAAATGTATGTCAGGGTCACCATGTTCAGTAACGCTCAATCTGCAGATTCTGGGGAGGATTTCAGGTCTCCAGAAACCTCTGTGTTGGGTCTTGCCAAAACAAGTTTGATTTTAAATGTTGACTGTGTAAAACAAAGTAATTGTATGTGACCTGCAAGTATACCCAAGGTTCATTTGCACAAATAACTGACCAAATTATTTCTGCTAATGAAAAAAAATAAATTAAAAAAGCTTTGTTTCACATCTGCTGATGTGCTCTGCTGGACAATCTCCTAAAAGCTCGGGTTAATAATTACAGGTGAATTAAATTATATAGTCAGTGGTTGCTGTTGCAGCTATAGCAGTAGAATTCAGTGCACACTGTGGAAATCCAGTCTGAAGGCAAGTGTTTGTGAGTATAGGTGTGCTAAAAGACTTCTTGATGTGTGTTTCTTTCATGTTTTGTTTGTTTGTTTGTTTGTTTGTTTGTTTTAACAGTGTGGGAAAGGAGAGGTAAAGGGAAGGGTAAGGAATCTTCCTGGGTAAGGAGGGTTTGTACACAAAGGGGATTGATTCTCATCCCAGACAGGTGGTTAAGGCTAACCACATATCTTGAAAAAACTGCTACTCTGTTCTCAGGCTTTACTGTGCATCTGTTAATAGACAATCTGTGATACCTAACTATGAACAGAGACACCTGAGAAGAATGAAATCCTTTGAGGTTAATCTGTTGTAATCCCTCGGTTGACACTTTTGCCAGCTGCTTCTTAAAAGTTTTTGATTCCTCAGGCAATCTTCACATGATCTGTTTCCTTTTCCACTGGTAACACTTAGGAAAAAACAGATCTTGTCAGAAGGCAAAAATATCTGAGCCTCTTCATATTCTAGCTACATTTTGAGGATGTTGTGATACCTGGGGGAGCTTTTTTCTTTATAGAATGACAGCAGAAAGAGGGGTTGGTGGGGTAGGACTGCAGGAAAACATTTCCCTGCTCGTTGAAGAGATGCATGGATTGGGCACATGCAGACCATTCTCTGTCACTTTGACTTACTCAACTAAATAAGAAGCCCTGCTTCTCACACTGGCCTTTCTAGTCTGGCAGCTTGTTGAAGGAACTTTCTTCCTCTCTCATTTTCTCTAACCCTGCCTTGCTGCTGTTGCCCCCTCGGGTAAGGGAGTATAATCCTCACGGTGGGTGATCTGTCATGCTGATCTCTGAATGGTATCTGCCTGCACAAATACATTGTGCCAGAGTGATCCCTTGCCCTCTTGATCCTTTGGCTGCAACACAAAGCAGGGATCAGAACTGAGTGCACTGATTAGTTCTTAATCATACGAGAAGCCCCACTGAACCGAATTGCTGCCACTCACTGCGACTCGTGTATTGTCACTTAGGCATCCTAAATGAAAAGGCCTCTAAAAGGCTTGGCTTGATGTGTCTCAGTGTGTAACTTAGCACTTTGAAGAAGCTGTAAATACTTTTTTTTTTTTTTCCTGTTCAAAGGGGAAAAATAATTCATGTGGTTGCTTTTTTTCCCTTCTGCTTATTAGCCTTGACTTCCGATGGCTTTTACTGATGTTTCTGTATAAAAACTGGTTAGGCCAGTTTTCCACTGGTACATTAGGACTGCAGGTCTGTATGTTGTCCCTGGAGATGAATTGTGCACAGTGTAAGAAGCTGGAGAAGCAGCAGTGAAACGGTTAATGCCTTTTGGTCTCCATTGCAGTGCAACTGGCCCAAATCAACTCAGGACATAGGTAGTACAGAAATTGCTACAGCTCAAATCACCAGACTTGTGAGAAAAGGAGCAGGCTGACCTTTTTGCTAGATGGATAGGTTCAGATGACCACCTCTAACTGAATGCCTGATCTAAGTGGAACACTCTTGTTTAATCAAAGCCTCCTTTTATCTTACTGGTATTGGCAGAGCAGCCCATTTGTCTCAATTTCCTTTACCCAACCAATATCTTGAAGGCTGGAAATTCTTCTGTACCTCAGCAAAATCATACACCCAGACCTTATTCAGGTTTCCACTCAAGGTGACTAATTTTCTGTCTTGTCTCTTCCTGGTATTAGAGAAGTACATTAGTAGCATTGATATTTTCACACCTGGAAAACAGAAAATGCAGAACCTCCCCCAGGGCTCCTTGCTGTGCTGTGGCACAAGGGATATTTGCCACGTGGCACTCTTATTTGCTTACAGCAGGTGAATCCCAGGTGTATTCCCAGGCCACTGAGTAGAAATAAATGTGCTCATACACAGTTCTGCTCATTTTCTGTCAATACACAGCATGATGGGACTTATTCTGGAGAAGAAGCCTCTGGGTTAAAAGAATATTTCCTTGCAGAAAAAGAGAGCACTGTGCAGAATGTATAATTCTGTATACAATTTCCTACTCTTTCTGATGGAGCCTTTTCTGAAATGGAACTCTTTTGTTTCATTCTTTTTTTTTTTTCCCTGAAGTAATTAAACTGGGGCTTAATCAACATGTATTGTCAATATTTTCTTTCTCCTCCAGTTGCCAAAAGAAATGTAAGCAAAAGGACTTTGGACACTCTTAAAAGGTTTCAGGATTTCTGCACAAAACCTTATAATTCAGAAGCTGGTTTTGAGCTATTTAGCATTTCCTTAAAAGTGCGTTCAACCTGCAGACACTGAGGATTGCCTGATGGATATATCTTGATAGACTGAATTTTGAGTACTTATTACCTCTCTGTAAATAAAAGTACATCCTGTACTCAGTGAGTTCCTCAGGCTTGAAATGGGTTGTATGGTTGCTATGCTTGCCATTCTCTGCCACACAGAGAAGGCTGAAGGATCAGGAAACAGTGAAATATGCTCTGAATTTCTGCTTCAGTACATCTGTTCAGAGGTGTCAAAACTTCCTAGGACAAACTCAGCCCTGGATATCTCTGGACCTCAGTCCATTGCAGATTTTTTTGCCAGGGCTTGCCGCTGTTTTCACATTGATCTAATTAGAAAGTTTTGATTATCTTATTGATTCAGAGCAGCCTTGCCCGTTTCTGCCAGAGCTGAATTTGGCTTTTTGACTTCAGGTGGAGACAATTGAACACAGTTCTCTCAGGCTTGGCCAGAAGGTGATTCCCCTTTGATGTTGCCACAGAGGTCCTAGTTTGATTATGCAATGCATCAATGCATAGACTACACACAAGATGAACTGAGGCAAGACAAGGTTGTGTAAACTTTACTAGATAATCAAGTCTGACATGGCACTTTGCCAGCAGGTGTCAAAAACAACTGCCTTGGGTAAGAGACCAGCTCAGATATCAACTTTACTTTTAAAAAGTGTGGTAATGTAAACTCAATGCATGAAATACTTTAGGTCAGTTATGTGTGTTTTTTTTCATGGAAACGGTGGTTTTGTCTTGTGTTGCTCTTTCCTTAGTGTTTTATATTTTAAGTAGGTTACAGAAGCACATATCTAAATGCTTAGTTTCTGGGATTTTTTTTAAATCTTGTTAAATTTCTAATTTTACTGACCATTTACAACTTGCCGCTTGGGTTACAACACTTTAATACATACGGGCACACTAATGATAGTAAAGCCTGAAACATAGATTGTTGCTACTTATTGCCATTTCACAGACAAAATAATTCCCAGCAAATTAATTTAGGTCATATAGTGAAGGAAAAAGTGGAGGCAGGGGAAGCACAGACAGTCTGTTGTACAAGCCAAATTGGCTGATTGGAAAACTGCACTATTATTGCAAATGATATCGCCAGATTTTGCTGAACTCTCTTGCATGTCCTTCGTTTTGCAGCCACAAATACAAAAATATGGTTTAGATTTCTGGCCAGTCTAAATGGAAGAGCAATGGCCCAGACAGGGTTGACTCCTGGACAGTGTTGATACATGAAAAGGTGAAACACTGAGTTTACCATAATAAGCTAGCATAAAGGTTATTTTATATACACTTATGATGGTTATTACTTTGGCCTGTGTCAGTGAAAAACTCTTAACAATTCCTCCACCTCGCCATAAATCTGTCAGTTCTCGAGTTCAGCTGGAAGGATCAAATGCTGTTATGGCATTACTGTCACTCTCTGAATGCACATCTCCTCCTTCTCCTTCCTCCTCCCAACAATAAAGTGGTGCTGGGCAGATTAGTTATGGCAACCTTGCCCATCCCATTCCCTGAGAGAAGATCTGCATGAACAGTTAAGACACTCAACTGAAGTTTCTCTGTTGAAAATAAGAAAGAGGGAAACGCTTCAAACTCTGAACCAGAGCACCAAATCCAGCTTGGATAAGGAGAGGAAAGATGTACTAGTGGTTCAGGAGTGCTTTTATAGTGTGAATTTTGTTTATAAATGTGAAAAGTGCAATTTCTGTGTTTGACACTTTAAAAAATAGAGCCAAATTCTGCATTTAATTTTTCTTTACAAGAAATTATTATGGGGTTTTTAGTGGACCTGGTGTTTGGTCACAAAACTGGTTTTGAGGGATGTGAAGTACAGTCTTTCACAGTGATTTTGGTTTTTTTCTTCCCCTACTCAAAGATGGGTAAGAATGAAATACCTGTTATCTTGTTTCTGGTAGAAACTCACTGGAAGGGGTAGTGATTCAGGAAGATGAGCAAAGGAACTGATGCTGTGCAATACTACATGTGTTGTCCCAAGCCTTCACCTCACAACGAGTATGGAATTTCAATAATTCTCCACCTGAGTGCCCTCAAAGAGTCCCCCATGCTCATCTCCTTGGCTTTCTCAGGATTTGTGGGTTTTTTTCCACTTTTACTAGCCCATGCATATATAGAATATTTTTTAAATATGCTGAGAGAATGGAATTTTGAAGATTTTGGTGAAGATCTGCAGTACAAATTTCTCTGGCAGTCTGGAGGAGATGGAGAATTCTCTGTGCCTTTCAAGGGGCAGGGAGCATTTGGAGTTGAGGATTTCTGCTGGATCACTCTGTATCATTGTTGGTAGGTCTGGTATAAACATTCCAGCTCTTTGGTTTGGCTATGGTCCAGGATCCATTGTCCTTCATCACAGGGAGAATTCTTTCCATTACTTTCTACCAGTAGCTGATAAGGCTTTTTTAGATGTAAGAATAACTGTGCCTCCTTCTGGAAATTAATACTAGTTAATTATTGTTACATAATTATTATTGTATANAGCTACAGAATTTCAGCTTTGGAAAGGTGTTCCCTCATGAATGAGCTAACCTGAAAGTTTGGACATTCCCAGAGGAAAATAATGTCTGTCCCAATGCCATCCATTACATCTTTCAGTGAGTGTCAGGGTAAAATTTTACTTAAAAAAAATCAGGTATTTCACATGTAAACATGAATTGAATGAAATTTTTATGGTTAGCAACAGAGATCACCAAGCTCCCTTCTTGTGTAAAGCTCCCTTCTCTGTAAATGAAGGAACCGTGTCAAGGGCATCATTATTTGTCTTCTTTAATGAAACACAAACACAACTGCTAAAAAATAACTGTATAGAGAGCCAGTGCAGTTTGCATTAGTGTGTTCTGATGGCTCCACGTGAAACAGTTTTCCAGTCTCATTAACATACTGAGAGGGAATAATGGGTATTCTGTTCAAGTTAGGAAGCTGCACAGTTTTCCTTGAATAGATTAGGCTGTGCAGGCTGTCCATACAGTGGAACTGCATGCAGAGTTAATGAAGCTGTTAGAATGATCTGTCATGCCAGAAAATACCCTGGAAATAATTAGAAAGTGACTGTGAATATTTAGAGAAGGTACATATTATATATGCCAAATTCTCTTGTAGAAGATACAGGTTTAAAAATATTCAATGACCTCTAGCAACTGCTCTTCTTAAGTCAGAAATATGGACTCCATGAAGTCTGTTCTGTTCCCAATGTCATCCCATTGTGGTAAAAGGTATGAGCTTCTATGATACACTGCTTATCAGGTGCATACAGTGTTCCTTAAAAAACCCCAACAAACCAGCAAGCAAACACAAATGTTATGTTGTCATAAGAGAGCTGTCAGCATATTTGTCCAAGCAGATTTGGTACGTGTATGTCTATTAACTTCTGCATTTTTTATCCTCTGTGTAAATTCAATACTGTGGGGGAGAAAAAAAAAGACAAAAGCACATTTTAGATGGGCAGTATGTGCATCAGCTAATGGGGATGTGTAGGTTAAACTGAAAAATGAACAAATAATAAGAAGGGAAATTAAGGTTGGTGCAGGAATAACAAATTTTAATAATGTGTGTTTAGAATATTGTTCCATTAATGATGACAAATTGCAAGGGGTGTTTTCATTATCTACAAGTTCACATCACCTTATCTCAGCCTGATGGAGAAAAAAAGGCAAACTGGTGAATATCATTATATCTTTTCAGTGTTTTGCATCTAATCACAGAGGAAAATTGTAGTTAACTTGCTATGTGCATCTCAGGATTGCTTACCTGAAGTTTCTTAGGGATATGTGAAGATTTCATAAAGCTATTTAATGTGGCTACTTGGGAGTAAAGAATTAATTAGACCATTTCCTATTTAGAAGGTAGATATTAAAAATCCATTGTAGGATTAAGCTTCTACATATAGTGAAAGAGAGCTTAAATTCACTGAAAGAAATGATAGCTTTCCAAAATGAAATGCAAACCACGGTGAAATTCTTGAGGACTGTGAAACTTGGCACTATGGGGGTCAATATTTTATGTCTTAAATGTAAAACAGCATGAAAACAACTAATCTTGGAGGAGACATTCCATTATCAACATGGAATGCTTATAGGAATATGATAAGCATAGTGGAGAACTTGCCAATGGTGTGGTGAGATGGTCACTTAGTGCTGGTTTTTTAGTCCCCTATCCTGTGTCTAGCTTACAGTAAATGATCTCTGGCCTGCTGCAGTGCAAGGAAAAAGGTTGCTTAAAGCCAAGCCAAAGGCCCCATACATGTCATGCCCATCTCAACAAATTAGCCTCTCAGTTTTGGGATAGTGTTGTACAAGTTATGCAAAGGTAAATGAGGAACAAACAATGTGGGCTTGTGCTTGTGGTCAGAATTCTGCTCCAACTCTAGTTTTTCTGCATTCGGCTTATCTCACTGTTAGTCCCTTTCATTGCCACTGCCCTGGTGCACAACAAGATGGTCAGCTCATCACTTCTTCCTTATTCACAAGTCTGGTTTTGATTTGGAATCAGTGGGTAAAAGGCCTCAGGACTGTGCAGTGCCTGAATGCTGAATGGCAACTACAAATGAAAAACACCCAAATGTTCATGTCTAAGTCTCTTATGCTTCTCATGCTGCTCCAAGGAGAGTTTATTCAATGCAAATGGATAATTCAACGAGTTAGTTACAGCACAAACCTGTGACACTAGACAAAAACTAATTAAAAAGGAGCAAAGGTTATTTTGTGTAGCATCCTACAGATACAGTGAAGAGCAATACACAGGAAATTAAAGAGAATAAAACAGAGTTTCATATATTATTCACCTACACTTACATTTTTTTTAGGACAGCAAAAGAACACCTCAGTGTAGCCTGTGCTAAAAACAGATACACTGAAGTTACAGACTTTCCAAAGTGGAATTTGTGAAGCTTTGCTTTGCCTTGACTTGAACTGCCTGGAGTTTTGTTTTGCCTTGCTAGTCAGAAGGTTATGACTAATTCATGTTACTTCTCACACAATCAAGGATCGTAAAGTTTGGAAGCTGCTTGTGGAGATTGTCTTGTCCAAGCCCCTGCTCAAGCAGGGTTGACTGGAGCAGGTTGTTTAGGACAACATCCAGTCAAGTTTTGAACATCTCCAAGGGTTGAAACCCTACAGCCTCTCTGGGCAACCTGTTCCAAAGTGTCACCACCCTTACAGTAAAAACAAGTTTTGGTTTACATTTAAATCGGTTTTCATGTATTTAGTTTTGTTCCTTTTGCCTTTTGTCCATTCACTGGATACTTCTAGGAAGCGGCTGTGTCTGACTCTCTGCTCCTCTCAGTAAACACTGATGTACATTGACAAGATTCCCTTCTGAATTTTCTCTTCTGCAGTCTGAGCTTTTGCTTCCCAAGGTGCAGGACTTTGCGTTTTCCTTTGCTCATCTTAGTGTGATATAGACATGATTTTTTTACATGGATAGTAGCAATAAGTAGTTATTCTGTGTAGACTGAAATATTTATGATTGCATCATAATGATGTAGGGTGGAGGGATGCAGTCCTGGTATTATAGCCAGTTCCCTTCAAGTGGGTATATAGGATGCAGTTTAGAGGAGTGCAGATATGAGATGTTAGGAAAAGGAAAATGCAGTGGCACTGTTAGTAATGGTCAGCTATAAATTACAGACGTGGAACTGAGCACAATGAGTTTTAGGACAACAAGGAAAGCAAAGGTGACCATCCAGCATATGTAAAGAATGGCTTTTCTAGTGCATTTGGATGTTATGTTGTCTTGCACACCAATAAAGAAAGATTGAGGTGTAAAAATGTGTTAACATATACCAAAACATGACCCCAAGTGCATCCTAGAGAAGGGAGGGAAAAGAAATCATCAACATCCTACTCCTCCCAGAAAAGGGGACTCAGGATATTTGGGAGTCACTGTGTGCTTCCTTTCCCACACATCAAAGTGATGATTTAATATCCAGGGGGGCAGTGAAGGACACCAGAGAAAAAGCCGTGGATATTAGACATGTGCATATAATTATTATTATTAATTATTATTACTAAAACTTTCCCATATCCTCTCATTTTCTGTTTCCATAATAATTAGATGTGAATTAATAATAGTTCATTGTTTAAACTATTGGCATTTCAGGTGTAATAACAGCAAATTCTTGACTTTACTTATGAGGTGTGTTTTTAGCCCAGAGCAAGATTTTGAGTGTGATGCTTCCCTTTGTATAAAGGTCTCTACTGACCCAAACCACTGGTCAGAAACCCGAAGGATGGTTCAAGGCCAGATCCACTTTTGTTTCTGCTTGAAAGAGGAAAAGCTGTGGTACTGCTTTCACGTGTCTCCTAACCCTAACTCAGCATCCTCCCCATTCTGGGAGTGTGTAAAGTGCCACTTGTGGCTGTGAGTGGGAAGATGCATGTCCTGTGATAAAATTCCCTCTGCCACTCTCTCTGTTAGATTAATTCTGCCTTGGCAGGAGGAATTCAGATACTTTGTTCTTCCTGTGCTTATTCAGGCTTGGAGGAGATTACAATGTGTTTGCATGTTTCTAAATTCCATCCCCAAACAAATTTGCAGCTTTAAATCTTTTATCTCCCCCTCTGGCAAAGGGCTGATTCTTGGGTGGTTGCTTGTCAAGGAACACCTTTAGATGAGAAATCAGATGAGCAATCACTTAATATACGAAATATATTAATTCCTTCAAGACTTCATAAATATTGTCCCCATGTAAGCTCTTGTTTAAGTACTATCAGGGCCCAGGTAACTTAGTCTCTTATAAATGGTATCAGTTTAATACATGTACTTTCACTGTCATTTAATACCAGAGCTATTGCCATAGTAACTGTCCCACGTATGCTAAGGAAGGAATTAGTGAAAAGAGCAAACTTTGTTTAAAGTCAGGTACCTTTGTCACTGAAAATAATCACCCAAATTATCTTTGCAACAAAAGTCAGGTACCTTTGTAGTTAAAAATAATCATAATTGTCTTTTCAGCAGAAGCCTGGGGACTGGCAAAGGGAGAAGTCGGTGGTGTTGGCACAGATATTTTGAGCACCTGTAAGAGACCAGTCCAGTCTGAGAGCTGTACTGAATTTCCAGGCCTAAATAAGATCTGCAGTCACTAGTTAATTACTGTGTTTGGTGTCTCAGTAACAGTATAGTCTCCCCAGAACTGTGCCTTGGGCAGAATGAACTAACCACTGTTTTGTTTTCATCAAAATGCACAAATGCGGCTTGACTGCACTTGGGTTTTAAGAGAGGAGGGCTGTACATGTCACAAAGTTCTCAGTGTGCTTTGGAAAAATAGCTTTGAAGAGCTTTATTAAATATTTACTCCTTATTAAATAATAGTACATTATATATATTATTAAAATGTTAAAAAACCCCTGAGATAACAGATGTCAAATGAAATAAAACTGAAAAATAAACTAATGAAAGAACAAAGGCTAATGATACCAAAGAATAAGCAAGGAGTTTAAAGTTGCTGTAAACTGATCTCCTGTATTTAAATTAAAATTTAGGAGAGTGACAGGTACTGTAAACAGTATAATTTCTACTACATTTTACTTCCCCTTCCCCCTGTATTCAATTCTGACCTCAGCTAAATTTTGGCTCTGAGCCATCTGAAATAAGGTTGTCCCTGTTGTTTTGTATGCAAGGGTTGACTATGACAGACTTAGAGGTTGAACAGCAGATATCAGAGCAGATTTGGAAATATCATCCCACACAATATAACTGATTAAAATAAAAATATCTAATACCAATCTTTTCACTCATACACCACTGAAATCTTTTCCCTTGATGTTCTGCTTACTGCAGAATATTTCACTGCAGTCTGCTTTCTCAGAAATAAAGGCACAGAAGCAGGATCCCTAAAGAAAAATGAATTAAAAAATCCTTAGTGCCATTTCCATCCAGATGAAGGAAAAAATGGTCCTGCCTTTAATATCTAAGAATATGAAAGCATAAGGAAATTTGCAGGGAGAATCAAGGAGGATACTGCTGTTTCTCAAGGCATATGAGGGACAAATATCCATTACTTTTAATATTCATCACAGTGTAATAAATGATGATAGGGAAACCACAAAAATTAAAATGTCAACTCAAACTGAGCAGTAAACCTATGCTATATGCTGAGATAACAAAGAATATGATTCCAAAATGGGAAATAAAAGAAAATACACCATTATATTTAAAAGGGTAAAGACTCAGTTTTTCTAGGGGTAACACAAGATAAACACAGCAACTGAATTATATCAGAGGGTATCCATTCCATGTAGTGAAATATATTATGCAAAGGCTTTTGACCTTTAAGAAAATATGTTGATAATTTTCCTCCGCATACAGAAAAATGTCAGCGTAGATGTAAATAAATGTCATTAACTTTGTTTTTGTATTCATAGTATATCCACAAGGACCAAGATGTGCTGGTGTTCAGACACCTGAATGGAGAGCATTTGAACCCCTCATTAACCCTCCTCGTTCACTTGACTGCTCAGGCTGTCTCAGAGATGTCAATATTTCACATCACCAAGGAAATGGGCTCTGATCAGGTCTATACAAAGCTAGGATGCATATGGTCTTATTACTAAGACTGCACATGTCACATGTATTCATATCATGTTTTAAAGAACTGCTTTCCCAGGGAGCCGGAGAAGTCCTCTTGCAATTTTCTGTGTCTTCATTGAAATGTGTGTGTAGGTTTTGTGGTTTTACCCCATGCACCTGTTTGGTCACACTCCCCCATGGGAAGGAGGGAGAATCAGAAGGGTAAAAGTGAGGGCTTGTGATAAAGAGAGTTTAACAGGCAAAGCAAAGAAAAACAAGGAATTCCTTCACCATTTCCCATGGGCAGGGAGGTGTTCAGCCATGCCCAGGAGAGCAGGGCTCTGTCACGTGTAAGGGTGACTTGGGAAGATAAGCACCATCATCTGAATGTCCCCCCCTTCCTTCTTCTTCCTCTGGTTTTGTATTCCCAGCATGATGCCATGTGGTGTAGGAGGGACATCCCTTTGGTCATTTGGGATCACCTGTCCTGACTGTGTCCCCTCCCAAATTCTTGTGACCCTCCAGTTCTGTGGCTGATGGGGTGGGGTGAGAAGCAGGAAAGGGCCTTGATATGTTGTTCAAGCCCTGCTCAGCAAGAACAAAACATCCCCGAGTTACCCATACTGTTCCCAGCAAATCCAGAACATAGCCCCATCCTAACTACTGTGAAGAAAATGAACTCTAGCCTGGCCAAAACCAGCACAGTATAAAAATTAGAAAACTTAAAAACAACATGTTTTTTTCTTTATAGGAATAAGTGACTGTATCCTTCACCCTTTTAAATGGTGCATTCTCAGGCCAAACCCTCTTGTTTAAATGCTTCATGTTTCAGAATATTCTGAGCAATGCATTAGAGTCCAGCTACTATAAAGCAATGCCTCCCCATCAGCATAAGACCTGGGGCATTTCCATGATCTACACTTCCAACTGTTCTGTAATTGCTTTCACCAAAGAGAGAAGGGAAATTTAGTGTGTTAAGGATGCTGGGAAGAGGAGGTGATTGTAGTTTCTTAAGGAAGCTGAGAGTCAGCCTGTCCCACTGTTCCAAATATCTCTTGATATATCTCTTTTGATCCAAGAAGGGCAGTCAAAAACACACCTCATTTCAAGAATCTGCTAATGCCCCTATATAATTTCTCCATTTTAAATTTTGGAGATCCATTTCATTGTTCAGTGATACCCTATAGTCAAGTAACATAAGAATATTTCCTCCCTGCAACTTTTTGACATTTAAAAATGGATTTTTGTTCCTTAGTTTTACAGGAGTGTTTCTCTGAATAAATGCTATTTGCTTTGATAGTGACAATGAGAAGAAATAAATGCCTGTGGGCAACTTGGGTTCCATCAGTATTTTCATACAATTTAACGATGATTGATTGCATAAATTGCTGGGAATTGTAGGCACTCAGCATATTTAAAAAATAGGTCACTTGTATAGATGTAGGAGCCAAATTTAGGCATCCAAGCTGAAGAAAAATTCATGAGGGTGCTTAATTACATCTTGCATACTAGCCTGCTCTGGAAAGCTGGATGCTCAAAGGGCAATGCCTACCTCTCGTTTGGATCTTTGGTTCCAGCAGCAGTACAGAGATCGGTAAGTAAAGTCATAAATGTGTGCAGGACTGAATCCAGCAGAGAAATCCCTAAAGGACATGAGATTGCATCAGGGCACCTGACTCTGCTCCTTTCTATTACATCTCAGTAACTTTCAGCATGCTGCCTTGACATCCTACAGTGTTACATTGCAAAGCTGCTTAAATAGCCCACAAGTTTTTTGGCAGAATTATGCTGGGATTTTTTTTTTTTTTTTCTTTAGTAGCTAATTGACACATTTTGTGTTTTACAATTGAGAGATTAATTAGGAACTCAATGATGGAAGACTCTGTAATAGCTATTCTGTAGCCATTCATAAACTGTTATATCTTTCAGTGTATGATTCAATACGAATTTAGGTTTTAAATGTGCTGTGAAAAAATGTTTTCTTATGCTGACCTAATTTTCAGGCATTAATAACCAAACCATTCACTGTATGTCAAAAGCACCTTCTGCTGTGAACATGATGGCTCTGGAAATAGTGCATTTTATCTTAGGTCTCTGCTTTGGTCACAAAGCCTTAGGCCATGGTTTTGGAGCAGATGGAAACAATAGAAATACAATGTCCAGGAATATTTTTCTTCCAGGGCTCTTATCACCAGGGCAGCCAGGGGTTTAGGTCCAGTCAGCATGGGCTGCTTGTCCGACCTGATCTCCTTTTATGACAAGGTGACTGTGATGGGTTGGATAAACCCCCAAAACTTAGATTAAGGCCTTAGTTTAGTTAGGCCTGAAACCAAATTTAGCAGGCCTCAGTTTTTGGGCCATGGGGCACTCTGTAGATTCAGAGGGGCAAGTATCACCTGACAGAAGCAACCANTTCCAGTTTCAGTTTTTTTTCCTTCCCTCCTTTCCCTGGGACTGCGCGGGTCTTGGGGAGGTTTGGCATTTTGCCAAGGTCGAACCCACGACAGTGACCCACTTAGTGGACGAGGGAAAGGCCGTGGATGTTGTCTGTCTAGACTTCAGTAAAGCTTTTACCACCGTTTCCCACATAATTCTCCTGGAAAACCGACTTTCCATGGTGTGGATGTGCATAACCTCTGCTTTGTGGAATCCTGATGCATGGTCAGGCCAAGAGACTGGTGTGAACACACAAATCCAGCTGGTGGCTGGTCACAAGTGTTGTTCCCCAGGGCTCAGTATTGGGGTCAGCCCAGTTTAATACCTTTATCAATCAATGGTCTGGACAAGGGGATAAGAAAGCACCCTCGGTTTACAAATGACACTAAGCTGAGTGGGAATTTATCTGCTGGAGGGCAGGACAGCTCTGCAAGGGGGATCTTGGCAGACTGGATTAACGGGCTGGGACCAGTGGTGTTGCAAAGGGCACTTGTGTCACAACAACCCAATGAAAGTTACAGGATGGGGGCAGAGTGGCTGGAAAGGACCTGGAGGTGTTGCTCAACAGCAGCTGAACATGAGCCAGCATGTGTCCAGGTGGCCAGGAAGACCAGTGGCATCCTGGCCTGGATCAGAAACAGTGTGACCAGCAGGACCAGGGAAGTGATTCTGCCCCATACTTGGCACTGGTGAGGCTACACCTCGAGTGCTGTGTTGAATTTTGAGCCCTTCACTGTAAGAGAGACATTGAGGTGCTGCAACATGTCCAGAGAAGGGCAATGGAGCTGGGGAAGGGTCTGGAGCACAAGTCTGATGAGGAATGACTGAAGGAGCTGGAGGTGTTCAACCTGGAAAAAATAAGGCTCAGGGGAGAATTTATTTGTCTCTACAACTACCTGAAAGGAGGGTGGAGCCAGGTGAGGGTCAGCCTCTTCTCACAGGTAACAAGTGACAGGACAAGAGGAAATGGCCTCAAGTGGTGCCAGAGGAGGTTTAGGTTGGTTGGATATTAGGAAAACATTTCTTCACTGAAGGAGAGGTCAGGCATTAGAACAGGCTGCCCATGGAAGTGGTGGAACAAAACCCATGTGGATGTAGCACTTGGAGATGTGGTTTAATCATGGACTTGGCATAGCTGGGTTAACAGCTGGACTTGAGGGTCTTGGAGGTCTTTTTGAAGTTTAACAATTCTATGTTTCTGTGAAACTCACAGGATAGGGTGATGCAGTAAAATAGGTGTTTCTTGGAGCAGAAGGAGTTTGAAGTGGGAAGGATGAGAAGTGGATACAATTCTGCAGGACAATCTGTCACATGTACACATGTGCTTATGAATGTGTATGCCCATATATACACGCATGCACACACACAGGTGTGGGAGAAATGTGTTCATATATGTGCAAAAACACTCAAAAATGCATCAATAATTTGCTGATCTTTCTGAACTGCTGCATTTTAATGAATATTGTTACAAATATGCTTAATTTTTAAGTGTACGGTACTTACTATGACTTGTAGAAAAGGCTCAGTGATGTATCACTCTCTTTTTAGTTCAGGGGCACAAGAATTTGGTCTTTATTATGTCATTTGGTTGTCTTGAAGTCAGTTGTTTTTGTTGGCTTGAAAGTCTAGAAATGCTGCTAACTGACATTGCTTAGTGACATTGGCAATGGCTCTGCTAACTTGCACATCAGACCAGGCTTTGGAAACAACTTCAGCTGTTTTTTTTAGAGTTTGAATTATAAAATAAGCAATGCTTAAAGGTTTTTAGAATTTGGATTTGGATAAATGTCAGAAAGTCAAACTTAGGTGAATTCTTCAGTGTACAACCAAGCTGCAAATTGCATGCTTCGAGAAAACTTTAGAGAATTCACTGTAATGAATGCTGTGTGAGTATCCATGCAGAGAAGATCGGAGCAGCAAAGTTCAGTGCTGTGCCCCTCACTGTTTTGATTCAGAGACTTTCGAGTACACAGTGGAAAAAAAAAAATTAAGAACGGGGTAACCTTCAAGATTTACGAGAATATTACATTTTGCCCTTCCTTTCAGTGTTCAGAGTTCAAGGGTGCTGCTGCAGAACATGACAAATCAATCTGCAGGTTAGAAATGATCCCTAAGTGTTCAGTGGAGCTGAACCACCGTGCAGCCCTTAGCAGTGATTACACAGTCTGATGGGGGCACGTCCTCTGTGGCTGTGTGTCCCGCATGGAGGAACACCTTCTGCCTGGTGACAGAGCTTCACTGTCCTCGTGTGCTCATATAGGCAGGGACACCCTATAGTTTGGAGCTGGTTTAGATTCTAAGATGCTTGTCTGGTTTTTTGTTTTTTTTTTTAAAAAGAAAAAGACCAAAAAACCCCACCAACCTCAGTTCCTCAAAAAGTCTTTCTCAAGAAAAGGTCAGCTTTAACAAATGTATGGAAAAGTATAGGAACTGCATGCCTTACTTATAGCAGCCTTAAAATAAAGAGAAAATAATTAACAAATAACTACCTCCTGAATTTAATTTTGAAGTTCAAGTGAATGTGTAATAAAATGAGAATGTTTTAGAATTGAGTGTTTTCCCATTAGACAGAGAATTTTGTTTTATTTTCGTTCTTCCAAGTGTCACATTTTTTTTCTATTCTCTGTCGTACATGGCTCATTTTGTCAAGACCACACTTCAAGAAATTATTTCACAGAAACTCATGAGGAAGAGAGGGGAAATCAGGCTGACACAGGACTCTCAAGGAGTTTGATGGATGTCAGCTACGAGATCAAAACACTGTTTTGAACGATCTTTCTGTTTTCATTATCCTTTACACTTTGGAATTTCATTAGAGGAACAAAAAGATAAAAGAATGACAGGTCTGGGGTTTGTTTTGGGGATAGAACATTTTAATAAAAATAACATTGACAAAAAGCCCTCTAAAGGGACCACCCATGTTTGTGCAGCCAAACCAACATTACTGACTCTTGGAGACCCTTAGATTTGATTTTCTCCAATGCATTAATATTATTCTACAGCTGTCTAAGCGTAAAAGGGCTACAAGGATTGAAAAGACCTGACAAGTGCAGACAGGAATGTGTAACAGTGAAATTTGCTGATTAGAAAACACTTTTTCACACTGAGAACAATGTGATATTATGTACTTTCAAGATGTCAAAATAGAAATTCTGGCAGCTGACTGCCAGATGCGATTTTGTAAGAATAGGCTCAAATGGAATGAAGTCTTCTTGTAAGTCATGCTTGTACAACTAGATAAATGCTCTTGATAGCTTGGGTTTTATTTAGTTTGCATTAGAGAGGGAAAAGGACATTTAGGAAATTTTCATATTTATTGTATGAGGGTTTTCATCCTCAAAACTTTTCACTCTGCCACTGGAGACCCGCTTGCTCTGGCATAAATTTGTGAAAAGAAATAGTTTGGAAAACTAAAGCAGTATTAGATTAATACTGAAAATTTAAAATAACAGATTTAATTGAAGAACTTTTCCTTCAAATACTAACTACTTAATAGTTTTGACTTGGTAAATACCATTTAATTACAAATTAAATGCGTGTTCCCACACATTAGCTGTTAATTATGGTTAATATAGGAGACACAAAAGTAATTACCTTCAACAAGGAGAGGTTGTCAAAGACAAAAATAATCAAGTATATCCATGTAACAGGGTGCGTTCCGTGTTAATCTTCTTTCATTACCTATTACTTTACTTGTAAATAAGTGATCAATGATTTCCATGCAAGAAAGGCCTGACACAATATCTTTGCCCTATAAAAGAAGCATTAGAGATTTGCTTGGTTATAAATTCACTAAACAGAAAAATTAAGAAGGCAAATGGTGCATACAGCCAAATTAAAATGAACTGTGGGGGAATCATTAAAAAATAATGTGCCTTAAATTTCATTCTAAGTTATTTACCACTCCTGGTAGTTTTATTTCTACTTCAGGAAAGCAAACGAATGAACATGTTTTATTTTACCTTAAATGACACTGTACATGCTCTGTTATTGGAGGATAGCATCGAGGCAGGATACAATATCAAGATATTAGAACAAAACCTTGGAATTCATGACAGGGCAATTGGGTGCAAATTGCAGCCTGGAGATGCAGTGTCACTTTGATTGACTTGCTTTGTTTTTATTTGCTCTACCTTAGAGTTTTATTAGCAAATGCAAGATTGAAGTAGCAGGTTTTGCTACTGAAAGCAGCGATACGGATGGGGTTTGCAATCCAAGACTGATATTCAGGAGCACTGCTTGCTTTGATTAAAAGTTGCGGCGTTTCAGTGGATAAATCCTTTGCATTAGAGATGAAATACTAACAAATGGAATCTTGGCACCACAAATATGTCAGTCCTCTTCCCAGCTAGGATCATGCAGCTCGGCTAAGTTGCAGAGTAGCAGCAGTGCAGAGGGAGAATAATTATCAATGTGGCATAACAGGAGTGGGAACTGGTGCTGGTGTCCATAATTGGAATTAGAGAGGAAGTGCCAGTGATGTCATACATCCATTACTTTGAAATAAATTGTTGTGGCATTCCTACTGCTCTTCTCTATTTTAGAAGTAACAATAAGAAGCAAGTAAGCATTTACCATTTAATCATGTTTCAGCTGAAAGTCTAAAGCCACCTCTTTACATATGGCCTGAAAGAAGAAGAAAGTTGGGATTCTGGGAGGATTGCTCAGAACTGAGAAGAATTCTGTGGTCGTTTCAATCCTGAGGGGAAACAGAAATTTCCTGAAGGTGCCAGGCCCCAAAAGGCCATATTTTCACCTCTCTCCCCATCACTGCTCTGGATGATCCCCATTCCAGGCCACCCAGCCAACCATATCTTACACCTAAAGTTAAGATTAGGATCCCAAACTGGAATTGTTGCTAAATAAGGGGAGGCCCTAAAATGAAACAGGTTTTCAAAGGCACTGGTTTCCCACCCATGCCCCTAAAATCTACTGCTCAGCAAAGACAAGCCAAGCAATTGTCTTCAGCTGCTTGATTTCTTTCTTTGGAAATCTTACAAATCTTCAAATTCCAAACTTTTGCACTTTCTCAACAAATAAGTGGGGTAGATGTTCAGATTTTGAAAACTTGTTTAAAAAAGCCCAAAACCTAAGCAGGAAACATGCTTGCTTTTAAATATTACTTGAAATAGGGAGGATGCCTAAGGCAGAGCTATTTACAAAAAAATAACAGCTGTGGAATTACAACCTCTCTGTTGTGTAAGAAGTGCTTTGCAGATGCTTCTGTGGCTTCCTTAGAATGTGTTTTAGCTATCATTTGATTAATTGGATTAAAATTATTTAGATTGCTGGCTCCTGACAGAAGTTTTACTACACCCCATACTCTCTTGATGCACTTTGTATGTTTAAGGACCTCACCTGCGTGTGGCTTTTGATGCCTGAAACGCTTTTAGTAATTAAAAAGTGTGCCTCCTACGCCATCTTTGGAGGAGATGATTGGATTTTTAAGTGCTGTATGAATACTGACAGCAGTGCACACACTTTCAAATATTTATTATGAAACTCAGAATTATAACCACCAGATGCAGTCCTTTTGTGTTTAAAGCATATTTACAAATGATTTTTTAAAACGTATTTCAAGGGACTTTGAGTAAAATGCTAAATTTTAGAACCATTGCAGATATATGATCTTGAAGGCCATGACAGAATGGTCATGTTTTATGCTCAAATTTTATGTTTAAAATTAATTCCAGTTTCAGAAGTACTATTTATATGGTACCTTCTTAGGTATTTGTCTTATCTGCAGACAAGATATGTAAATATTGCAAATCTTTTTTTCTTAATTTCTCCACGTACACTCAGTTTTGGTATTTTGTTTCCCTTAATAAAGTCTGGGTATTCAATAAGGTGCCAGGAGACTGTTATTTCAAATAAATATTTTCTGGTTTTCAGACATAAAGGAGACAGTGTTGGAAGCTGGCACTGGTTTTTAATACTCATGTCTGTCCAGAAAATTGTCCTGCCTGGACACATTGAAGGACCAACCTAAACCGAGACCAGAGGCTTCACAGACAATGTTTACAGTAGGAATGATGGAGAAACTAATTCTTTGTGAACATCTTCCTCCCTTGGCATTACTGGCCACTTCTTTAGTACACCTCCTAGAGAGGAAGGAAAGACTTCTCAGCAGCTTGGCATTTGAAATTGGAATTGTGCTCCACACGGAGAACAGAACCACTGGCAGCTTTTTTATTGTCTCACCAATAGTTTATGATAGTTTCATAGAATTGTACAGTAATTTAGTTGGAAAAACCCTCTGAAGGTCCAAACACCCAATGAGAGCTTGGGTTGCTCTGAATTTTAGTCAGACTGTTTGACAAGTTAAGATTTGAGAATTGCCACAGAAGGAGATTTGGGCAATCTGTTCCAGTGTTTGTCTGTCCTCATGGTGATTTTTTTGCCTAATATCACTGGAGTTTGCTGGGTTGGAATGTCCGTATGTGGCTCGTGGGTCTTGCAATGTGAGTGTCAAAGAATGACATTCTGTTTATTTTGGATAAAGGTTGTCTTCTTTCTTGGCAAAGTGAGAAAATTTTAGTTAAAATTACTTCTACGTTATTCAAAGACAACGGTGGGAAGAAACACAGTACTGTGACCTCGTAGATACTTTTGACAGATATCTGAACTATCCTACAAGTCCACAGGTGTATCTTCCCTGGTAGAGAAACAATGCCTGTACCAAAAAGCAGACCAGATGGTATTTCTCACCTGATTACACTACACTGAATCAGTTATATGCAAGTTTTTGTAATGAAACCTTTAGGCAAGAGATTTGCCACACCACAGGTGGTGTTTATGTGGGTTTTCTTTATTAATTTTGTTCTCCATGTGAATATGCCTAATGAGGGGTGAAAATTCTCAGTTCTTCATCTACTGGCTCACCGAGTCATTGAGACTCACCTGCATTGATCGATTTTGTAGTTGTGGCAGAATGAACGTTTTTATTTGTCCATCTATCCAGTTCTGTCTCTTTTACTCGTGCAGAATTACTGTGTGACCTTTGAGTGCACTGGGAAAAATGAGGGCCCGCTCTGAGCTGATGTGCATTGCTGGTATTGAAACCCTGTGCTCTCAGCTGTGAAAGGATTATCACAGTCATGGAGCTTTTTTGAATGCTGATGGGGTACACACAAGGTGTGATGCTCCTCAGAAAACCAGGATATTCTTTGTGAAGTATTTACACTTGTGTTCTGCTTTCCCTAGTCTTCAGGAGTTAGAGAGTTGTCGGGTCATATCGACTCTTCCAGGAATGAAAATAAACCAAGTTGTTTTTTTCTGTATCAGAAAACAAGGAAAGTCATCAGACATGACTCTAATTACACACTCTGATGCAGTGCCATCAAATCAGATTCCTCTGACACCAGTTTCCTTTCAAGCATCAACTTAAATATATATAAAACATACAATCTAGTGGAAATTTAAAATAGTATTAGTTCCTCTCTGGTGATCAAAACAGTACTAATTTATGTCTTTTTAAAATGCAAGAGTTTTTTGTGCTTCAGTTTTATCAGGGATTTTTCAGGGTTTGCTTCAGAACTTCCCACATTCCGTCAGCTGCCTTGTTGTTTTTGGACACTGGGTGATCATTTTAACTTCTAGGAAAGGTGTTTCCTGTCCCTATTTGCCACTCTTAATATTCCATTTCATTGCCATATAATTCTCTGTGTTCAATGTTTTACTTCACAAACTTCCCTAAGAAATGCACTGAAAGAGTAAAGATCTCTTTAAGCTGAAGCCCTGTTGCACTTTTTTATTGAAACTCAGAAGTTGAAAACGTCAACCACAGATGAAAGTATGACAGTCAGCATATTATATGGAAATACTTTGAAAACCTTTCAGGTAGATAGCATTAGGTGTCATTTAGATGGTAACTTGTATCCACCTTTTGCACCTGCAGGGAAATATATAAAATGGTAATAATTCTATTTTAAATTTCAGAATAAACCAGAAAATTAATAAGACAGCTATGAAGAAAACAAGTGTTTCAAATCCATTATGTTTTCAAACCAAACATTTTCTTTTTTGAATGTCAGAAGAGATGCTTTTGCAATTGCAGTAGAAAGGACTAAGTAGCCAAATTTATTTTGCCTTCAACTTTTGAAAATAAACTGTACAGATGCTCACCAGTCACAGATGTTACAGGCAGAAATAGCACAAGGCCTATCAGGCTACTTAACACAGAACATGATTGCTGTTCACTTTTCTAATAACTTAGACTTGTTATCTCCTCTTTGAGCATAAATAGAGCATTAAATCACTTCCATTTTTACAAGGATCCCATCAGAATACTAACAAAAGTTTTCTGCCTGGCTCCAAGTCTTTCAATACCTGATTTGTCCAAACCTTGTTCAAGTCTTTGTTTAGAAACTTCCCAACTAAGACTTTAGAACCTTTTTATCTCTGCTTATATCATACTCCTCAAAGATATAAGTTATTCATTTCCACTTCCAGTGTCTCATATCATTTAGCAAATATGGGTTTTACATTGCTCTAATGTAAGGCAACAATTATTTTTCCCTCTAGCTGTGTTCAATTTGCCATAAAGACTTACCCACCACAGTGTACAGGGATGGCTTGGATCATTTTTAATGTCATTTTCTCGAGCTTCCAAGAAAGGACATTATAAATCAAAACTTTGCATAGAGATGATGTTGTTTGGTTTGGCTTTTCTTTTTCTAATTTTTAGCCAGTGTTTAAGTTTTGTTGNAAAAAAAACAGAGAAAAAAGAGGAAAAAACCCAAAGTTTGCAAATCTCCCGCCTCCCTTCGTTTTTTTTTTCCCTTTGCGTTTTGTTTTTGGGTGTTTGTTTTGGGTTTTTTTTGTTTTTTTTTGTTTTGTTTTGTTTTTTCTTTCAAGTAAGTACATCACTTTGTTTCTTTTATTTTTTAAAAAAACCCACATCCTTACTCATTTTTCTAAAAGAACTAAAAAGACAACATATCCCCAGGTATTAGGTGTGCATTTTGCTGACTTCATCTAGAAAAATCACTTCCTGAGAAGAAGGTAAATCCTTTGCTGCAATGCCAGTCCCACCACAAATCCCAAATAGATCCTGCATTACCATGTGCAAGATTCATGTATGGTGAAGAAACATGTAGTAATTCTTTTCAGGCCTTGCATTGTTTCTAAAAACTGTTGTGAAATCAGTGAGACAGAATGAAGAATTGAGCACGTGAGGATCTTTTATTTCATTAAGAGTCCTCATTTATAGTAACAAATTACACTTGAGAGGTGGACAGGTTTTTCAGGACCCTTTATTATTCCAGAGTGGGTTCTAATTATTAATTTTTAATTATTAATTATTACTCCAAAGGGGTCCTCATACATAACCTCGTGGAAATTATGTGATGATCATGGTAATTAGGATTATGATCTTCAAGCTCCTTTCTGACCCAAACCATTCCATGACTCTACGCCAACATTAAGTGATTTCACAGTGCGAATTGCAGGGGTGTATTCATAAATTACAGTCCTTCCAACCTCAGAGTACCCTTGGGACCTTAAGAAAGTTGTCAGGTTTGTAAATAGTTGTTATTTCTCACTTGTAGTTATCACTGGCAGTAATTTTGGACCAACCTGTGACAGAAACAAGTGTTTACTTCTGAAAGGAGGGAGATAATTTGCAAAAAAACTTGAATGAAATGCCCTTTTTCCCTGTGCAGGGACTTGGCTAAAGGGCTTTTGCTTGTCACATGTAATCTAATCATACTTCCACAACGGTGTGCCTTAGTTTGTTTTGCTCTAGTATTTAATTTTATATGATTGGCAGAGTTTAAAGGCTTTCAGGTTGGTTTTTTGAGGCACTTTTTGTTGTGATAGCCTGCATTTTGAAATCTTAACTTACCACTATAATTCTTTCACATTTTTATCCTCAGCAACTCTGTTGCTTCCCTCTCTTCTGTGACCACCTTTTATAACCCGTTTTGAGTTCATTTACCTGATGCCTTACATTATGTGGCCCCCTGCTGTCTTGCAATACTGCAGGATACATAAAGTAATCACTACAAAATGTGCACTAACTGTTAATAGCAATAAAGGGAGAATCAATGTGTGTATTTTTGCTTTGGCATGTCTAGATTGTTTTCCTTTTGGTTTGTTTTGTGAGGGAACTTACTCGAAACATATATACATTTATTGACTCACCTGCCAAGGCTAGGCATGAGATGATGGATAATCAAGCCTAAGTAAGGAAAATGGCTTTAAGTGGCTAAGAGGAGAGTTAAGAAGGTCAAGCAGGCAGAAAACCAGTTATAGGGATTTCACTGTAAGCATAGGTGTCTTCTCTGCTGTTAATTAGAACCACTATTTGAGTTTTCTGCTCTGCTACGGCTTGTGCAAGGGCAACCCTCAGCAGACTAATCTGAGTGATATCCTCACTGGCCTTTGCTGCAGCAATAAATGTGCAGTTTTGTGAGATGCTGAGGGAGCTCATTTACTTTCTGTGCCTGCACAGCAGTGTGTTAGCTAAGGACAATACTTAGCTAAACATTAGCAGCTTCATTACCTCCTTACACGGATTAACTTGGTGCTGCATTGGAAAGGATTTACATTTTGCCTTTGTATTTTAGAGTCAATGGCAAAATCGGGGAACTGTTAAACACGGTGCTTCTCTCAATTTTTTTCTGTGCATAAGGACATCACTGTCCTCCTTTTTTCCCTCCTGAGAAAGTAAAACTATCCTTTTCAAGTACATTTAACCCCTGATTCAACTTGGCTGCATTAGTTAAGTAAAGCAGTTCTATAATAACCCTTTATAAATAGGTCAACTTTAGATTTATTTTTCTGCTGGCATGAAGAGGAGTTACAAATGACACTAGACCTTGAACACCAATAGCCTGTAGCCAGTGAAAATAAGTAACAAGTTTAACAGATATTCTCAGTTATATGCACAAAATCGACAAGAAGAATAAAAAATGGAATGTTGAACTTATAGTTTAGTACTAAATTGCATCGAGGGGGTTAAAAAAGATATACCCATATAGGCAGCTGTATTTATGAACAGTGGGATACTAGGAAAATTGGGAGACAGAAAATGGATAGCCTGAAAGTAATTATAACCAAATGTGGTGGAGTTTTTTTGGTTGGGTTTTTCTCTTTTTTATTCAAATTCAGAAACCCAAAGGAAAACAAGATATGTGGAGAATAGAGGAGGGGCTGAAGGTGGTCAAGATTCACAGTCTTCAGGTGGTAGAACCAGGAGCAGTATTTGCTCAGGCAGTATTACTGACCATGTTTCTCCAAAACAGTCTGAAGCCTGATAAATGAGAAGGTAAAAATAATGATCCTTTAAATATGATTACAGTCCTGTTCTGCAGGCACACTAATTCCTGCAGAACTCTCTTGTAATTCTGGTTTAATCTAGTAAGTGTTTGCAGAAGCCCTGGTGGTAATTACAATGGGTTTTTTGTCTTTGTGCTCCATTTTTTGTTATGCATTTCTACTGATGGTGGCAAATACACACCTTACATACGACCTCTCCAAAAAAAGACATTAGGAAAGGGGGGAAAAGTTTGTAGAGGAATGAGGATGATATGCAGGTTACTATCATGATGTTAGTTATATTTTCTTAACTTAGACTATGCAACCAAGCAACTGTGTATGTCGCTTTGGAATACAAAGGGTTTGGGACCTACATGCAGTTTACAAATGATTGCAGGGTCTTCAGTAAGAGGCTCCCTAGAAGTTGAGTGCTAGCAATCAGGTTTTACAAGGTTGCTACTTGTCCTTCTGGGATTGCTAGGGAATGTGTGGGATAACTCATCTAACAAATGTCACCGAGTCACTGCTCCAAATGCAAAGGAAACGGAAGCAAAATAAAAGCTGCTCTGTGTTAAGGTTCAAAGTAAGATTACTGCTGTGTCATTTTCAGAGGTTGGCGTTTTTTGAACGAGCTAAACTTTAACCACAAAAGAGGAATTTTGCTCACTGTTCAATAGCACTTCACTCGACATCCGACTGCCCTTGAGTGTTCTGAGACTTCAGGTATGAGAAATTCAGTTGTCTACTTTCTGTGGAAATTATCATTTCTTTGCTAACAGTGCCATATAATTGTAAACAAAGGCTGGAAAACAATCTATAGGGAAATAAACATCCACTAAAGACTTCTGGCTTCCACCTGGTTGTGAATGAATTAATCCATTATCTCAGATTCCTGCAAATAACTGCTGTTTAAAAATGAATATTTCAGTCTGCATCAGAGCACAGTAAGATTTTCTGTGTAAAATTGCACTCTTGGGATAGTTGTTGAGAATACTACTAGCCTTTTAGCAAGTGAAGTGCCACAAGGAAGGCCTCTAATTTAGAAATTTCTTAGAAATAAGAGTTAGTTTGTTCAAGAACGAGTAAAGTTTGTTTTCCATTCTGCTACAGTACAATACCTTAGCATATTAGCTCTGTTGGCTGTAAACTAATCTTACTTTAAATCCCACATTTAATACTTTCCTTTTTTCCCTCCCCTTTTTAGAATCCCACTTCCCAATATCCATCAATCCAGTCACCAGCCAGCAAGTGGCATCCATTGTCATGTGCTACATCTACTCAATTAATTGTATTCCATGTTCATAAAATGTCTGTCCTGGGTATAAACATGATTTTTACTTATTGCATATAGAAAGTCCCAACTTGTTTGATCACAAAAAAACCCCCAAACCCTGAGAAATGTTCTTTTTCCTTAAGCTCTGTTGTAATATCATACTGGCTGTGTTTTCATAGTAACTGGAAAAAATAATTTGGCTGTCAAATGGATAAACATTTTTGCTATTACTAGTGGTAAACCTCATAGGTTTTGTGTACAGAACTTATATAGACTTAGCTTGACCTGCAAGCTGTTTCTACTTGGCTTATTAGGCTGGTTTTGATATCTGAACCTAATCTGTAATTTTATTAGCCTTGTATTTTATCTTATATTGTCCTTGACTTCATTCATAATTGACTTCACTCTTGGACACAGCTTTACTTTGCAACTGCATGTGAGTCAGAATCTACTTCAGCTCCATGAATATGGAAAGGAACTGTGCTTAAAGATGGTGTTAAACTGGGCATTTCAATAGTTCTGGCTGAGCCTCTGTGGACTTTGTCACGGGTGTTTTGATGTTCAAAGAGGGAAGAAAATCTAGTGCTTCTTCTGAGAATTGGTTGATATGTTTTCTTGGTTACTTGAGAGAGTGGTGGGTAGAAACACAGAGTGAATGCAGAGGATCCTTACAGAGTTTGTTTTGCCTTTCACTTGCAAATCAGAGAACAAAAAGGGAAGGAGATCAAGGCTATCTAATGAAAGAAGTGGTTACATACAAGGAATGATAAATAAAATTGAGGTTTACTGAGGTTGCTAGCTATCTGAGAGGTGATTACTATTATCCTTTCTATAAATATACTCCAGGTGGATCCACATCATTCTTAACACCAGTCTAGGCAGACGAGCTGAGTTGAGAGGGACCCTGATGAATAGGTAGATGTTGATCTTTTCTGAAGGCCAAAACTGCTTGACAATATTCCCTTGACATTTCCTTCCTCTCCAGTATTCCTTGAGATAAAAGTGTGCTTGAGGCAACTTAAACTGGTGGGGGACACACCTCTTACATACTTGAAATGTGCATTCTGTAGAAACTTTGGTCTAGCATTTGGAGAGCACACAGTGCCTTCTTGTAAGATGCTTCTGAAAGAACTAGGAGGACTACTCTGTTGTGAAGTTGCTAATAGAAGTACTCCTGAATATTGTAGGACTCGTGTGGAGAAATAGTTTTCATCTCTCTGCAGCCCTTCAGATCAGCTCCTGACACCTTCAGATCCAGCACGGTGCTTTGAAGTTTCAGAATGAGGCAGATGAGGAGGAAATTTGTGGCAGTTCTAAGTGTCACACCGGGAATGTTACCGTGTTTTGGAGACCCAGTTTCAGCAGACTGGATCTTTACCTCCTTCCGTCTGAGTTCCCATTTTCATGACATTGTCTTGTCCCTTGTAATTCATCCCCTCTCTTTAATTATTCACCCGTCATTAATACATATTTCTATGACCAGAAAGAGTGAGACAAGAGAATTGATTGGCATGACACCCCTGAGGCATTTAAACCAGTCTGTTGCCTCCAGACTGGCAACCTGTCATAATCCTAATGTTTCATGCATGCAGAACATAATAGCACTGTAAAAACACCAGTTGGAAGAGGCACAGCTTTACTAAGGGTGCTGTAAGGATCAAGTGGAAAGATTTTTAGGAAGGTAAAAGTGATAGAAAAGCGTTAAATTTCAGTGAAATTTGTTATTTGCTGGGAATAATGAGAAAGCTGAACATAACCAAAAAACTTCCAGGGAAGGAAAACTATACAAGAAACCTACAAAAAATATAAATGTTTTTTTCCAACCTCAAATTGGCTGGATTATATAAAAAGAGATCTGGAAAGGATAACTCTCAGAACAAGAAAAGAATATGTAATATGTTTGTAAATGTAGCTACCCACAGTGGTGACACTCCTGAAGCCTGAGGGTCTAATCAGCTGTCAGCAGGAGAAACACTGAGGAGAGTCATCCAGCCTGTTTCCAACATCTGCTTTGGAGTGTTGCCCCAGAAGTTTTTGTTTCCTGGAGAAAAGCAGTAGGGATAGATGGCTTAGTGTGATCAGCTCCAGTTGGATTGCACCCATAGCAATTCAGATCCAACACAACTCCTCACAACAGAAATTATTCTAGGACCACAGGGTACTGCAGAATAAGTACAGAATCAGAGACTTAGGAAAGAAAACTCTGTGTGGACTCCTGGATCAACAAAACAGTCCTATTTGATTTGTGAGATAGAGAGATTTGCAATTATGCCATCATGCCATCCAAACACGTTCTGCAGGTCATCCAACTTCGTCAGAACTTATATTACCAGCAGTTGGAATAATCACAGGTTTCTGCTGCATGGTGAGGGTACCAAGATGTTCAAATGTCAAGAGATATCACCAGTACTGAGGATCAAATATAATAAGCATATAAAAGGATAATATGTTAAGGCTACTTGTTGCCCTTCAGTTTTCAAACCCATTTTTGCTGGTTTTGGGGTTTTTTAATAAGATTAAGAGCAAATAACGCATCCTCGGTACTTATGTCTGTTCTTGTACACACTGTTGGTGTGGCTCTTATTGTTTATAATTCCTCTACCTTTCCTTTAAGCATTTTCTGAGTTTGCAAGACAGCAGTCTTGCTCTCTTGGCTTTGTTGGGAACACGTGTTCCTGGAGACATTAGAAAACCTTTTTTCCTTCATCCTTTCAGGTGTGCAGCTCTGTGACACTGTCCTTTCTTTGCTAGTCTCAAGGAAGCAGACAATACTTGAGTATAGGAGTCAACAGCAACACAACTTATGGTAGTTGAAGTACAGGGCATAGAGGGAATTTTCACTTTTTATAGGTGTAAGTAGCCTTGAGTCTTTCAAATATAAAGACTCTTGGTATCTTGAAGACTTTAAAATGCTTTTATGCCTATGAATAAAAATACAATAGCCCTTGCCACACCTGCACTGTCCAGATAGATTAAAATAATAACTATTGCTGAAAAGTCTGTTTAAATTTGCAAAGTCATTTGTGCCATGTGCAGTAATGGACATTAAGTGCTCTTTGGAGCAAGCAACCAGTGATTTTTCTCTTGACATTAAAAAAGGAAATCATTATTATTACAAGTGATTTTAAATGAGCAGATTTACATTGCACTAATGCGAGATGGTTTGTGCATGGAAATAAAAATCCATCTAAGACAACTGTGAGCTGGTAAGTGGGCTTGACCATATATTTAAATTACTGCTTGATTAATTTTTTTCTTAATTACACAGTGAACAGCACTGTCAATATAGTACATTAAAATCTTACCAAATCTCACAACCCACTTGGACACTTACAGAAGTTTGTTGAATTTTGTAAATTAACAAATAAACCAACGGGCATATAGAAAATTCAAAGTTACTGCACCACAGTGTTTCTTTACTACAAACGTTATCATTTTAATAGACTTTATATCTTATTTCTAATATACACTATGAATTTTTATTCTATTGCTAATGAACGTTGGTAATTTATTGTAAGATAATGAAATATTACTAATGAGACCTCAATTACTCTTGAATATGCTGTGCTGTCTGTGAGGACAAAAGAGTCTGCTCTATAAACAGATACTTGTGATAAGGTTTTCATATTTGCAAGACACAAGTTAAGGCATTTACTGCATACTAATTCAATTTTGCCCTTGGTTGCTTTCATGGTTTCATGCTAACAGAGTGATATGGATAAATCACGAATGGAATGCATGTCCTCTTTTTTATTAAGGAAGTAAATAGAAAGGAAAAACTCTAATAGAAAGGGAGGACAAATGTAACTTGGAGATACAGTGTGCTTGAGTAGAAAAGTAATGAAACATTTATTTAAAAACTGAACATGGCATCTGTCCACTAACATGAAAACATGGTATTGAGAGATGTTCAGGGATCCAGCTCACATTATTCCCACCCTAAAGCCTAAGCAAGGCTTTAAAAGGGTAAAGGTCTGTGCTTAGTCACTGGTAAGAAGTCAGAGTATCCCTACTTAGCACTGGGTGAAGGCACAGTATAAATACCACTGAATATTTTAGTACTGTTAATAACTAAGCTGGAGCCACTGCTGACTAATATTATGGGAGCTGCTGTTTATCAGCTGGGCCAGTTAAGTCACTTAATACTTCTCCCATTAGGAAGGATTTGTGTGACCTTTCCTGTGAACAATATTAATCCAAGCAGTGTTTGAAAAAAAGCCTTTGCTATTAGACAGAGGAAATCCATTCGGTTTGGGGAGACACCTTTGAAAGAGCACATTTTCTGCTGTCTTCTGCAAAGCAGCAGATGATGCTGCATCTGCTGGAGCCATAAGATAGGAGGGAGGGAAAACACCACTCTCTCCTGCCTTGCCATTCACTTAAACTAGTCCAGTAACTACAGCAGATGTATAACTGTGCTAAGAATGGTGTTTAGACTCTTCAAGTCTAATCTGGAAGAAGAAAAAAACCTGATGTGCAAAGAAGCTGTGGTCATAAATATTATTTAATTTGAAAAGTGAAGCACTGGAATATTAAGGAATAACAGATTTTTGCAGTTTATTTATGTACTCATATGTTGATTTTAATATGATCATATTGCCCTTCCTTAGGAGACCTGTTTTAGCTAACCCAGCATCCTCTTATTTTTCAATTCAGAAAAAATAACTTCTTTCAGTGTTATGCCATCTTTATGGAATTATGTTACTGAATATTGCTCTGGTATCTGGCAAATCTTGAGCAAAGGAAAACATCCAAACAATATATACATCAGTAGTATATCTAATGTATAAGTCCAGTGATGAAAGTTATCTTCCTGTCTATATTTTCAGAAGTATTGTGTTTAATGACAATATCAAGAAGGCCTCAATCATTTTTACAAGAAAACCATTTAAAATAAGCAGCAGTCACTAGAGCCTAAACCATGTCCCTAAGCATCCCATATACACATCTTTTGAACACTTCCAGGAATGGTGATTCTACCACTTCCTTGGGCAGCCTGTTTCAATGTTTGACCACCTTTTCAGTGACAAAGTTTTTCCTAATATCCAGTTGAAGCTCCCCTGGCACAGCTTGAGGCGTATTTCCTCTCATCCAGGTTACTTGGGAGAAGAGACCAACCCCTATCTGGCTACACCATCCTGTCAGGGAGCTGTAGAGAGCCAGAAGGTGCCCCCTGAGCCTCCCTTTCTCCAGGGTAAACAACCCCAGTTCCCTCAGCTTCTCCTCATAAAAATCACCACCTTTTCAGTGAAGAACCTTCTCTTAGTGTCCAGTGTGAACTTCCCCTGATACAGCTTCGTTCCATTTTCTCATGTCAGCAGAGAGAAGGGATCAACACCTGCCCCTCAAGGAAGTGATGAGGACAGTCCTCAGACTTCTCCTCTCCAAACTGAAAAATCCAAGTAACCTCAGCTGCTCCTCTTAAGTTTTGCCCTTGAGGCCCTTCTCCATCTCAGCTGCCCTCCTCTCCACATAGTTGGACATCACATGGTGGGTAACCTGCAGCTGACTCAGCTCAAAAGTTCCTCTGCACCAAATGGAAAATTGCAATGTTCCTTTTTTTCCCCATATTTTGATTTTTTTCTTTTATTTTGAGCTATGTTGCCTGGGGGGAAAAAAAAGTTGAAAAGAAATGAGAAGTTAGACTTAAATAATTAGTCATTTTTAATAACCAAATAGGCCAAAGTTGCAATTTTAATGAATTTAGAAATCCGTGTAATTAAGAAAAAGTAGTAGATGCTCCATAAAGCATAGAACCCCATTGGGTGGCAGAGTCTGCCATCCTTGCAGTGTGATGTTGTGTGGATGGTAATGTGGGTGTCAAGATGCAGCCAAATTCTTTAACTCCAAAATTGGCAGGGATGTGTTGCTGATCAAGTCTTGCTCACTGCAGCTGTGCAGAACTTGTACAGCCTGTCCTTTTTCATGCAAAGATGAGAAGCAGCTGAGGCAGATGGGAAAAAAAAAAAAAAAACAAACCAATGTATTTTTTTTTATTTAGAATGAAGAAAAGTATTTCAAAAACTGTCTTCCCAAAAAGCCAGGACACTTAAGAAAATATTTGATTACAGCTTCTCTCTGGCTTTTAATGTTTTTCTTCCCACCCTTCCCTCTTCAGAGGCGGTTCAGGAACAACAGATCTTGCCTCAGCAGCTTGGCTGCTATTTGAAAGGTGAGTGAACTCCCTAATTAGGAGAACACAATTTCTACTTGCTGCTCGTCAGCATGACTAGGGAAAGCAAAAAGTATAGAGAGCACAGGTGCCTGGTCACCCATGTGATCTATGATGTGAAGCGTTCTAATGAGAAGAGAGCCGGGTTGCAAGGGAGACGTTCCGGACCTTTTAATTATATCTCATGCATCAAGTTGTAGTTCTGTTGTCACGGAAACTGCCTCACCTCTCTGTTCTGAATTGCTGCCACTATGAAGTCCTATGCACTGCAAGGAGAAAACCCAGAGAAGGAGCCAAATAATGCATTATTAAGGAGCTTTAAATTAATATTAATAACATTGATTTGTCTGATCTGGCATTTACCGTCCTTCAGCAGAGGGAACCCTAATGGTTTTCTCTGTGATGGAGAAGCCTAAGCACTGCATTTTTAAAATGAAAGTATTGTTTTTCCAACTTTTGTGTTCCATAGTTTTCAGTCTGTCACTTCTGAGACCTCTGAAGTTTGCATAATCTACTTGTTATTTGGAATGGGCTACCAAGAAATCATCTGGTGTGGCTGGAGAATGCAGCTGTTCAGAGCTAGAAAGTTTGGGGTTTTCTGGGACTGTGTAGAAATCCTTTTGATCACATTCCTAAAGATGCTGATTGTATGAAATGTTGGAGGCCTTCTTTGGACACCTATTGCCAGTGCTAATAAGAAAGGTGCATTCTGAAGTCAGAATTAAGAAAACCTTCAGATACATAATCTGAAGACCTTCCTGATATTAACATCAGCTGTGAAGATGTCTCAGTGTCTGTGGCAGCTTCCAAAAATTAAGGTTCTAATGCCTTCCCTTCTCTGCTGTTTAAGCATTCATAATGCTCATTCAGCTTCATGGGATTTGTGAGTGTCTCAGCATGCCTGTGTGTCTCTGGGTCTCCACAAAATGCTAAAGAACTAAAACTGAATCGATGCATCTTCACTCCCTTCCTGTCTCATTTCATGCATCTATTACATAGAAAATATCATGTGTATATAATTTTCTGGTTTAAATGTCAGAATAGTAATGATAACTGGCAAAAAAAATCCAGAATATCCAACTGTTAGAAATGATTGGTGTCTTTTCTACCCCACAAGAGTTGTGTGCATGCTGGAAGAGGGATAACATCTGTATGGTGCAGTATTCAAATGCCCAGGTAGAGCACAAGGCTGACACAGATATGAGTGTTGCTGAACGAAATGAACTATCATGTTGTTAAGAAGAGATCAAATCTGGTGTGATATAACCAGCTTTGTATTTTACTGGAATGTATTTTCAGAAAACCTTTGAAGAGCAGTGTAACAATGCCTGAACACAACTTAGATTTCCAGATATTAAATTTCTCCTTCGTTATTGACATTTATCTTTTATCCTCTTTGTTCCTCCTGACAGAATAACTAATATGCAAAGAGAGCCATGCCTAACTCACTCAAATATATTATTCTAATAATGGGCTAAAGTAGAATAGCCTTCCTAAATAGCAGAGAGAAGGATGAAGCTTTAAATTAATCTAAAGAATATAAAAACAGGACTACCAGTACAGGGAAATGATGTCCTGCAGGAGGCTTTGAAATGGAAGGACACCAAACCCATAAACATAAACTTACTGAAACGAACTGGCATTAAACCTTGTAATGTTTCTAGGCTTAACATGACTCTAATTCTTGCTCATACTCCTTTATTCTCTCACAATAATGCTGCATTTGCTTTATTGGTCCTGGGCAGACTTGAGCTGTACCTGGGACAGAGTTGCTGTTGAGAAGTCAGAAATAAGTTAATGTTTTCTTCATTCCAACCAGAAAGTAAGAGATGGGAAAACAAGTCCCCGATTTTCGCAACAGAAATAGGCTGAACAAGTGAATGACTTGAGGAATTTCATCTCCCAGCTCAGCCATGAGTGCCACTTAATCTTACTGATTTGAAAGTGTCATGGTTCAGCTGCCTATAAAGTCTTAATATCCTGTGAGGAAAAAAAAAACTGGTATTTTTAAATTAAGGCAGATTTTTAGAAAAGGCTGGGACTCAAAATTGAACAAAGATTATTATCTGAAAAATCTTGTTATTCCTAAGAGTTTCCTCCAAATTCCTTGCCATAAACACTCTCTACCATACATACTTCAGAGGGATATATATCAAACTCTAATAGAATTTTGCATTAAAAAAGCCTTCTCAGCAACATGGTGCTAATTTAACACAATATACAGCTGAGACTGATACAGTTATTTTGCTTTTAAACACATCTGTGCAAATCCCTTCTGTCTCATGAGGATTAGAAGTCACCATCTAAATGCTGACAACCCACGCAACAGAGATTGGGTAGAAAATGTGGCATCTTTGGACTCCTCTCTTTAGTAGTGTGAAGGAAATACAAATCAGATCTTGGAGGGGTTAAAAGGTCTTTTGGAGAGAGGATAAGAAGTTTATTATTTGAAACAATTGTCTTGAGATCCGTTAATCTTTCAGGATTGAAAGTGTCCAGAGGGACTTTAAAGAACTATGCAAATAACTTTTTTCACCAATATCAAATTTGAACAACTTAAATCATATACCAGTAAATTCAAAATTATGGCTGTCCATCTGTTTTTGTCAAATTCAAGTGCTGATAATCCTCATAGTTCCTGTAAAACAGTTTTTATTGAGAACTGGAACATTTAGTTTTCAAGTTTATAGCTTTCTTAAACAAAATTTGAGGAAGTTCTGTAAGTCACTTTTTGTAGAGCACATGTTGAAGTGATCATTTTATCAATTTATTGCATGTTCTGGAGTAAATTATATAACCCCACTTGACCTTAGACCACCATTGGCAAATTTGGATTGATGGTGCTTCTGCACTTCAAGCAGGCAGTGGTATTCCTTTGTTTTCCATCTCTAATAAATTTTATGAGGATAACTGCATTAAAAAATTTAACTATGGCACAGCAGGGAGAGCTGTTGTGTCTGTGTGCACAGCAGCAATGTAGGGAAGTTCCCCAAATAGGCATTTGAAAGACTAAATAACACACCTTCTTTTTCTTTGGGCTGTGAGAGACTATTGACTCTACTGTTTTCTACATTTTTATGCCTACATAGAGATTTGATATAAAATGGCTGCATAAAAAGAGCCAGAATAATTAAAAAAACCAAAAAAAACAAAAAAAAAAAAACCAAAAAAACAAAAACATCCAAGGTATGTGTCTTGGACTGCCAGATGTGCAACATCAATTTTCTCGTGTCCAGAATATCTTCTTTAGTTCCTGAAAGAGATTTAAGTAAAGTGAAGAAGTGTAGAAAGTCACTGTTCAAGTCTGCTTACTGAGATCAATTTCAAAGTCATTTTAGTCACCAGCAGAACTGTCCTGGATAGCAGGAGCAAATCAGAGGCTTCTCTCTCTTACCTGTAGCTTTCATACTGAAAATACATGAAAGAAGCATGTGATTGTATCCTTTCCTGATGGTATAGAATCATAGAATCGATTGGGTTAGAAAAGACCTCTGAGATCATCAAGTGCACCCCTTGATCCAACACCACTCTGATTACCAGATCATGGCACTCAGTGCCACGTCCAGTCTCAGCTTAAAAACCTCCAGGGGTGGTGAATCCACCACCTCTCTGGGCAGGCCATTCCAATGCCTGATTACTCTCTCTGGAAAGAATTTCTTTCTAATATCCAACCTTAATTTCCCCTGGCAGAGCCTAAGTCCATGTCTTCTTGTTCTCTTGCTGGTTGCCTGGGAGAAGAGACCAACCCCCTCATGTGCATGAGGAAGGACTCAAAATGAAACCTTGCGAGGTCCTTGCCAAGACTTGGATTTTCTCTTTTCCAACATGGATAAAATCCACAGTTCAAAGCTTTTTTTTAAAAGTCATCCTTCAAATCCGTGCTCAGATACACCTTGTCCTCCCCCATTAATCCCTTTGGATTGGGCTCAAAGAAAGTGAGTTTTGGACCGTAGGCTTATTCAATGCACGTTCCAGAGCTGGAGGTATATCCAACCATGCACTTTGCTGGCTTGCAGCCCCTGCAGCTGGGAGCTTCTCTCTGCACTGATATGCCAGCTCCTTTCCTTTGGAAGGTGTTCCAGGGGCCACACAAGGGATGGGTGGCCTCCCAGCTACTCATCTGCAGTTGGAATGTGCTGGATCAGTGTGAAAGTTTGGGTTGGCTCTCTCTGCCAATGGCCAAACCTCACAAGAAAGATTCCCCCTCCCTCTCCCAAAAAGGCAAAAAAGCAGCAAGAGAAAATTGAAGAAATATANCAGTCTCCACCCTTCCCCGACAATCCTCAGTGTGTTTTTTGTCTCCCCTTTCCAGAAGATCTCAAAACAAGTTTCTTCTGCTGCCTTGTTCCTGTGAATGTTCACTCACACCGAGGCTTACAGCTGGTGAAAAGCTCTTTCCTGAATGTTCTCTACCTGAGAAGAGACATAAAGTTCTTATTTCAGCCCTGCAGTGAGCTGGAATTTTCCATGGAATGAGCCTCCTGTGTGTTTTTCTGGCTGCCCAGTGATGTCATAAAGCTTTTAATGCAAATCTCAAAATGCGCTGCGTGTAAAATGTAAAAAATGGCTATAGAGAAACCTGTGGCCACAAGCTTTTGTGGTTTATAAAAGAGAATTAGCTACTTTATATGTTAATTTATTATTTTCAACCCTTATTGCTCTTAACAGAAGACTGAGTAGTCTCCTGGTTCTCCTTCAGCTGGTGAAAAGTAAGTTAATTCATTGCTCTGTCTGAGCCAGTTGCATACTCAAAAGCAGACACGAGAGAAGTCACTTAAAGTATATTTTTCTGCCACGAGAGTATGACTCATCTACTTTTATTTGTACCCACTGTCTTGCCAGCATTTTTTGTTAAAAATCTTTCAGGGAAAAATCCCAATAATATTGAAGTTCTTATGAAGGTTTTAGTAAAATGCTCACTATCATTGTAATAAATAATACAATCATTTAAAGCTTGTTTGGAGGAGAAAAATATTGTTATTTTTATTCAGTATCTTGTGTGCTTTACAGTGCAAAAGACATCTAAGATAGTGTGCAAATTTAATTTTCTTTTCCTCAACATTTCTAGCCTTTTCAGGAAGGACCAATGAGGTTTTGTCTCTATGGAGAGGCATGGACCTGAGATTGCTTATCAGTTTGTGGCTTTTTAATAATCCCATCATCTCTCTGTTTCTCAGTTTCTTAACTGAAAAGGTTATAAAAAAAGGGAGGAATGTGATACTACTATGATAACTACTAATGAGGTGTATAATATTATGGATAAGTATTGGTAATTTTTTCCCCATTATTTCTTTCTAGGAATATTGTCTAGCAAATTTTTATAGTTTAAAAATGAACCTGTAACTGAAATATACCTTTCAATGCAGTTTCCTCCAGGGTATGACATAATGGTCACCCAGGCTTGCCACAGTCAAAACACTCCATTCCTTTGCGTGGCAGTTCCACCTCTTGTCTCTGTTAAGTATGTAGTCTATAAAATATTGGGCAGTCTGTTCTTTTGTGTAGTGTCTTGTGCCTTGTAACTCAAAGCTGCTTGTGCAGATGATGTTATATATAAAAAAGTAATGGGATACTGTGCCAGCAGTATTCAGTAAGAAAAGAAATGTTTCTCTTCTCAATTCTGAAACAGAATTTATAAGAGTTTCTATCTTCAGCTGTCATTCCTGCACAAAAGGCCAACCAGTCCCCTGGCCTGATCCCACTTGAAATGCATCTGTACAGGTGTGCTCTGAAATGGAATAGTTTGTCTGGAGGGAGTTTCCTGGAAGATTATTTTCTGGTTGTGTTGGGTACTGCAGTGGCATCGATAAGGAAGCTTATCTGCAGCACATGATAGATCATGTAGCAGCCCTCCAGGTAAGCCAGGCTCCTTCTGAAAGAGCTTGTGCAGCAAAGCATTTTATCAGAGTGTTTGGTGCCCCTTTGCTTTATGAAAACCTACCCAGTGAATACTCCTATTGCTCTTACCCAACTGTCCATGCAGAGTTTCTTGGAAGTGCTTTGGAAAATGGATGACAAAGTAGCTTGGTTTGTTGTTTAACTCCTCTTAACTAATAGAAGAATATTTCAAGCTTGCTCATGTGGTAAAAGTGCTGAAGGAAGAAATACTAATTAAATGCTTGAATTCGTTAGGTTCTTCAAAATGTAAAACTATATCAAGAAAGACAGATCTTGCTTTTACTATTACCAAAAAGGGGTCGTGGTAGCAAATATATGAAGTTAAATGTGACCTGGTTGCCTACTCTCACCACTCTTGGTTGTTGTTTTGTCTGGAAGAAGATACTAAGTCCTTACAGTCCCCTTATCACTGCTGCATTCATCTGTATGGGGTGAACATGTTTATTCTGGCCTTATACACCATTTCTTGGAATTTGGATGTTCTCTCAGTCACTTCCAAATTCTGGTTCAGAGATTGTCATGCTTATTCATGTGGACAGGGATTCACTTGTTATATTGTAGATATAGGTATAGCTCCTTGCCAGTACTCTCTGTGTGTGCTTTTATCCCAGGGTAAATGCAAAGTAATTCAATGAAATTAGGGTGGGAAAACCCTCTTACACCACAGAGACTGCTTTTAACAGAGTAGCTGACACGCTGTAAAATTACAGCCTAGCTCCTTCCTGGTAACTCATGTAGCTACTTCAGGTAGCCGTTCCCTATTTGCTCTCTATCATAATTTTCAATATCAGCTACAAGTCTTACTTATGAAGATTTATGGCCACCAATCTGGCTACACTTACCTACTAAAGACCGTGGTATGTGTGAAGTATCTAAGTAAGGATAAATCAGGCCACAAGGGTGATATAACAATGTCAGATTGCTCTAAAGAGAATATTAGTGAGCGTAGAGGGCCATATGGCCAGTACAAAACTGGAAGAAACAAGTAAGTTTGTAAGTTTTAACTTTCCAGTCAGGAAATAAATGTTGCCTATACTATATGATAGGTTATGAGAGACCACTGAGGCTAATTGTGGAAATAAAGTGATAAATTGTTATGTTCTAACTGAACTCCTGTTCCACCAGTCCACTAATGTTTATTGTCCTGCTCCTAATGCAGAAAGCTCTGTGACATCCAGGCATGGCCAGAGTTCATTTTGGGGCTTTCTGGAAGCCCTGAATGAGGATGGTACTTCTTCAGCATGCCACAGGCAGGAGGTGAGTAAGGCTCCTTCACAGTACCTGAAATTTGAGGGGTCAGCTTTAGGATTCACAGTCTGTCCCAGCTGGACTGTGTTGATCCAGTGCATTAGTTTTTGGGTAGTGATGCTCAAGAAGTGTCTCTGACAGAGACACCATTAAGATGAGACTCAGAAAATACTGGCAAGGCTGAGAGAGACATTACAGGAGAGAGTGATGTTGAATGGAATTTTCTAGGGATGACCAAGGAAGGAAGAGAGCCATTCTAAAATGCTCAGCTTCCCATGGCTGAGAGAAGGCAAATATCACAGCACTATTAAGAAACCAGGTTGTAGGTATTATGTTATTTATAGACAGCAAACAAAGCCACAGGAACTACTCAGAATTGAGAAGATAATAGATTTAAGGCTAAAGTACAGGGCTGCATCTGTACTATGAAAAGCATCACTCCCTGGTTTATTCCTGGTTCCCTGTTTGTCCACATGTGTAATTTTATACTTGAGGTTTTTTTGGACTGATGTGTCTTGTCCCTCTGAGACAGAATTTGGGGGCACATTATCAGCAAGAACAGCCAGAGTATTTTTGGGCTTATTACTCTCCAGGAATAGAAGAGCATGTGTTTTGTTGGTTGTTTTGTGGGGGTTTTTTTGTTTGATTTTGGTTTTGTTTTTTGTTTGTTTGGTTGGTTTGGTTTGTTTTTTTTTTCCCCCAGGGAATGATAGAAGTTGAGAAGAACAAAACTGTGTCCAATGAAGTCATCAGTGGGGAGTGAAAGAGTAAAACCAGAGATGGCAAACTCTACACTCCTTTTAGTAAAATTCATAATGAAACTCATCCTAAGTGAATAGAAATAATCACACAAAAAAGAAACGGTTTAAAAAAAAGAAAAAGCAATTACCAGATTGCCCCATGTGTCTTTTTGTTAGGCATTTTTCATGAGAATATGAAATCAGACATCATCTGAAATTAAAATTAAATTGAAACACAAATATATACTGGGATTGTTGGTTTTTAACTTTTTTCTAATAGAGCTGGCATTATTCAATGCAAGAACCCGCTCTATCACTTATTATATCCTATAAAAATATTCATTAAATATTTTAATATCTATAGAGTAAATTGCTTTAAATTATTAAATTCTTGTAGTGGAAACTGTCTAGATGGTTTGTAGGTTTATTTACATCTAGATTAAAACATGGCATCCACAGTTGTGGGTTTTTCTTATCCTCTATTATCACAAACTGAATTCCAGATGTAAAGCTCAGCAGAGCCCTCTGACTTTGGGATTTTTTTCTTCCTTAGAATGTACCTGGGGGGACAAAAACATGTGTACTTCGGGCAGAAACTTATGTATAAGAGCTCCTATCTCCAGATTACTTGTAATACATTTTAAAATGAATTGTTCCTGTTTTGTCCTCTGAACTAGTGCTTCAAAGGCAGCTGTGAGTTAATAAGGTGTTTTAAATGGAAAATGTATTGCCTGCTCCCTTGCAGCCTGGGATTTCCATCTTCCTTTCTACACCCCACGTGCGTAGGTGCTGTAGGCAGATTAAACTTCTCTCAGTGCTTTCCCCCATATCTGCTATTATTTATAACTCCCGTTTTTACTGAATATCTCAGCACCTGTGAATTCTAGTTGGTCTTCTTGCTGAACCTGAGACATTCAGCTTAATTTTTGCACAAAAGAAAAGGTGGAACCAGGGCTTGAATGCAGTCATCAGCCTGCACAACTCCTACAAGCTCCGGGGGCTTCTTTTCCGTTCTGCCAGCCTGAGGCTTCCTAAACTTTTTCACTAAAAGATTTTCTGGCTCGTGGAAATGACAGAAGGTCCCTGTTCAGTGCTGTGTGTATATTCTCAGATTTTAGCACTTTCAGAAGTTTGCAGAACAGGTGGGATTTCTGTGGTAGAAGAAACAAGGCTATGAAAGCAGCAGCACTTGCAAGACTGCAGAAGTTAGATATTTTTCTTTTTGCTGAGCAGCAGAGGAAATAATCTCTTGGTGCCCCACGCTGAATGGCAGCTGATGTTGGGGCTTTACAATACATCACATTCTTAGTTGAAAGGAAATTAGCTGCACAGACTTGGAAATATTTTCTGTTGGTCTCTTGCTATTCATAAGGTGTAAACAACCATGCTTAGTTTTGTCAGAGAGGATAAAAACAAGCGATGTAGTATTCAGACAATTTTGCCGGAAGAAAATCCTGCTCAGATTTCATTGTATAACAAAATATGCTTCCTATAAAAAGGCTCTATTTTCTGTTATTTTTCCAGTCCTGCCTACTCCCACACTATTCCCCAATCACAGCCACCACTGCATGCCCAGTACTGGGCAGTCAAAATAAAATAAACCCCAGTAACTAATTTATTTATTGATAAATGTTATTTCAGGATTGCCAGAATTGATAACCAGGTCTAGCTAGATTTACTAAAAGAGTTTAAAATTTCAGGTGGAATGAAAATTAAGCATCATGCAGTGAAAAAAAATGCCTGAAAAATTTAGTGAATTCTGAGATTGACTGGGATCTTTCATAGGCAATGTTACCAACATTTCTGAAATCTTAATTAAGGAAGAAGGAAACAGTAGCTATGTGTGAGAGTGCCCTTGCTTCTTATTTTTTATTCTCTATTAATGTTGGAACTTTGAAGGGTTGTCCTCATTCTTACCTGATGATACTTTTCCTTTCTGCACGGACTATTGCAGGGATGTCTGGAGTTCCTGTAACCTTGTGATAGCTTTGCAAGGGAGAATTTGTGTGAAAGTCTTCCATGTATTCCTGGAAATATCCTCGTTATGTTCATAACTACTCTTCTTTTATTTTGGACCAAAAGATGTTTTATCTGAAATGGGAGAATAGTTAATGGGTAACTGATATTACTGAATAGGGAAAAAAACATCCATTATGTCAGAGGCACTATTACTATTCCCAGACACCATGTAGTCAACCCTCTGTTATTTATCATGCTGTTTAAAACTAAAGCATTGGAAGCTTGGAGAGAAGTGGAATAAAAGGCTTGAAATGAGGACTATGCCTTTTAATAAAGTTCAAATTGCAACGCTGAAGTTGTTGTTCCAGTCTATGGAAATACATGATTGCCATGAATGAGTGTTTTGTAAAGGAAAAAGATGAAGTTGATTTAAAAAAATATTTTGTAACTATATTTAGGAAGAAATTTATGAGCACACAAAGGAAACACGATGAATCAGAATAGAATAACATTTTTACCAGTCACTTTTCTCCATTTTGCAGAAGAGAGCCATCTAATGTTTCATCCCTGTCAACTCTGCTTATTTCAAAATGTATTTTACTAATATTAGCACCTTAAAATTGTATCACAGAAAAAGAAAATTGTGGCTTTGCTGTTATACAACTGTTGCTGTTGTATAAATTGCCATCCTTCTCTAATGGTATTTGAATAATGGTCTGTGTTACAGGAACCCACCAGGAAAAGATTTCCCACCCAGAGAAGGGTTACCTACAGCAAACATCTGGTTGCCCACTGGATGGATCCTACTCCATGACTGCCAGCATTGCAAAGTAAACATATTTGTGGCCCACCTTTGGGAAGACAGTTTTGCTGGCAATAAGCTTCTTCCTCAATACTGGGTGCAGTGTGGATGATCATTTAACTCATGAGTCAAACGGGGGCTCAGGTGGCAAACAACACATTTCTAACAGAGAATTTAAGCTGGTTCAATAACCTGAAAAAGAACATTTTTTCCCAGTTCAGGTTGTATTAAAGTGCAGGGAAATGGTGTGTCAGAGTGCATTTCTTCAGTTCTAGCCTGGGCCTGACCAAATTTCCCTGGAAAACAGAGGCCACCAAGGCTGATGGCTGTTACCCAACAGCATATTCAAATTGCATCTGCTTGAGGCAGAGTTTCAGAATACAGAAGAAGCTGAGCCTGACTGGGGCTGGAGGGGGGGATAAGAAGCCAATTTTTGTGTCTTCTATAGCAGCTGTGAGAAATGAGTGAGGCTCCATCCTACAGGCCATTTTCACTTCATCTTTGCTCCTTTGCTACGTATCTCCCTCCTAACATTATCATCATTTATCATACCTTTAAGATTCATCTCACTGGCACAAAGCTTTTGGATCATGAACCTTGCATCCATAACTGATTCCTCAATGGGCCATCTGTGAATTCTTCCTTGATAAGATAGCTAAGAATTCAGAATTTGATTCCTTGACTTTCCTATTTATTTGTGTCGTTTCCTAAAAGAGTCTTAAACACTTTTTGCTAATTGATCTCTGTGGTGCCTATATTAATTTTACAGCCATATGACGTGATCTTACTAAAGAATCAAGGGCTAGATATAATCTTCTACCTTAGTTTGTGTATCAGACTAAAAATTGCACTCTGCCTCTGCTCCACCTGCCTTTGCTTTGCTGTTCCTCCCAGCAGCCACTGCCATGGCCCTCCTTAGTGTAAGACACAGCAAACAGGCAGTGTGTGACCCTCCTTTAATGGTCATTTTAGCAGTGTGCACCATTAGGATGTATTTAATATCTTTTACTTGGTATTAATTAACAAATTCAGCCTTTCATTGTGTTGTCATTAATACCTAGAAATTTTGCATGAGTTTACTGAATAATGTATCAAATCCAATTTCATACACAAGGGAGGAAAGGTTATTTCCTCCACAGAAAGAATATCCTATCTTTCTTTTTGTTCTGTAGACATTTTGTGTTCCATGCCTTGTGCGGTTTGGAAGACAATCGAATGATCTATTACAAATACCATTTGCTGTGGGATCCTCGTTTTGGAGTTCCATTCTGGATGCTTTCACAGGACAGTTAAAAAAGCCCAAGGTGCTGTAGATCAGCATATCCAGAAGGGCCATAGAGCACCTGTTAGTGGTTCAAATGTGGAGAACAGCTGGTTGTCATGACTGCCTTCTGCTCGACTGCTGTGAGCAACAATGCCACAGCCTTGTGTTGGCTTAGATCTGTATCCAGCAGCAGACTGATTTTAAACACCTTTCACCACATAGAGGCTAAAGAATATCAGTAAGATACAATGATAACGTGAGGAAATATGCAAAATGAACAAGAGGTGTAGCTGGAAAGGATTTCAATCTTATTTGAAGCCCCACAACTTGGAGGGAGGAAAAAAAAAGGATTCTATTTAAAAGTCTCCTATTGAAAGGTTTCTGTCCCTGCTGCTGGATAGAGTTTCCACTTTATGACAGTACAAAACTATGGTCATAAATCTGACTTTCTACAGTACCAAATCTACAATGGATTTTGTTTATGGAGAAAGAAATGGAGACACAAAGCTCTAGCTGATTTTATGGAGAGTACTCTAGTTCTCTGCTTAATGTACTCCATCTCCTTTTTTTAAAACAAAAAATCCACAAAACATGTAGCTAATACATGTTATGTTAAAACATACATTTTCTCACTGTCACACACAAGTGGCATCTTCTGTCTTGCTCCTCAGAGAGTGTTTAGTTGAGTAGCACCACAGCAGAATCTCATGTTATTAAGACTTCATTATTATATTTTCCCGTGATGGTACCAGTGCATCACAAAATAGTATCATAATTAAAAACTAAACTGGTTTCAGCAACATAAAAATGAATGAGGAACACACTGATGCAGAATATCTTTATTTTGTGTTTATTACCTTGCTAATTTATAAAACCAACAAAATAGTTATAGCTGTCTTTCTTAATAAGTGAACTTGCAAGGTGATTCTGTGCTAACAACAGTAAATGCAAATAAATATCAGGAATACAATAACTAGTATGAGGAAAACAGCTTTTAAAATCTGTGATGATTTATCTTACCCATCTTAAATAAATATTTAAAGAGAAAACTTGACTATTTTTACTTTTGCATTTTATTTCTGTTAATTGGTGCACAAATTAAATTGAACATAGTGTATGGAGAAATGGATAATTACTCAAAGGCAATTAAAGATTCTGAAGGCTCTGTAGTGATGATGATTATTTTCTTTGGAAAACAAAAGTGCCATTTATCTCTAATATATGCCATGTAATTAAGTCCATATGCCATTATCTTTCTCTTACCATCCACTTGCAGTGGGAACTGGTTTTTAAAATGTCTGGCAAGAGAGAATGTAATTGTATGCAGTGGGATACTTCTGTACAGAAAGAATTTGTTTAGGATTTGTTCAGTCTGTATTTCATGATTTTTACATGGCCTGCTTCGTTCTAGACATGTGGCACAGACACTTCTCTGCCTGTCCCTCTGTCCCTCTCTGAATTCTCTGTAACTTCCCCATATCCTTCAGCTTTCATGGAGCTGTGTTGGTGCCCTGGTATGACTACTCATGATTCCATAAAACTGGGCTCCACACAGTCTTGCTAGAGAGGAGATGGAAAGATTACTGTGTAGTCCCCCAAACCTTCATTCTTGAGCAAAGGGGCAAGAGAAGCTACACATAATAACCCCATATTAATCACAAAGAAGAAAATTGCCCCTCAGGGTAGGGCTTGATGCTTTACCTGATAAGAACTCAACGCTGCCTTTTCCCTTCTCTCCAGGTCTTTCCAGCCCAGCCCTTTCCAAGCTTACAGAAGGAGATGTGTTGCATGCAAGAGTAAGTAGAACTTGACTTTTGAAGGGCATCACTGTGGGATGTGCTCCGAGGCTTGTGGAAATCTGCCTCCAAAATGCAACCCTGGTCTCGGCCCACTTTGGCTTGCGCTGTGCCCTTTCAGCACTCATTGAACCCTTTTGGTCAGGGGACAGAATGACTTGTAACATTGAGCTGGCTTTTCTTGTGGCCACAAGAGGGACACACAAAAAGCTCTCTCCTGGTGGCTTTCATTTTCTAGACAACAAATATGAAACCATAAAATACAGGAATAAAGATGACTGGACACAAGTGAAATTAAGGCAGCGTTTCACAATTTATTGTGTTCTTAATGTTGGTTGTATTTTATGCATTTATTGCTCTAATGTCTGTCTTCCTGCACTGGGACTTTCTGCTTATATAGTTCTGAAGGGCCAGACGTGGCCAGATATCAATGATACTAATGAAGTAGATAGCTTTTTTTTTTTCTTTAATAAATGTATGGTAGCGTGAGTGTTTGATAGCTAAAAAATAAGAAATTTATCATCCTGTCTCTGCCACTACTGAAATAAAATCAAGACTGTGCGGCATTTTTGCACCCTATACTAATATTCCTAAATAGTTATATGCTGCTTTATTATATCTGTTAAATACTGCTAAATCTCTGCAAAATAATTGCTTGTTAATTGTACTGGTGCCTGTACAATTAACCAGATTTCTGGATTAATTAACCCGATTTCTGAATTTCACAATGCCGTACTATGCAAATGGAATTTGACGCATGTAAAATTGTTTTGAAACAAAAAACAGCTGCGTAAGGCCATTAAATATGAATACAGAGTGTTGGGTTTATCCTTATTTATTTAGGTTTTTAACAGATTGTCCTCAAAATGCACACACCTACATTTAGCTCAATGCCTGTTGCTTCACGTCCAAGTTCAGCATTTTAAAATTATTTATTGATACGTCTGCCAACCCTTTTGCAGTTCAGGCACCTGTAGTTAAATATCTAAATCAATATTTAAACTCCTAAACAAACCCAAACTCAGCCTCAGCAGAGAGTTAGTGGCTCCCTCCAGAATCTGCTGGCCTCAGCAGTTCCTGGTAATCACGGTCTCCTTGTTGGAATGCCTGAAGTCAGTCACTTTATGTACTGATTTAGAAATATGAAACGATGATTTGCCACAATGAAATTCTTGGCGAAGCTGGATTAATCAGGGACTAAATAGACTACTACTGTAAAAGGAAATTGCATTTTTTTTGAAACATCTGAGGAGGAAATTTTAGCTGGCTTTATCAAAGGCTCTTCTTCAATCAACTTGAATATTCTTATCAGCAAAATGTAAGAAAAAGTAATGACTCCCTCTGTTTTGATCTCTAGATTCAGGTCAGTCTTGTCTCAGTTAGTATTTGGTGGGAGAAAATACCAGAACTTGAATGGCATGCATTATACAAATAACTGCATTTTAATAAGGAGTTAAAATGGAATCTGAGAAACAATCTATCATTCATAAATGAAGGTTGAGGAAGAATCAGAAATAGCATATAACTCCCCTCATAATTATAATGGTGCCAATTTTTGTCACTTCATCCCCAGTTAATCCATTCCATGATTAACCCCATATTATGCACAAAAGGCAGTGAAAGATGCACATCCTGGTGAATGAGTTCCAATTATTTGTCAGAGTGGCACAAGAAAATAGATTTCACCACTGATTGTGTCAGTTAATATTAATTGTGGTACCTACTGAGGGGAACTAGCAGGGTTCCTCTGGGATAAAGACAACCTCCCGAGGTATTAATTACATCTGATTGCACGCTTGCTTTTTGGGTTGGAGTGCTGCATCCTTGCGTTGCAATGCCAAAGTGGGAAAATATTCCTGATTTTACAAGCCACACGGCATTCTTCATGTGGTCAAGAGCTTTGTATGGCACTGAGATGGCAGATCACAAAGAGAAAAGGGTTCCTGGAAAACTTGCTCCTCAGGGATCCCTCAAATCAAACGCGGAGCTGCTTTGGGGCAAAGAAACCCAGGGAATGCAGCTATAGGTGTGGTGGCACACTCTGCTCGTGAGCCACAGGTTGGCCTTGGCTGTGTAAGGGAATAGAGAGGCAGGTCTCCCCATTTATTCTAAGGTGACATTTTTTAAGGTTCTCGGAGGCTGTATGAAGTAAGAATGCTCACTGCATCAGAAAGAACATGACATAATCTTTGTAATTAATCAAAGAACACGCTGCATATTTTGCAACTCCTTTTCCAAGGAGTAAAGGGTGTTTTGAGTTGTGCAGGTATAGTGTTATTCAGGTCACATATGTAACTTAATATGTATTTTTCAGGGACAGGGTGATTGTGTTAAAATTTTTGCATCAGGGATGATGAAAGTTTGCCAGTGTTTTATTATACAGTAAATGAAATCTTCATGTAATTACTTACAGGGAATAATAATACTCTATTATAGTATTTTCTAAGACAGTGAGCAAGAACATGATATTGTAGTCTAAGGAGATACAGCCATAGTGGGGGCAATGATCCTGTCAGGACACACAATTGGAGTGTATGCTCTTAAAACTAAGCTGAATAGCCTTTGTCTAGTTTGAAAGACACTGCTGCACACAATGAAATCCATTTTTTTTTGAGAACCCTTAGATGAAGGGAGACAATATGCTACTGCTTTCAGCCTATTCTATTCTGTTCTCTTCAGTGAAGGGACCGGTGTACCTTGCCTGATTCAATCTTGATATGATGAAAGGAAGATCAGTCTTGCAAAACTTTGGTGAAGTCATGCTGAAAAATAGCATCTTTCTGTTGACTGGTTATTTGTTATCCCTGATTCCACATTAAATTCATGAAAAAAAAAAATAATCTTTCCAACAATCAGCACTTCGTGCTCAAAGTAGCATTTGAAAACAAACAGCTTCTTTCTGTTTCATAAAGTATGGCAAACTGCCTGAATAGTGTATGTTGTTAGTTACTCATTTTAGGAGTGCTGATAGAAGGGTATAGATCGCTGACTTTTTGATTATATAGTCAAAAATAGGTGTAAAATGTACAGAATTGAGCAGTCTCTTCATAAGTGGAGGCAGATGGCTCCTGTTTGCTTCTCCCCCTGCCTTGGAACAAAGCAGAGGAAGAGAAATACTGAGAGTTATAAACCTGTTTGGGAAAGAGGAAGTGGTTCTCCTCCAGGATTGGTGTGCTCTAGGAATAGGGATTACTTGAAACTATGTTTGGCTGCTCTAACAGAATTAAATGTACTCCAGTGCTTTTCTGCTGATATTCTTAAACATCTGTTGAATTTTGGGTTATAAGTGTGTTCCATAGCTATGTTTGTAATGTAATTGCTAACAGGGAAAAAGGTAGAAACTTTGGTTTGAAAGGAAGGAGTGGATGTGAGTTCATTAAATATCTCCTGAGTTTGTTCAGTCTGTTCAGATCCTTCACCTAGACTGAGCACAAGTGCTGCAGCAGCAGAACAGCTTGCCTGGACTCTACTGAGTTCATTGCTGGGCATTACTGGGGAGGTGCAGCCACCTCCTGCATTCAGATAAAGGACCAGGAATGAGAAAAGATGAAGGCAGCATTAGAAGGCTGAAAAGCTGTAAAATGTTCCATTACTTAAACAGGGACTTTGCTTTGGACTTAGTAAGTACATTTTCACATTAAAATTCAGTTGAGAAATGTTATCTTTCATCTGTTCCCATATCTATAGATGTTAGAGATTTCATTTTTTTTTTAATCTTGCAGGTGATGTTCCTACTCTCAAAATGAGTTTTCAAAATGTACAGTAGTTCTAATTGGCTCCCCTCTCCAATCTTTTGCTCATTTGAATTTACCCGCAAATAGTATTTTTTTCCCTTCCTTTTCTTCTTTTAAGATTTTCCAGAAACATTTGAGTAAGCTACCCATGCGTACAGTCAGACAGGAGTTTAAAAACTGTTCTGGCCTGCAATGATACTCTAATAATCACATTTACTCTTCACTGTTCTCAACATGCAATTCATTATGTGATTATATTTTTTCAAAGATGTGGGTGCATATGTGGAGTGTATCAGCACAGATTATATGATGTAATTATTCTCCAAGCAGGCAACAACCCACTGAGTGTGACTTTAGCCCACATTTAATGCCATCCCTGGCAGAGAGAAAGCTGGTGTTGGTATTTTTAAGAAGATGCCATGGTTGTTATTTTCTGGTGTTGGCAGCACAGAATATCTATTACTTATTTTCTTATGTTCCTATACTGACTAAAGCCATGAGAATGGTAATAATTACCATGGGGGGGGAAATGGGTGTTTGTTTGTTTTTTTTCCCAGTTATTTAAAGCCAAGCTTCAATAAGGAAAGCAGGTTTGGTGTTGTTTATTTTTAACCTAAACCTCTCCATTCTGCATATGCTCAATGTGTCTTGCCTTGAAACTTGCATGGCTGAAAAGAAAGATGAAAACTAAGCTGCATTTTCTCTCATTACTGATCTTGCAAGTCAACAAGTTGTGCCTTCTGTGTGCCTCCACAGTAAAGATTTGCTTCATTCAGAGAGAAGAATGACATACCAAGTGTCTTTCCTACCTCTTGTACATGTTACTGCTCTGACTCTTCCTTCTCTCAGGGCCTGGTTAATGTTTAAGGAGTTTGGTATCTGAAACACTGATCCAAGTTACCATTGGAAACCAGAAAAAAGTTACACTAAGCTACTCTGGTGTTTGGGATTTAATTCTCTCCGCTTGGAATCCTGAATCAAATGATTATCAAACCGTATTTTTCTGAAAAGAGAAAATTCTGCAAGGCAAATAAGCACTAACAATAGTTCTAAATATTAATTAAAACAGTTTTGTAGTGTTTCCCCTCATGAGACCAGCTATTAGTGGTTGGAATTCTGCAGTAAATTACAGTTCAAAGGGTTTTTAAGCCTTGCTGGGTACTAAGGTTTGACTTAAAACTGTCTTCACTCTGCCAGGGCAGTGACAGTAGTGTGTCTTTTTTCTTTAAAATTCTTACCCAAAGTGGAATGTGATGGAAGTTTTTCTTTAGTTTAGTCCTCAACCAACAGGTTTATTTTAGGACTTGGGCATGGATGGATTTGTGGGTGTTTTGTGGGCCCTCTTTTACTGCATCCATGCCATTTTCACAAAGAAAGAAATAATATTTGCTTATTTTCACTTTTTTTTCACATTAACAAAAACCCCACCACTATTAACTCTAAGTAGGAGAAAGCTTCTCCTAGTCCTGTGCTGTTTGACGTGAGAAAGACAAGAGTGCCAAATTAAAAATAGAGATGAATTTTGAGACATCACCTGTGAGTGAGGCAAAGAGACCACACTTGATGCTATTTCAATACCCTTACCCCTGAAAGATACAGTACAAATCCACCCATCTCATCTTCCTACATTAAATGCTGGAGTGGGGGTAATTGTGCTCAGTCTGAAGTGTTTGGTACATTGGAAAAAAACCATCCTTTTCACTGCAGAACACACCATTCTGTGTCTCTGAGTTTGCCTTACTGGAGTGTCCAACCCAGGAAAAGGGAGGGTTTGTGGCAAAGACACAGACTTAGCACACAGAAACCAACCATTCTTTTGGATGGGAGGAAGCCAGTTATAAAACAAAGTTAATTTCTTCACTTTCCAGTGTTGAAATTTTTATTAAGTGTCATTTGACCTTTACATTCCATACATCAGAGATTTGCTTTCGTTTGACCAGAGCCATATATTAAAGACCTTTCTCTTTAAGGTATTGATAGACACATAAAATCAAAGGCCAGATTTTTCTCCTGGGAATGTCGTCTATAGTAGATCTCCTATTACAGTATTTATTTGGCATTTCATAGATTTTAAGGGCAGGCAGGATCATGCTGATAATTAAGTCTGACTTCCTGCATTAGCTACACCAAGTACCTCATCCAATTAATTTATGCTGCAAGACCACATCTTGCATTTAAAGCTACAGACACAGATTTTTAAAGGACACTGAACTTGACTGAAGCACTTTAGGCAACAGAAAATCGAGCGAGTCAGTAGGTTTGGGTAGTTGTTCCAATGTGCATTATTACACTTGGCTTTAAAATGTGCAGGGTGTTGTGAGTCTCCTTTGTTAGTTTTTCTTTCTCATTGTTAGATTAATAACCCAAATTCATCGGCACAATGAAACATACTTGCTGGCTTCAAAGTTCAGCACTGGTTGACTTGTAATTTAAAAAAATTATAATAGTTGTTTTGGAGGCTAATATCTTGCAGTAAGACACAAAATGAAGTGAATTTAGTTTTCCCCCAGCAAACAAATGAACTTTCACATTTCTCAGAGGTTAAAAAGCTGCACACAGTGTGTAAATGTCTGTAGGATATCTTTCTTACTTTCAATTTTCCAGGAATGGTTAACTTTCCCACTCATTCTAATCTTGTTCTTGTTTTTTTTCCCATTTTTCCAGATTTGGAGATGGGTACTCAAAGGTTGACAAAAGCTTTCTCTGTTGGTTTAGTGCAAACTGGAAGAGAAAGAGTGAGAGCAGATATAGAATTAGTTTGCAAAACACTTGTCTTGGTTATATCTATATAAATACACAGACTGGTTTTGCATTGGAAAAGTAGGAAAATTTCATATATAATTGCCTTTCATGGGTCTGATGCACTTGCAAATTGGTTGGATATTACAAGGGGGAATTTTCTGTTACATTGTGTGGTCTCTCCTACCTCTAATCCATCCCTTCTAGGCGTTTTGCATGTCAGCCTACAGGAGAAAAAAGTCAGGAACATCCTTCTATAAAAGCAAAAGTACTTTTATAGTAGAATATCTAAAACCAAAACAAAACATAAAACCACAGCATAGTGCAAAAGAAAACCATAATAGTGAGAAAATTGAAATTTGGAGATCATCACCCAGAATGTCTGAACTGTGGGCAGTGGGACAGGTCTCCTACATCCTGATGTAAGAGCTTTGAATCACAAGATCACAAGATCAGCTCTACCTTGTTCTTAAATCCAGTCTAAGCTTTACTCAGGCAAAATTTTATCATTAGCTTTTTATTTAAGGGTTTTACTTGTTATTACCAGAATTCCTTTATTGTGGTAGGATTTAAGACAGTATTTAAAATCAAGTAAAATTTCAGGAGACAGTATTCTTAGTGGAAGACATTCAGCCTGCAGTTTGGGTATTATTCTAAAGAAATTATGGAGATAAGCTATTAGAGCCCCAGTTTCTTACTCATCACTGATGGTAATATTTTCAGTTAGTCTAATGCTGGCATAATTAAGTAAATCAGTGCTCTTCCCCTGTGTTATTAATGTGGATAACCCAGGGACAAAAATACTCAAGTGAGACAATCAGAACTCTGGCCACTGTTGTATGTGTTTACCCTCTGTTGAAATCTGTCAGTATTTTAGTAATAACAGTATTCATTCACACTGAAGTTTGTGATAAATGTGTCAGCTGGGTTCTGGTACTCTGATGTTTCCTTGTGTATCTACATGTGTAATTTCTGGTGTTCTATGCTCCTTTTTTATTTTAATATTCAGTGACAGTTTTAGCAGTTATAGTAGGTTTTATCTTATATTTTACTCACACTTACACTTCTTCTTAGAATTTATCTACAGGTTAAGGGTTGACCTTTTCCTGTTTCAATTATATACTTTTATTTGGTTTTCTGATGCTCCATATCTATTTCTTCTTCCCATCTTTGATCTGTTACTATAAATCTCTCAGTAAGACCTCATGTTTGACATCTTTTCATACCAAGTGTCGTCATTCTGTTTCTTACAGTGGTATGAAGTTTTTTTAAGATTAGTTTTTTCTTTTTTCTTCGTGCTCAAGAGAGATTTTTTTTGTTTGTGCTGGGAGGCTGAAGTTTGTTGCAAGGCAATAAGTAATTAGGAACAAAAGCCACTAGGCACCTGAGATTTCTGTTTCTGTCATGAATGAGGAACATACATGTGTGCATGACACAATAGCCAAGATGACATATATTTGGGTAAATTATATGTAATCAGTGACTGGGATCTTTTTACCTTGCCTCATCTAGTTTCACTTCCATTGTATCCAAGAGCTCTAAGATGCTGCTCATACTCTAATCTCAGCTTAAAAGCCTTGTTTAGAAAACTCTTCTGTTGCCTCTTGTCAGACAATTTGTCCACATTTACAGGCTGAGTTTAACCCTGAAGTTCTTGCAGTGGACCTATTATTAAAAAAAAATCTCCAAAGTCCCAAGTCTAGCCTCTAGAACTAAAGCAAATGTCAGATGAGAATCATTTCTGATTCTTATTTGTTCTGAACCGAAGTGTGCAACTGTGCTGTTTCTGGATAATCTTACCGGGTGTGTTGTGCCTCCACCTGCAAAACCAGCTACTGAAAGAATAGAAACAAACATTTTGTCCTTCATAAACTGTTGATTGGAGGAGTTCGTCTAAGGGCTTAATTGAATGTCAGGGCTGTTCTATGTTCATTCTTATATGAATGTTCAGGGTTTAATTTGCCAGTTTCACCACAAAGATGAGCCAGTAGGTTAAAAGCTACTGAGCCATGTTGGACCAGACACAGTTCCAGAAATGTCTCTCTGCTCCAATATGTGCTCAGCACTTCATGACCTGCAAGTGCCTTTTCATTTCAAATATGGTGTTAATGGGTATTATTTTCCCTGCTGTGTTTACACACTGCATTGTCATTTGCATGACAGGAAAAAGGGCCTGAATTGAAAGACTTCAGAAAAAATGCTTTGCATTGCTTGCTTCCCCCTCCCCGCTCCCCCTTTATAATTAAGAAAATAAAAAGTAAATATCTCAGATACTTCTGTTTGGAAATGCCAATGGGGTGCCCTTTGAAAGATGTGTTTTACATCTCCTACAAAGGCAGGCAAGCAGATGACACTCTACCCTTGTGTGTCTCACCTTGCAAGTGGCAAAGGTGTTATTCCATTGAAATCCCTGGCACAGAAGTTTTCTGGAAGTTGGTACCATCATGTGTCCAACCCACGTGAGGCAGAACAGGAACACGAGGAAATGAGTGAAGTTCAGTGATAAATTGCTTTAATCGAAACATTTATTTTACAGCTTTTAATAAAACACCTTTGTATTTTGGGCTCTTTGCCCATTCCTGTCCAGTAAAGTTTCCTTTCACAGCCATTTTCAGCTAAAGTTAGGAAACACCTAACTGAGCATGAAATATTTATTGAATCTGGTACAAAAACACACAACAAGGTTGAGGAGACCAGAGTGGTTTTGAGAGAATCAGTCAGAAGGAAAGTTGAAGGTTGACAGAAGTGAGTATGTATTCCTCTTGGAATATGACATTTTTATTTACCCAACAAGCTAACAGGTGTATTGACTGGAAGTTTCATAGGAGTTTACAGACCAAGTACATTCAGCTGATAGTAAACTCAATGAAAAAACACTGTGGTATTTTGGGAAATGGCAAAGTGACACATTGCCAATCTAAAGCTTGCAGACATGTTAGCCAAATATTGCAAGTCTGGATACAACACACACCCCCCCCTCCCCAAATCCACAAAGACATTTCTCCTATCGCAATGAAACTTATGGCTGCTTCATCTGAAACAATCCTTCCCTAAACTGCATTCTTACTGAGAAAATTGAAGGCTCTGTGTTTCTGCCTCATCCTCTTCTGTCTAAAAATTTTATCTTCACAGAACAGAAACTCACCAAGAAAAACAGCCAGGTGGATTAGGTGACCAGACAAATAGTTCAAACAGTGAATTTTAAACATTCAGCCTCAGTAAATGGTTTGCGGAAAATCATAAAGTGAAGCATTTTGCAAAACATAGTTAAAGGTCAAATTCAGAAGCACGTTTGTTTACAAGGAGAGATTGTTCTTTCTCTAGTGACACTAAATGCTAAATTTAATTGCAGTGATAACACCTGAAACACTAAGATAGCATGACTGGGTTTTAATATCTGAAATATAAGAACATGTGATAATTTTAAAATAATTCAATTCTTAAAAAAAAGGAAGAAAATTAAGTAGGTAATAGCAATTGCAAATTTATTTCAAAATCATTATCTTCTTTTTTCCCCTTCAGTAATTTTCTGTGTGTGCCTACTTACAGTACCTACATGTAAGTCACTGTATGTGTCAGAGATTCAGTGCCATGCCTTTGTAGAGGCAGAGCCATAGCTAGCAAAACTCTGTAGAGTTTAAATTATAAACACAACTCCCTTTTATACAACAAAACAGTGGGCTTCTTCCAGAGTGTGTCAGACAGAAGATAGTTTTGAAAACATGAACTGATCTGGCTACTCTTCTCAATTATTTTAGTCTTTCGTCTACTGTGTACAGAGCTGGACACCCCATGCCAGTAGGAAGAAAATCTTATTATATACCTGACAGCTGTGAATAAATACATGTTTTCCAGTATATGAAAGCCAAAACCAAAACTGCTATGATCTCTTAACCAGCTCTTCAACATTTACAGTCTGACTATTCATTATTCTGTGCCTTTACTTCATTACCCACACAACTTCATCTTTCCGCTGGTATTGGCAAATGACCACACAGCTTGATTGCTGTGGTGCTTCCTTACTGGAGAGTTAGGGTCTTAATACCCTCTCAGGCTTTTCATTTGCCCAACACATGCAATTCTTTGGTTTCACCTTAAACTGTGACACAGCTCACACATCCGAGTAGGGGAAATATGGTTATTTTAGTTCAAACCGAACAAACTGTAACAGTTTACAGCATCAGGTTTGGTGTCACAGAGTTCTCATATCCAAAGTGAAAAAGACTTTTTAAAGCATTTATTTTTACTGCTCTTGGCAGCCTCTTAGTCAATGGCACTGAAGTATTTCTCAGTGTAGAATTTTTTTTTTTCAACAGTAACTTTACTGGCTGAAATCATGAATCACTGAACAAATATCATTAACGATTCTTTTTAGTAAAAGGGCTTTTAATGACTTCTCTGGTTGTGCTCTTTTTCTTTAGTGTGAACATGATTCACTTTTCTGAGCATTCATTTCACTGAATAAACACACAGGACAGTTGTTGTGGTGCTGTGATAGGTCTTGACAAAGAGTTTTTAGCTGAAGAAGAATCTCAGTGCTTTCATTCCCATTTGCATTGTGATGAATTTAGAATTGATGGTACCTCTCACTGGCAGGTGAAATACTACAGAGAGGCTCCCCCTTCCTCCTCTCGAATCTCAGAAATTTAAAGGTTGTTTAGGCAGAAATCAAAATGCCTTATGGTCTTGGAGTGAATAGTTAAGACCAAGAGTAGTCTAATATATTTACAACCATACTTAGTTCCTAATGCAGTCCTTTTGAGCTGTTAATGCAATCATGAGCAGGCATGAAAGGACATCAAGGGGACATGTAATCCTTTTCCTTGCCCAACACCTGTCCAGCTCCTGATAGATATGTATCTAATGCTGGAGATCCCATGCCTCCCTAGGCAATCTGTTCCAGTGGGCTTCATTATGCCATCATTAAAAATTTATCATCACCTGAATCTCTTTTAATGCAGCTTAGGCTCGTTTCTATTTGTCTGATTGCCCTGGACACAGGGAATTTTGCAGCAGCTTTCTACCCCTTGAAAGCTGCAGCACTGTCCTCTCCTGATAGACAAAACCTCTCTGTCAAATCACATTTCCTCCTGTTCCTGCTCTCCTCTAGTGTCCAGTTGGCCCACCTTTTAATACAGTGGAAAATACGTTGCTGCATATTTTGTAGGCTGTGTTTATACCTCCTGGTGTACTTTTTGTTTAACACTGTTGATTCATGTCCGCTTTACAACCCTTTAGAACCTTCAGGCCTTTCCTGCAAGACTGCTACATAGTCAGTGATTACTTGTTTAGAATACATACATCACTTTTTTTTTTTTTTTTTTTTCTGTTTAAATGTAGAAACTAATGTGTATTTTAATATTTGGCAGAGCTTTTTTTTTCAGTTTTTCAAGATCATTTCCTCACTTACTGAAAGTAGTACATTTAAGGTGTGTACTGGTTAGTTTTTGTGTGACTTTAGTAAAGATACTCTCAGTGGGTCATTAAGAAAAGTGCTGACTAATGCTAGGTGAAGATAACTACATGACACATTCTTTCATTTTGTCATTGAAGGACAATTTCTGATCATGATTTCACTCTTACTGTGGATTTTATCTGACATGCATTTAGACTGTGAGATTGTTCTGGAAGGAAGACCTTACTAAAGAGAAGATACATGAGAGAGATCTAATAGCTCTCTATGAGCTCTTTCAGGGAAAGAAATTAAAGTGATTTGGAATGGTTTGACAAACTGATGTTAACTGTTGCTACTCTTATTTTCTTCAAGGTGCTTATGAATCACTTATATGATATATTCCAGTATTTTTGCAGGGACTAGAAACTACTGTGCCGGAAAACAAACCCAGGGAGGGAGCAGGTAAGAAGAAAAGAAAGAAAAAGTAAGAAAGCAAGCCAGCCCTGCATCCCTTTTACCACATCAGTGAGTTAAATCAAACCTCACAAAGGTCGAACAAATACAAGGGACAGCTGTCTGTAACTTTCTCCATAATCTTCTCCTCCTCCCCGGAGGCTACAGCTATACAGAGAAAAGATTATCGGGGGATTCAGGGATTCAGAAAGAAAACTTCCAACCTGGAGAGGTATAAAATCTCACAGGAAGGAATCCCAGGGTGTCAGTGTGGTCAGCAGTGCAGATGTGGTGAGGGGTGGCAGCTCAGCAGTATTACAGGCTTTTCCCAGGGAGCACCGCACATCAGCCTTTCCTTTCCTGACTGATGCCTGCCTCTCCAGCCATGACTATTCCACTGGTTTTTTCAGGATGGGTAGTTAATGCTTGTTATGTCCTGGATACCTTCTGTGGATTTACCAATAAATATCATTCCTTTATGCTTCCTGCTTCCAGAGGCTCTTTATGCTCATCCCAAAGAGCCTGAAGAAAGTACTGAGGTAGTGAGGAGGGAAAGCAGCTGCAGAACTTCATGGTTGGAGGTCATGGAGGGAGTGGGCTTGTATGGGGTGGTGGGAGAGGCAGATCCACTCTCCTGGGGGCAGCATGCCATGAGTCTGCAAACCTAACTTATATCCTCTGTAATTTGTTCTCTCCTGTTGTCTTTGTCACCCCCTTGATGCCTTTGTACAGCTGCCAATGAACACTGTGAGGCCAGGCAGGAAGATCTTTGTCCTTCCAGCATCAGAAGCCAATACTCACTTATTCCTTACAGTAACTGAATGATAATTACTTAGTGTCACTATTGGTATAACTATAGTTGGTTCTCATGTTTTGGTGTCTTTTCATTTCAAACTTAGCCTTAATCAATAATCTTAAACTAAACCATATTAATACACATTTCTAGTGATCTAAAATTTATATGGGTGTTCTCTTTCCCCTCTCTTTTTCAATTTTTTAGATATGGATGTACTGAAATACTCTGTTTCTGATGCAGTTGTGGAGCAGAACAAAGGGATGAGCCAGTGCTGTTCAATTAAGCAGTGCTTATATCTGCTTCACGTCACAAGCCTTTTCTGCTCTACCCCTCTGCTTTCATGCCTTGAGAGTTTTCTTCCACCCTGCCTTCCAATTTAAGCATAAGTGGACGCATCACATAATTTTTTATTTATTTTTAAATTTTTGAATCTTATGGAAGCATATGACTCATAAATAACCTTAAAGAAGTATCTTCTTTAACAAGTTGCTGCATCATTTCATCCAAATGGAAGTAAAGCCCGATTGACCTTGCAATGCAAATTCCCTTTGTTGGTACAAGATACAAAAGTGTGCTCATAACTGTGTACAGGGCACGAGGGTCTGACAGCCAGATCCTGGCCAGCTGCAGAGTTCATTTGTCATTCCTACAGGAGAAGTTGAGTTTCAATTCATACTCTCTACTCGATACATAATGCCTCATAAAATTAATTGGAAATTCATATGGGTAGAATATACTGTATTTTTTTTTTAATGGAAGAAGTTGAAAACTTGTCTACTGTTGTGGTGTGGAGGTGAACAGTTGCTGACACTGCAGATTTGCTAAATTGTTTTTTTCCCTCCTCCCAAACCCCCTCCCCAGTCTTTTCTCAGTTCATGCTTTCTTTCTCTCATTCACAGAAGGATCACTGAAAAAAGTGTTGCGCTTCATTTCCACAGGGCAAGACTGGGCACCCTTTTCAGTGTACTTCCCCAAAATCAACACTGAAATCAGTCCTAAATCAGCACTAGAATTTTGCATACTTGCATATGCATAGCTATGTAATGTAAAAATTGACCCCAATGCTATTGTAAGTTAGCAATACCTAGGAATATTATTTTCTATTCACACTAAATCTTTATCTGTATTTGTTGACAAAATTGAAAGGGTTTTCTAAATTGCACAAGCCATTTCCCTGTGTTAAAAACTGAGATACAAGAATTTGAACCACGAAAGAAATAGGGAGGAGAGACATACCTATTTTCAGTTAAACTAGGATACAATTCCATTCTGTTAATTTCAGTATACTATTGTGTGTAGCTGCTAAATTTGGATTGGATTAGTATTAAGCATAAATGTTTGAAGTCTGCATTTTTTATTATGTCATTACATGTATATATAAAATGTAGACAGTTTTTGATTTACAATTCAGTGGAAGCCAACAAGTAAAGTCACTTACGAAAATTATGTCCAAAACGCCTTGAAAGAATGTTCTGTTAACCAACACAGCTCTAAGGAAGTGTGAAAAGCAGCTTACAGAGTATTGATAAATGTGACAATCATCCTCAAGACTTGACAACCATTAGTAGCTGTCAGTGTTAAGTTATTCTTCAGTAAAGATAGCTTAGAATGGATCTCTCAGAATTAAAATTTTAAAAATACATTTTCGTGCTTTGCTTATTTAATATCTGCTAAAACAGAAGGCACAATTTTGAGTCTGAAAGGCTCATCTGTGAATATTTCTACTATGTAATTTTTGCACCTTAAACTCAATGCAAAATCACATCACTTACTTGTCTTTAGAGTTCTGTTTGATGCCCTGTTGTTTAAAAGAAATGTTCAGAAAAAGTGCTTCTAAATCACAACCTATAAAAATACCTAAATAGTAAGTAAATGTATGCAAATATGGAGTTTTTCCTGCTTGAAATTTACTAGTCTTTAAAAATCTAAACATTTCATGGGATGATTTAGAATTTGCTGACAATTGTGTGATTGTTCGGATGGAGCTGAGGGATTTCCCTTGGGAGAAGATTTCCAATCCCTTTGCCCATCGATCTCCTTGGCCCTGTGCCTTGGTGGTTGCTGCAGTGTAGACTTCCAGGCTCACGACTTCTCACCTTTCTAATTTTCCAGTGTCTTCCAGCTCCTTCTCATAAAGGCTGGGTAGAGACAGAAGCTATTTTCTGAAGTTGTTCAGTTATTTTTTTTCCCTGAATGATAGAGAATTTTGAATTTGTGCAATTCTTATCAAGAATGTGCTTTGCTGTCCCTGTCTTCAGTACTGTTACTGAAATTTCAGCATTTAACATAGACAACATGAGGATCTGTCATCCAAGTTGGGAATGGTTGTTGCAGGGGGGTAACAAAGCAGCTTGAATTTTCAGATTGCTCACAAAGGACCACACTCCAAAAACTACACAAGCAGCACCAGGTTTTTCTCTGGGGTATGCTGAAAGTCTAACTCCACTGAAGAAAAATGCACAGCAATTCAGTGACCCAAAGGACAATAAGTGACCCTGGATGTCTTTTCAGTGTACTGTCTCCTTGGAAATTGTTTTAAAAGTGGTTGCTAATATCACGTAACAGACTGATAAATATTCTTCTTTGTAAAAACTCAGACAGATGCAGCTCTCCACTGAGGAAGGGATTTTGTTCAAATGAAAAAAGATTATGCTAATTCTCTATGCAGTCTACTTCACCAAGCCATTGTGTCAAAGACCCTGTAAAACCTGCTCCATAAAAATCTCTACAAGAATCCTCACACATATTATTATTCTTCAAGTATCTGCAACAAAGCTTCTAATATGTCAGGGGATACACATTAAGTCCTGAGTTTAATTAATCCCAACCATTATGCACTTCTAACTGTCAGTTTTTAGTGTATTCCTGTCCTGACTTCAGATGTGAATACCATGTGCAGCAGCACTCGTTTCTTGCCATGACGCATTTGCATTTGTGTGTGTGCAGTCACTGCTGAATGTGCTGGAGTTCCTTCTCCACACAACCTGACCTGAAGCTCACTTTAAATCCATGCAGGTCACACCTCAGTAAGTATTCTGAACATACAGCCAGTTGTCCTCCACATACACCCTCCACTTTGTCACCAGTTTGGTCCAGCAAGGGAGACCCAACTGCAGTGCTTCTGTCCCTGCAGCCTCCATTTGGTTGTCAGTTCAGGAAAATATTCCCTTTTAGCTTATTTTCACCTTGTGATGGTTCACATGGCTTTATGAAAACAGGCCTTGTGAGATGAACAAGGTTTTAATTGTTGATTACATTATGCATCCGACTAATAAAAAATAGCACCCCTACAGTTACTCAAATTTGACATTGGGAATAAAAGTAATTTTTAAAGAACTGCCATTTGGCTGATCTTGTGCTTGACAATAGGGAAGCTTTGTCAATCTCCCTCCACCCAAGAGTGGGTTAATAAGGAAGCATCTGAACAGACCTGAGGGACCAACAGCAAGAAAACCATTGAGCTTGGTCATGTCAAAATGCTGTTTGGAAACACAAATGAAATTTGTGCATCATTTTAGAAGCCTGTTGGGCAGTTGGAGACAATACAGACAAAAGTTGTAAGGGGGTCTTCTGGAAGAAGTAAATGTTTTTATACTGATAAAGCAATTGGATTTCTTCAGGGGTGAGTGCCTTTCTGGAAAATGCACTAGTCAGAGACTGATTATGCTCTAATTACATGCTCATTGGAAATGGGAGATCAAACTGGATGATCAAGTGAATTTTTGTGCCCCTAAGATGTCTGAAAATTAAATTTGAATGAGTAACTAGTATAAACAGTAGGATTAAGCTTGATTTTTTTTTTTATTTTATTCTTCTTTAAGCTGAAATAAAGAACAGAAAAGCTCTGAGGAAAAACAAAGTAAGCCACATTTTTTGTGTAGAAAAAGACAGAGGTATTTGTAGCATTGGTGTCACATAAGACATTCCACCAGGTAGAGAAAACTAGCACAGTATATTTTTCTGCTAATATATCACTACTTTCAGTATATTTCTTTCCTCATCTGTGCCAAGTCTTCCTTCATCTTCGTGGTTGGATGTTTTCCATCCTGTTTTAAACTACAGTGCCAGTTTTTCTAATAACTTTGTTAGTGATTTTTTGATGTCTAAGATATCATTAGCAAGATAGCTGATAAAGGTAGCAATAGTTGAAAAAGTGTCTGTTCTATCAGGAGCCTCAGAAAAAAAGAAGCATAACTGCTTGAAGGGAACTTGTTTCATGATTCAAAGTATATCAATGTCTAGGCATGTGGAGTGTCAGGAGTTAGAAATACAGAAGTGGTAAGTAAAAAAGAGTAACTATAATAGAGGGATAGAAGAAAGGAAGAGACATTATTTTGGTGCATTACTTGCATCTTTCCACTACTTTCTTAGATTTCAAAGTTGGAAAGGCCTGTCTACAGTAATATTTTTTTTTTTAGAACTTTTTATGTCAGTAAAACCCTTTTTCTAAGTTTCTATGTGTATGTTTGGGTTTTCTTTAAAAGAAGATACTGAGCTAAGAGTATTGTCACAGAAGGTTTGTACCTGTAGCATATTGCTTTGCTGAAAATATTTTAGGCCCAAACTCGACCTTTTAGCATGATGGTCTTTTTATGTGTTCCTTAATATTTCATATTACAATGATCCCTACTGACAGATCAGTGTCTCCAAAAGCTTATCATGTTATTAAAATGGCACAAGATGGCAGAAAATAAGTTTTATTTGGTAAAAGACAAAAAGGTCTCTCTCAGAGACATTCCATGTATTCTGCCATAATCAATGATCTAAGTATTTATCCTGGGATGCCCATGCCTGCAACTGGGGAGGATTGTTATTCCTCAGTCTTCCAAATATTAGTAGTAGCCTAAAATTTGCTTGGTTTGAAAGGCCGTTTGTGGCACTATAACATTTTCCTGTCTCTGATGGATATAGCAGAGCCTGCTTGCCTCCAGCTGTCAAAGTAATGGCATTAATCAAATTCAGCTCACAGATGTATTTGATCCTCCCAGTATAGAGATTGTGTTAGTAATGGCAAAATATTTTTCTGTTTTGCAAATAAATGAGGACAAGTATAAGTCATAAAAAATTAGAAACCTAGAAGATTTCTCCCTAACCAAGGGTTCACTGAAATTGGTAGAAGTAAGGTACAGAAATTTCATACAGAAATCAGAATTAATTTTAGTGATGCTCATAAATTACATGTATGAATTTGCTCTGCATACATTGTTGTAAACTGTGTGTAAGAAACTGGTAAAGAGGAAGATGGCAAGAGATTAGAGGAAAGAGGAAGTTTGCATTAGAAGGACACCTGAATCCAGGTTGCTTAGCATGGCATAATAAAGGGATGAAAGCTTTTTTACAGCAAAAAAAAAAGTAAATAAAAGGAGGAAAAGCTGTTTAATTTGAAAGCAAAATGTGAGCACAACTTAAAATATTTGTATGAAGCAGCCATGATTAATTTAAGATAGGAAATTAGAAGAAAACAAAGAAACCCCAAAAGTAATACCACATTCCGTGCTGTCAAGGTTCCCTAATAGCACAACATTTGCTGTATTGATTCTGAATATTTCTCTAATATTATTTATTTTCCTAGTATCAAATCAACAGCTTTAAAAGGATCATCTCTGCTGTCAGACATCATTTAGTGTTCTGCATGAACCTCTGAATGGACCAAATTCCTTCCTCAGCACAGCTGCAAGTAAAGAAGTTGAAACAAAATACAGAGATACTGCTTTAAAGGACAACCCAGAAAAATCCCTCTTGATTTTCAACCAATTAGTGATTCTGGTGAGTTTGCTTTTTCAAAACATTTGGAAAAGGTAGTGCTTAAAGCAGCACAGGCGACTGTTTTGCGTGACCTCCTGTCTTCTCCTTCCTGAATACTGCATGTGCTTTAGATTGCATTTGCAAGGTAAAGTTAAGAAAGAGCTAAAACGTAACCAGATGATGGATGTGCTAAATTATAAGAAGAGGTTTGCACATATTGTTTCCTTAGAGATCCTAATAAGTGAAATGCACTCCCTACTATGGGAGTGAAATGCTGGCAGCATGGTAACAGGAGGAAGACAGTACAGGGAGGAGTGTTAAAAGCTGTCAGGGCCCTGAGGACATCTCTCTGGAGGCACTGATTTCCTGGACCAGCTCCATCTGGGTTTGGGTTCTGTGCTGAAGGAGAAGCAAGGGGAGGGAGTGTGCGAAGGAAGAGGCACATCCCTGTTGCCAAGGCACAGCAGAGCCCAAACTGTGCAGTTCTCAGCACCAGTGGAGGGTCAAGGTTCGGTCAGGCTTACCTGCAGCCCAGGTGGGGCGAGGAGGGGACAAGGACCTGTGCTGAGGGTATGTGTGAGCAGAGTGGAACTGGTCTGGGTGGGTAAAGGGTTACTGATGCGTTTGGGACTTTGAGAAAAATTACCCCAGAGCTCCCATATTTGCAGCACAGAGGCCTTTCTGAATGGCAGCGTTAATAGATAATTGATATTCCAGTAGTTCATGCTCCCTAGATCAGAGCCTACTGTGCTAATTAAAATGAAATCATGACTCCAAGGTGCTTGCAGCCTACATAAATGAAGTTGGTGAACAATGGGTAAAGTGATGTTGACTGTGCCACATGGACTGAAAAGACCCTTTCTTATCCTGACACAGGTTAATGCCAGCTACAGAACTGTGCACTAGCTTTTTAACCTCTTATTTATGAGGCTCTCCTGTCACTAAAATTTCCACTGAGTCTTGCCCTCTGTGACATGTAGGAGCACAACAGTAGAAGGGTAGTTCTTGGGCAGCATCTGCAGGCTCTGTACTACCAGTGACAAGCATAAATCACTCCCATTCCCCTCCAGTAGTTAAAGGACTTTTTTTTCTGTTACTGAGAAGTCCTAATTAATTTTTTTTAACCTCTCCACACTATAGGCTTGATTTCTGTAAAAATAGAATTATTTTTGTTTGTTTTGAAAGCACAGTTGTATTTGCTCAGCCCTCCTTACAGCAGCTATGATTTGGCAGTGTCAAGTATTTCTGTCTTCTGGGGAAAGCTGCAGACCTCCTGATCCCTAGATGAGTAGTAATACCAGAACCAGCACGAGGCATCAGGACCTCCCTGCACGGCTTGCATGCTTTGGGTTTGTTGGTTCAACCCTTGGGATTCTGGGCAGTCTCCCAGTCATGGGTCCTTCAGGTAGCAGAGGTATGTGGCTACCTCAGCATCACCTTGTTGTCATGGTTAGTTATTAGTATGAATCTATCTCTGGCACATCTGAAATATTCCTGCATGTCTTTTTAATTATGAAATAGGAGAGGATTTTATTAAAAAGTAGAATTTCTGTTCAGCCACAGTTCTATAAATGTCTTCATGAATGAGTTCAACATGAACAGCTTTTTCCACTCAACATGTTGCGTTTTACAATTGTCTGTGAGTCATTGGTTTCAAATATTTCTTTTGTCCCAGCTTTTGAAAGAAATACTTTATAGTTCAAGTAATGTGAAAGTTTGGGGTTTTTTCAGAGGACAGTGAGATATCTGAAGAAATCTGTTGCAAGATGAGGTAGATGAAGGAACACTGTGTGCTTGCCTACTGTTCAGACTTTTTGTGTATTGGAGAGGAAGCTCAAGTTTAGGTCGTGTTAAATGGCAATTTCTTTGTTGTCAATTTACTCTAAAGCTCTGGGCATGAAGGGGTCACATCTTCTGCTGTGGCTCCAGTGAAGTCAATAGGTATCTATTTTGTACCAGCTGCACACCAGAGCTGTAGAAGTTTAGTTAAATTTCATTGATTCTGCACTTTTTCTTCCTCAGAGTGAGAGGTATTTGTTACGATTTAAGTCATATACTACAGTGATGGGTGGCTTAAGACATGATTCATGTGTAATCTATAATTCGGAAAAGAGCAGAAGCTACACAGAAGACTTGGGTTTAGAACTAACTTACCCACTGTGTTTAGAATGGCAAGAATAAATCTGTCACTGTCTAATTGCTTCCTATATATGTGCCAGGATTTTTCTGACTTTGTATCTCATAGCATGTCCCTGCTTCCATAAATAGAAATAATTTGCTTAAGCGCTTTCTTTCTGAATACTTTATTATTCAGCTCACTGTCTGTGTTGGTTTTCATGAAGTCTTAATCAGATATATCAGACTCTCTCTAGACTGCCTTTTTACTATTCCATATTTGTGCTTGTGTTACTTGCTGGGGGGGGGGTTGTGTTTTGTTTTTTTGGGGTTTTTTTTGGTTTGTTTGTTGGGGTTCTTTTTTATTTTTTGGGTTTGTTTTTGTTAACTCCCGCAAGACTCCAGAGATATTTTCTTATTAAGGGTTTCATTCTCTAAATTTCAGGATTTCTCAAATGTTATTTCTGTGAAAAAGAAATACAGATTGATGTGTCGTATGTACTGCGATGCAGCAGTGATGAGCACAGCCATTGGCAAAGTGTATCCTGCTCCAAAATGTGGAGTAAAGGGTGAGTGTTGGGTTCACTTTTGAAGGATAGAGGTTATAATTCTGTCATAACTTTTCAGGGACAGTGTTCAGAAAAGCACAGGATGGTACGCTGAGTGGAGCAAAACGTGCATCCCAAAGGTATATCTCCTGCTAATCTTGTTCCTGTTGCAACTATTGAATATAAAGATAAGCAAGAATAAAACATCTGAGCTACTGTGTTGTGAAATACGGTTCTTTCAAACAGTGTTAGTGGTTAGGACAAGAAAATTAAGAGGCTGGTGAAACGGTTGATGTGATGCTTAGACACGTGATTTATTGGTGGGCTTGGCAGTGCTGGGTTAATGGTTGGGCTCGATGATCTTAAAGGTCTTTTCCAACCTTAATGATTCCGTGATTCTACAGTTCAGAGTGTGATCCTCAAGTGGATCATACTTTGGGCTGTACATTGTGCTCAGCAGGGAAACCTCACAGAGAAATAATAATAAAACAGAGTGTGGAGGGAGGTGGGGGCAGAGAGGGGAAAAAAAAAGCAGGGAACAACTTGTAAGAGACACAGAGGGAGTAAGGAAATGAAAGAGATGGAATGGTGATTTCCAGTCAGGCTGCCAACTTTGCTGACCAGACAGAATTTTTTGAGACATCTAATTTTCACCTCTAACTCGTGGAATTCAGCTTATTCACAGGAAAATGTAACATAGCCATGCTAAGAGTCTGTGGCAAACATCCTTTATTTAGATGGTCTGCAGGTCCCCAGGTATTGACAGTGGAAGTTTAAGGTATTAATTGAGAAATATTCAGCCACTAAAGAGAATTGCCTTGTAATGTGGTTTTGTGTTGCAATTGATTAACAAGAGTTTGTTAGTTGTCCAGGGGGAATTGAGCACACACTCAGGCTGTGGGTACATCAACCAGCAGCTGTTTGGTCAGACTGATCAATAGTCTCTTCATGTTTCTTGTACTTGTCCGTCTGTAGTTGCCTCCTGGTTTTTTTCCTCATCTCATTCATAGATTGTGAACGTTTTGCAATCCTTTCCATGTGATAAAGATCTAGTTTATGTTTGGGACTGGTGTTTGCTTATCCATGCTGCAAATATTTGTGCCTGCCACAGTAACAGAATGAAAATGGCAATGGTAACAATAATAATATGCACAGGTCTAGGGAGAGATCATATGTATTAAATCTGTCCGGGGTTGCCTCTTGGTTTCATGCTGTATGTATGACCAGGCCCATCTGTTCCAAATGCAGCTAATGTATAGTGCTGTATTCTTTTTTAAACCTAGGACCAAGCTGACAACTTCCAACCTGCTACTTCATAACAAGGTGTCATATTATCCTCCTCCAACTATTTCACACCTCTAGCTATTCCCTTCAGACAGATTCTAAAATGAAATTAGTGTGTGGGGTCAGTAAAGATTATGCACAGTAAAGAAGCAATGAAAAATGTTTGAAGGAATGTTAACCAGCACTTTACACCTTTATTTCCCGAGGGAGTGGAGTGATCACATACAGTATACATTAATACCAAATCAACACAAATCATTCATAATGGCCCAGGCATCTTGTTGAGAAGAAGAATGGAAAATACATAACATACATGAAATTATAATAAACTATCATAATGTGCAGAAAACTGAATCTATTAACCAAGACAGTAATTTTCACATATTCCAGTGAGCTGTTCCTCCACTCCTCACTGAGATAAATGTCAGAACCTTAGAGAGCTGTTGTGTGAGACTTGCCTTAGGTAGACCTTGTCTCTCCCAGTACAAACATGTTCTTCTGAGGGTACACAGCTCCAGATCTGCAGACTAGGGGAGCTGGTTCCCTGTTATCAAAATGACTGACCTGATAGGATAATCCATCTCTTGGAATCACCTTCATTAAAGAGTCCTGATTTCCAGAGTGAACTCTTTTAGGGCTTGTTATAAGATGTTGCAAGATCCTAAAAATAGTGTCCAGACCATCTCCAAGAATCCCCCAATCCTTCTCCCCAGGGTTGCTCTCACAGAGTACATCTCTCAGTATGTGACTCATGTCTGGGATTTCCCTGACCTGGATGCAGCACCTTTTTTTACATAGGAGATCAGAAATTTTATCTCTTACCTAATCATAAGGCCATTTCAGCTGTGTATTTAGGAGGGAATGGAGGTTTGCAAATTTCATCCTATTCCTATAGAAATTGCATTCTGAATAGTTAATGTTTTATATTTTTGTCAGGATTGAAATATGCTTAGAAAGGCAACATACAAGTTTAAAAAATCTGGCTATTTCTAAGCAAAAAAACCAAAACAACCCACCCCACCCCCCCCTCCCAAATCACACACAAACCACCACCAGCTCCTCAAAGAAAACCCCAAAATACCCAACCCAAACTAAAAAAAAAAAAAAACAACCCACAAAACATTCCTGACAAACACTGACTTTCACATATTCAAATCAACTGTAATGAGTTCATAGGTCATGGGAATTCCTTTATTATTCCTCGAGGCCCATTGTAGTCTTATAGTTATAACATTAGGGTTGGGAGTTTTAACTGATCTTGCAAATCTTATCAGGTGGTGTTGGAAGCCCAATTCATTAGTCAAAACAGCAAAGTGGATTTTGTTTATTTAGCTATTAGGCTCAGGTTTATTCATTTAGAAGGCTTAAACACACAGGGGGAAAAACTGTAATATAGCATGTGAGGATTTGGCCTACTGACTCCCATTAACTTCAATAGGAGTCACACAGCCAAAGCCATAAATCCCACTTTAAATATGTACTGGGGAGAGATTAGGCTTGATCTGGGCAATGAAACTCAAACCATAAAAATGCCAAGTCTTTGAACATTTTGACGTAATATACTTGTAAGAAATAAGACAAAAGTATCATGTTGATGCAGACTATTTCCTTGTGACAAAACTCTCTTTTAAGTGTTATCTTTCCTGTATCATTTAAAGCTTCCATTGCATGAGGCTGGTGGCTGAGCGGGGTTTTATAATCTGCTTTTCACAGCTGTCATGCGCAAATAGATACACAACTCTGTCTTGTGTTTATCCTGTTGACAAGCTGCAGCCACACTGCAGATCACAGCAGGTATTACAAGTAAGCAGCATGTTCATAGCTATATCTTACATCTTTAGGAAAAGGATTATGCAAGCCCTTAACTTCAATTATACTGCCTTTTTTTTTTTTTTTAATACATCAGAGTTTTGGGAGAGGCAGCAAGAAAACTAGAAGAGTAGGAGTATTTAATATGGAAAAAAAAAGAGTGATAGACCCATTTCTAGACCCACTAGTCTGCTTGATCCATCCTTTTCACTCCTGTACATAAATACTGAAGCAAAATATGCTGTTTAATGGGGAAAATTAAGATATTTAGATGGAAAACTTTCAGGCAAAGTGCAAGACATTTAAGATCTTTTTAAGGTCATTTGAATATTTACTTTTACAGTTCTTATGCTGGTATCTAAATTCCTCCAGATCATCATCTTTCACTGACTAAAGATTTGCACTTTTAGTGCTGCCTCAAAATAAATCCTGTTTATTTTTCTGCAGGTCTAGCCCTTCTAAGATAAACGTTACAGCCATCCTAAGAGAATAGTTACAGCTCCTTGTGCTTTGATGAGATTCTGCAAAGTTCCCCTCCAGGGAGAACAAGTCACTGTGTGGCCACGCCTGAAACCTGAGTGTATTCAGGCAAGGAGCAAAGAATTGAGATGTCTGGACCATTTTTATGTGAACTGCTGGTTGCTGGACACATCTTAATAGAGAAAGGATCAAGTTAACTTAAAAACTGTGTTTTCAAGCAGTGTGAGAAACTGAGAATCAAGGTGGACAGTTGCCACCCTCTAGCAGTAAAGCTGTTCTACCTTCACCTTGAATGGAAGGAACCTCAACAAGGATCCTCCTGGCATGCTTCATCATAGGAAAAATTTGGAATATAACTTAAAAATTGCACCAGCAGAAGTTACAGAATTGTGGCCTCTTACTGAACAAATTAATATAAAATCCTAGACCTACCCAGGAAAGAATATCACCCTGCTCCTGTATGTTCACTTTAGCAACCAAGCCCCTCATTCCAACTTTGCAAAGTCTGGCATCAGAAATGTTCTCAGTATACAGCCAGACTTTATAACACTCAGTTCTATCATGTATTTACCAGCACATCAAACACTTTTTGTTGCTTCCTTATATAATTACTTTGGATGCTTCTATATGAGCAAATGGTGCCTGGTAATAAGAGTCATGTATAGAATTCTGGAAGGAGAATCTTCCTGACAGTCGAATCTGAAAGTTTGTGGTGTAATGCATTATATTTGGTAAAGAATTTAATACAAAGAAAAGATAGTGAAGCAAAAGAATTTTTCATTGCTAATGAATAATATGCTTAGGCTATGTTTGACTTTCAAATGTATACCCAAGACACCATTTAAAGATTACATTCAAAAGGGCATTTGCATTCAAAGTGAAACCCATTTAGGTTTTACCAAGTCCTGAATTGTAATACACATCTGTGTGTACTTGGCAGGCTGCAGGCACTGCAGTTTGATTCGTGCCTGATGCACTGACCGGACTGTGCCTTTCATCCATGTCAAGTTAAGCCCTTCTGCAGCTCCCTCACTTACTGTCCTTGTTTTAAGTTACTGGAAAGTGGGCATAGATTCTGTCCAGAAGCTGGAAAAATGAGCTTTATTTCAGAAACAGTAGTAGTCACCCATTCCTGGCCAACCCTCAGGAAATCATTTCACCATAGAAACTAGTTCAGATTTTTATTGGAAGGAATAACACTACCAGACTTTTGGCCTCCTCAGGAATGCTTGTTTCTCTCTCACACCAACTATCACTGGATAGAGACACAGTTTGTCTTATGCCATTAATAATTAAAACAGCAGATAAATATACTGAACATCTGTCATGAAACAGTTATTAAGATTATTTCTTTATGGCTCTCTACAAAAATCCAGTCTCTGGATTTTTGAGTTTTCTTAATTTATCAGAGAAGTTTATGGTGGAGGAGCGAGTAGTGGTGCTATCCTTCCAGCAGAGATGATGAGAACAGTGAGAAGGCGAGGTGCTGAGCTCTTTGTGGTTTTTGTGGTCACTGAGGGGTTCCCCTCATCTTGCCAAATCAGTTTCAACCCATCAGAATATCAGGATCACAATGTTACAGGGGGGTCTTGGGGTTGGGTTTTTTTAATACCATTGGGAGATTTCTTCAGAGAAAGGAACTGTATCCTTATTTTTCCGTGCAGCAGCATAGCTGTAGGGTAAATTAGGTTAACAGGGGTTTAGAATGAAAGCTTTATAACCTTGATATTTCTGTTACTGACATGTTACGCATAACAGCATCCCATAACAGCATTAAAGGAGAGAGTTGAGAATGTATAGGTTCAAAAATGCTGTACTGTGAACTTTTCTGTTTATTTTAATTACTAGCATGTGCTTCCAGCCTTAGTTTTTCACACAACTGTTTCCAAGTTTGATGCTGAATAGTCTGTTTGTTGCAGTTGACTTTTGAATCGGGCCTATCAGGGGATTTCTTAAAAGCTATGGCCCACTTTGCTTTTGTTTTCTATTTCGAAGACTGTCTTGCACATCCCCCAAACCTCTCTCTGCATTAACCGTAGAATGAAAGCAGTAGCAGTCCCATTTCACCCCTCTAAACCTTGGCTTTCGTGAAACTGAAACACAGCTTTTCCCTACAGAGCTGACAGGTGGTTTTAGTGACTTAAGGTCATAAGACTTTGGAGGTATTTAATGCTTTCCTGAATTCCAGCCCTAGAAGATCACTGGATTGTCTTTCTGATGCACAGGTTTTGTTCCAACAATGAATTATAATTTAGTTGCTTTCTAAACCTTTGCCCTGTGAAAGCCATGAATTCTCCGACAGCTACAAAAGCAGGACTTTTCCACATCACACACTCTTCCTCAGTGTGTACGCCCATGCCTGTGATCAAAACAGGAATCTTTGGCTTAAATGGCAGTCCTCTTGCAAGCTCTGGGACTCTTATTTAGCAGAGGAGGTAAAAGGTTTAGTGCCGCTTTAATGCTCCTTCATCAATCCTCATTTGGTAGGTATTGAGGAGACGTTCTTTTTTTGATGGTTGAACGGCTCTAGAACAAACATCTGGTTCAAACAAATCTTCCAGTTTTCACTTTGTCATCAGTTTACAATCAATTAGAGACAGGCTTTTACCCTTTTCAATCCCCAGTGTCCTTTTGATTTTTATTTCATTATCAAAGAGCCATTTTTCTTTTCTGCAGATTTTTTTTAGAGTCACTATATAAAGATGAGTATTGATGTGATTAAGATGCCAATAAGCTTTAACACAATTTCTTCAGAAGAGAAAGCCTCATGGCTGCTGTAGGTGATAAACTCCAAAGAAACATTGTGTCTTATACTTAGCCCTGCATAGAACATTTGTATGTTAAAATTAAGGGATTTTTTTCTTTCCTGTAAAGACAAGAATCACCTCAGTCTACCTTCAGATACTCTGTTCCCTTTCACTTGCTCTTTTTTCCCATAATATTCTAGTTTTTAGGTTTCTTTCCTGCATACCAGGTATTTCATTGAGCCAACAGTGTGTTTTGACTGCAGCTTTCCTGAGCTTGAAGTCTGTTCTCTTCACATCAGAGATCTTTGCTCATCACTTTTGCTGGCTCCAAGCTTTACTGATACCTGCAGCCAGCTTGTGGAGTCTGCCAAGTTCTGTGGCTCTGACTTCCTTCAGGTTCATTCCTTGGGAAATTTGGTCAGGTGCCACAGAAAGCAATAAAGCCAATCCTAGGAGTTTCTGCTCTCATGATGAGCATATGGCCATATAAAACACAGGCAGCATGTGTGTGAGCAGCAGCAAAACCCAGGTGCCTTCAGTAAAAAGGAAAGCCAATTTATCATGCAAAGGAAAGGAGTAGGAATACAGGCTGGGATTAATTAGTGGACATTGAACAGATTAGAATGTGCCAAAAGCAGATCTGCCAAAAGGTCTGTACCTTGGCTTCAGTGAACAGCCATTCACATGGAAAAGAGAGGGATTCGAGTTGTCTGTCTAGACATGTATTTGCTTTGCAGTTAAGTTTTGCACCTAAAAATAACAATTAAAGATTTATGGCAAAGGCTAAGAAATCCTGAAGTGCGCCCGTATTTCTGTTTTCCAAACACAAAAACATACCTGGCTGTAGATGTGTAAGTGAAAAATGATGAGGAAAGAAGTTCATCAGTCATTGATCATCTGTCACTCATTAAAAGACCAGCATGAATTCAGTAACTCACGAAGACTTATTTCCTCTCCTGAAATTTGATTTAAAAACTTGTGTTTTCTGAGTACAGAAACTCACTGATTTCTTCTCAGTACTTAAACCTACTGTGCTGTAATGAATTCTCCTTTAACCATAAGCTCAGATAGGATCAACAAACACAGTGGCTAAGAATATTTAGTAAAAAAAAATGTAGGATAACCTGCATATGTCAGTAATTTTTTTTTAGTGTTTTTTTAATTTAACCACTAATTCTGCCTGGAAGGGGCGTTAGTGTGTTTTTAGTCAGTTAATAGAATACAGTCAAGTCAAGGTTAAAAAGACAAGGAAATTGTCACTCTTATTTTATGTGAAGCAGTTTGAGCAGTCTTGTGAGATATTACACTTTAGGCAGAATAAATGAATTAATATAACATGCACTTCTATCTAGGCAGGCAGACAACATCAAAAGCATAAATAAGATCATATATCAGCATGAATTAGCTTATTCACCTTCAGTTACATCAGCAGTGGTCAGATTCAACACACACACTGCAACAAAAGTACTCCTGATATGTGTTGGTTGTCCTGCTGTCCCTGTAAGGCAGACAGCATTTAATGAATACAATAAATCAAGAGAAGAACTGCATTTTAAAGAAAATATTTGTTTGATTATTTCAATAAATAGCTGTGGTCTGCTGCAATATGAATATATGTAGAAACTTCTGAATAATGCAAATGAGACTGAAAACTTCCAAAAAATTGACCATTTCCATAGCAGCTGGGCATGAGAGTCAGCCCGGATTATTTGCATTTGCACCCACTAAGAGATGGGCACTTATTCTCAGATGGTTATTTCTGTACTGAAGATATGATTGAAAAATTAGCTTCCTCAGGAATTTAATGTGGTGGAAGTTCAGGGCTTGCAGGGCTTGCATGTTCTGCTTCAGCCTAAATGTTGAGAACAAAAAGCTTTTCCTCCATGGAGTCTGATCCAAAAGATACTGAGTTTGGGAGTGGATTTTTAAAATCTGTGTAATCAGCTTTGCATTTGTTCCTTTATGAGATATTGGAACTCCTAAATACCCTGAAGTGTGTGGTGCAAATTCTTGGTACTGCCAGACTGTTTTTGGCATTTTTGTGAGTTCTTACTGTGAGATGATGGGCTGGATACCTGGGAGACAATTGCTTGGGGCTTTTGACACCTCAAAAATCAAGATCTTACTCTCCTTCCATCTCTCTGCTTGCTGTGGTCTGTGGTCCTACTGACTAGTAAATCACGTAGTTTTCAGTGGTGTTGCAGTGAAGCAAAACACTGATTTGGCATTATGTGCTACAGAACTCAGAAGATAAAAAGAATTAGTGTTAAATTGTTTGCTTACTTACTTTTCTCCTAGTTTTTCCCAGTAAGTCATAGCATTTATCATAACTGTTTGTGGCAGTGCACTGCCTTGGGGTGCCCTGCTGGGAAATCCAGCACCTGGAACTGCCCTACCCCAGATGTCATGCCATGGAATCATTCCTTCCACACATTTTATCATGATTTCATGTTGCACCAGCAAAGTGTCTGGCTCTGCTCTGAACAGATAAAGGAGGAGCTCCTGTTTGCCGTTTCATCTTTTCCATCAACCAAATTCAGCTGGTGCAGAGGGGAGAGAGCAGGGTAGAAGCAAGCAAGCCTGAGCCTAAAGAGTGCATCCTTGAGCCAGCACAGGAGCTGCTGGTTTAGAAGGTACATGATGACTAGTCTGACCAGACATCATAGTCTGACTTTGGAATAGTAATCATTTGCCAAAGGTTTGGTGTTTGGAGCAATTCTGAGAGTGTTCCTTTAAAAACAAGGCAGGACCTTTATTCATCCTAAACTTCACAGCTGCAATGAAATGTTCTTCAGGGCACAATAATGTTAAGCTTCATCAATGTTATCTGACAAGCACTATCATTATGGGAACAAAGTGCCCTATGCTTCAGAGTAGTGTTTTATATGGACAGTGGTTGAGTCCTACCTCATTTCTCCAGTCTCCAGACAGTGGCTATGATAAATGAACTGCAGCCATCCTAAATTCATCATTATTATGTGTCCTGGTGCAAATAAAACCTTGTAAGGACCATGAGTCTCTGTGTAGGTGTTCTCCTACTGTTTTTTTTCACTGGCAGTGCCAATATATTGAAAACATTGAAGAAACCATAACTTGTTTTCTGGATGCCACCCTTTCTTGATAAAAAATTAAACTGATAAAATCTGAATGATGCTGTGCTGTAACTGTATTTTACAGATGGATTTTAACTACATCTCAAGCAAAGTTCAGTCAGGTAGAATGATACAGAACACAGAAAGTGGTACTTACAGATATGGTGTATTATATATTTCTGCTTTACAATATAAAAGGTTCTAACTTGTGAGAAGTTCAATAGAATCTTGGGCTTAGATTTTGGAGGGAAAAACAAAAATCATACCCTCTACTAGGTTGACTTTTTGCCATAAAATATCAGTTGTTTGAAGCTACTCACAAGCTGTAGCCTGAGAACAAGTCCTGAGGGTATGAATTAATAAGCAGATGGTACAAATAGCTCTCTGAAAACTAAGGGATACGTTCCAGTGCCCCCATTTAATTCACTAGGTTTTGCCATTAACTTCATCAAGAGCAGGACTTAGTTCTGGCTGTTATTATTCCAAGAAAAGTTTACTTGAACTATTAAGATTTTATTTTGGCTAATATTTTTTGCTACTTCTACAAACAATTTCTTTTTCTTTTCTGACCAGCAGACTCTATCAACATTTAAGAAAGCAGGACCTGGCTTTGTTGAATGCAAAGTTAATTTTGACTCTTGCCAGTTTGCTGTTGCTATGTCATGACTATAGAACTTTGCAAAAGTGAGTATGTAGGTTGAGCTCACAGCCAGGGCACGTCAGCACATGGTGATCCATAACCTGTACACATCTCCCTTAGGATTCCTTGTTCCTTATGAAGCATTCCTGGTTTTATCTGCAGCTGGTCATGCAGCTTCTGAAGACGACATACAGACCAGAGGAGGTAAAAAAGGCAAACAAATCCCTTTTAGATACAGCACCTTGCTGTCAACAACTCACCCTTATACAGTGGTATTGCCTGGCACCTTATTTTGACTTCTTCACAGTTCTGGCCTGTTAGATTTAAACACAATGCTCTACTTAGATGCACATATGACATTTTCCTCCTTTTTGTGTTACAGCACTGAGAAAGGTCCCCAACCCCTGGATTCTTTTGCAGAGAACTGCTTACATTTCAGTCTCTGATAGGAAAATAATTAAATGCAAATTACTGAGATTAATTTTTTATTTTATTTGATAGTTGTTGACAGTGGATTATAGCTTTTTACAACTTCTAAGTATCTAGTTGTTGCAGTTGATCATTTGAATTCTTTACAGACCATAGAGGATTGGTGAGAGCAACACAAGTATGATATTTTTAAATTAAAAGTTTTTGCATATTTCTGAATATCGCTGAATTACTCAGGGGAAAGAAAGCATAAAAGCATCAGAGAAAAAAAAAAAGGCCTGAAATTATTATTTTATTTAATTAAAGTGAATACACATAAGGCATAGAGATATTACTGCAGACATGATTAATATCTGACTATACCTATTTACTATTATTTGTAGTATTACGCTCTTCTCCACACTGTCTGCTGTAATTTTGAAATGATATCTGAAACAAAATATGTCCTGTATCCAAAATTATATAAATTATATTTCTGTATCTCAGAGTCCTGACCACTGTGTGTGAAGTCACAGTTACACCCACAGGGGTCCTTTCTCCACCTTCATCAAATAGATACTAAGAATTATTTCTCTGTGTGGTATTTTCATCCTTACAGCAGTTATAGTCAGAACCTGCTTCTTAGTGGGGATTTTTTTTAGCTACAAAGCAAGTATTTTAGATCATGTCAGGACAATTTGCTTAACTGATAAGCAGCATTTATGCTGTCAGGGTGTTCTATGTAATATACCTTCAAGAAATATATATACACACATATGTATTAGCTGTACATTCTGCACAGTAGTTCCCTGCCTCTGGGAAACCTGAAATCACACCCAAGGTGTTAGACAGTCTTCCTTCCATTGTGCAGGTGGATATTCCTTCCAGTAAAGTAACAACTCCCAGCCTCTGTGGATCATAATGTCTTTCTCCACCTCTGCTGCAGGAAAGGGAAGGGTAATCCCATCACACTTTGGGGAATGGGTTTCTGTACCTCATTGAAAAGCAGAGAAATGTAGAACTACAGTGTATTTTTCCAGCTTCTTGATTTGAGAACTGACTAGCTTCTAATATATGCAAATGAATTCTTTGTTAAAAGGAAAATTTCAAATCCAATAACAATAACTTCAGTGGAAATGAAGGACTGGTTTGCTTCCTTGAACCTCTGGGGGAATTTGACCAAATTAATTTTCTTAAGAAACATCATAAATCCAGAGAAAGAAAAAACACATTTAGATAAATGAAAGTCTGTCAGAGGCCACAGTGCTAGTGTTGAATTGGACAATTAATTATGTATTTTGTGCACATCATAAATAGTGAGCAGCTTAAAGGATGATGGCTCAATAATACAGCAAGAAAGAAATCAGACAGAGGGAATCTTTTATCCAGACTTTTCCCCTGTGACCCACGCTTCACCCAGTGTCACTGTAATGATGTGATGAAAGGATCCGAGTGCTGAGACAGCCAAACCAACTGCCTGTTCTGACAGCCATAGCTTCCCACCATCAGGAAAATCAAATAACTGGATGTGGCGAAATAGAGAAATGCAGGGGTAGCTCTTTAAGCTTATTAAGTCTCATTATGCACAGCTTCATGCCCAAGCTGGCTGTCCCATAATATCAATACTACAAAGCAATGTGTCTGTAGGAGCACTTTGATCTCCTGATATCAAAGAAGGACGATTCATACTGCTCTTGTCCACAATATTTAGGTATGCAAGGCTCGGAAGTCACTTGGTAAGCAGAGCCTTCCTCATATGTGTCTGCCAGAAAGAGTCTGAAACAGCTACACGGCTGACTACACCTTCCCTTTTTTTACTCTGTATTTCTCTGTGGTTGATGTTTTTCTTTTTCTTTTACCCAGTCTAAGACTTCATTTGGGTGTTATTCTCCAGAGGGTGTCTGTTCTGTCTTTTGCCTGCATAGATCTAACTGAGATAGCCTCAAAAAAAGACAGCCTGAGTATTACCGTGCTATAATTGCCAGTGTTCAGTGCTCAATGCAGGCTGCTTGGGCTGCCTCTGGAGGGCTGTGTGAATGTGCAGGTGTCCCAGGTGAGCTTTGCACTGCACTGGATAATTTAAATTTAACCTGGGTATGCGAACTTCAATTGCACCCTTGGTTGGGGAACAGACCTGTCTGAGGGCTGCACATTGGTCCGAACTGAGTGGCTGAACCAGGGCATCTTCAGCTCCTCGTTTTGAGGGCAATAGCCATGGTTTTAGGCAGCCTTCCTCCTTAAACTGAAGTGTAGTTCACTTTAACCGTAGGAACAAAGGATATGGCTGCAAAACCTTAACTGCTATAAACAAACTTTGTTGTTCTTGGATGTTAAGTCAAGCAAGCCTGAGATCATTAGCACCCTCTATAGATGCCTATTTCATAGTCTGGGTCTCCCTACAAAATCACTCTTGGAAGCACAATCATATGTTAATAATCCTTTTTCTTTTACAATTCTGGACTTTTTTTCTTTTTTTTTTTTTTTTCTGGACAAAATTTGGCCTGATTTCTTCAGAATACAAAACATTTGGAGTTAAAGTTAGAGCATTGTTCTTTAATGGGAACAAGGCTTGTTAAGTTTCAGGTCTCTTTGACTTTGTGCTTGGTTTTATCTTATAATGCTGCAAACCAAAAGACACACAGGGCAGAAATCCCAATCATCACATCCTTCACTACCCTTATAAATACTCATAAGGAAGTTTCTAATCCTCCAGCATTTGTTCAGGGGAAAAGGAAAGCAGCAAATCTGTTAAGGAAAAGGCAAATATTTGAGGAAATGGATATGCCAAAGGGTTTGGATGAAAGAAGAAGGTAATAACACAGCTAAATTTACTTTGCCATCTGGAGCATTGCAGTATCTTAAAACCTATCTATCAAAGGACAGCAAGGGGAGGTAAATTTCAGCCTGTATGTTAAAACTTGTGTTTAGCAGCAAATTTTTTTGACCCCTTAAGAGATCCTTAAAAATGCTTGATGTTGCTATAGTTTTGCCATTTTCTTGTTATGTTTCAAAGCAACGGAGCTGTACTACTTTCTTCACGTGACACAGTCATAGGTGTGATAACATAATGGAGTGAAACTGCAGCCATTAGGTGTTTGGTGGAACATCTGAGGTGATCTTATGATCTGGTGGCAACTGGAGGGAGAGCCATTTGAGATCAGTCACTTCAGCCCCAGGGAAAGTCACCCAACAGCTGGTAGGACTTTTTTTCTCATTTGTTATGCCCATCTCTCTCTCCTTAGACTACCTTCCCTATAATAAAAATGCCAACACACCTCTTTTTGTTTTTCTCTTACCAAATTGTCAGAGGGTAGCAGATAAATATGGGACTTTTCACTTATAATAGCTGATTAGCAATATGAGGCATAATTAGAGTGTGGCTCAGCACAGATCCAAAAAACCCCCATATTATTAGGACTGTAGATATGTCCCTCAGTAGAAACCAAGAGCAGGTTTGTTTTTAAAGCTGGGCTAGTGTGCCACCTCTGAATTTGTGTGGTTGCTGCAGCAGCTGGTTGACTGAGAACCAGGAACACGCCATGGCTGCCCTTGAGATGTTCAGCAAAGGCCTGACTTGTATCCATCACGGTGTCCTTCATGACACCACATGCCCAGGTTTCCCTCCTGAGTCACCATCACTCATGCTCCAGGAGAGAGCCAGGAAGCAGCCAGAGCTGGGGCTGTGAGGGGAGAGTGTGCTCTGCTTTCCCCAGTCTGAATGCAGCTAATATTATCCATGAAACCCATAATCTGGCAGAGGGGCTGAGTCACAGATGGCTTTCCTTCTGGCAATACCCACGTTGCTGTGCTAGCCAGGCATCGGTGGAGTGTCAGATGTCTCTCCTGCTTTGTGTGAGGCTTGTGTTGGGTTTCTCCAAGTGTGGTGACAGTTACTTAAGGGAGCTGTCACAGGGCAGCTCAACATAGGGCTGAGCAAAGCCTGTTAGACCAGAATAGGTGAAATTCTGTTTTGAAGGTGTCACAGTGAGTATAAGGGCAAGTGGGAAAATGAGATGGCAGAGAACAGTGACAGCTGCATCAGACTGTCACTGTGAGAAAGGTTAAACTCAGTAAATTCTTTGAGATTACAGCTATTTGGGGAACTCATGGATAATGAGAACTTACTTTAGACCTCTTTCCTTACCCCCAGCATCCAGCTCTCACCTCAGGGAATGGTTTTTGTCCATTCGTCCCCCTCTTTCATTCCTTCTTTCCTCTATTTTCAGAGGATTTTATTTACCTGTTCTATCATGCCAGCACAGCAGGATGGATAACACATCAAAGCTTTTTAGAAAAGGTAGGTTCCTCAGCCACACGGATTCCATTGACCACTGAGATGAGGCAAAAGCTGGCCATTCACCAGCAGGTTGTGAAGGAAGAGGTTGCTCAACTGTACTGTGAACTCTCTGCTTGTAACTTGAATCTGTTGTTTGCAGAAGTTGTTGTGGTTAGCGAATAGCACAGCTTGGAAACGAATGAGGCTGGATTGTTCTGGGAGATAGGGATAGAGTAAATATTAGAGTACCTTGTGGGTTATATAAAATATGCAAAATTTCACATAGAACCTGTTCTTGATGGTTTTGGAGCAGCTTTGGGTGTGTTAACTCTATTTCTATTAGTAAATGGAGAAGACTGGGGCATTTGCCTGAGCAGTGCCCTGTGGTTACACATATTGCTTAACTGCAGTTTCAGACAAGGTAGAGCTGTAGAATAGGGGCCATGTGGGCATTTTCTGCCTACCTCTTCCAAAGGGGTTTTCTTTCTGAAGCCTAAGGGTTTTAAGGAGTTGTTACATATTCAGGGCACAAAGAAATCTTAAGTTATCTGAACAGGATTCTCAAACCATTTTTTCCCCCCCGTGTAAGTGGTATAAGGCAGCTAACACATGTGCCGGGTGTATTACTTGCAGTCATATTTTTTCCTTTTAAAGTTCAAAGCTGATTTTTGAAAAGAGATATTTTTTCTCCATTTTAAACATTTTAAAAAGTGAAACTTTTTTTTTTTTTTTAAACAGAAGATCAATTTGCTTTAATAAGCCACCTGTTTTTATCTTTTTATCAACATCATTATCACCAATACTATCTCCATGTACAAAAAGCCAGTCATAACTGAGCCCTGTCAATCCATATCAATCCATGGTCAATGACATTTTACTCAGTTTGAAAAAATACTATTTTCACTTTTCTTGTGTGAAATCTCAGAACTGCATTATGGGAAGGTTTGGGAAGGGAAGAAAAGGTTTGGGAAGGGAAGGTTTGGGAAGGGAAGATGTTTCTCAGTTTTTCATGTTATCTAACTACAAACATAAAAAAATCAGGAGGGACAGAAAAATAAAATACTTAATGCCTTTCTCACTTTCAGAAATCAAAACGAAACAAAATCTCTTCAGTTTCAGAATTCTATAATAATGGAACCATCAATGACATTTATGAAAATAACCTGCATTTGCTGAAATTAATTTTTAAGTGGAAAGGTTAAAATATACAATGTGGTGGCCAGCACCACCCCTCTCTGCCCCTCTCCCCCACCCCAGTCTGATAAATCATGTTTCCAACACAGAAGCAACAGTTTTGTTTCTGTTTGCTATTCTGCTGTTGTTACTATAAAGCAACAGTGTTACTCTGGAAAGCAGAAATACATAAACATATGGAAATAGTAGTGCAAAAAAATGCCCCGATCTGATGCCAAAGTACCATTCTGAAGAGCATGTTTATTTTCATAGGCCTTAAATGAGTGTGTTAATGACCTTACACTGTGTAAGAGCCTAGCAGGAATTGCACCATCTCTTTTCTGGGGAAACTTTTTCTCCATTGATACTACTGAATCAGAAAAAAATTATATTCTGCCAAAACTATTCTCCTTTTTAACAAATCTACTAATATCTCCTTTGTCTTGCTCTTATCTTACAGGAGGTCATAAAATATTTTGTCAGTGATTCATGAGAAATACATATTCTAAGTCGTCTCATTTCCGATTGTTAATTTCCTTGTCTGTGTGGAAGTGGGAACACATTATTCCATGCACTGAAATCAGGAGCAGCTTCCTGCCATTTAATGTGTCCATTACAAAGTGTCGTAGTGGAAGCAATAATGGATGAATATTGAAAAGTGCAGGAGTTTGGTATGGTTAATTACAGAAGATGAGGTAATAACTCACAATTTGTCCATGCCACCCAGACAAAGTCGACTGGCTGGAGCAAACCTCTTGAAAATGTTGTGGGAAGCCACTTCTATGTAACACAGCAGCCCATGTTTGGTACCTGGATCCAGGTTTGTAACCTTCCCATGGGTTTATCTTCCTTCTTTTCCTGTTTTCAAACAGACATCTTTGTATCCACAAATATCCAGTTCATGATGACAGGACCAATGGCTAGCAAAACTTGCCTCAGGATGTCACTGATGCTGTGTTAAACAGGATGAGCAGGTCAAGATGAGGCTTGGGACTGTACAGGGAAAGGATGGTGCCACCTGAAGGCTGGGTTTTTTTTGTTTGGTGTGTGGAGTTGAGGGCTGGAATTTTTTCTGGAAAAGGTTATTGCATACCTTTACCTGTAATGGCCTCCTCATCTTCCTTCTCTCAGCCTAAGCTTTCAGGCTGAACTGCACATGCAGATGATGTTTTTGAGCTGAATTTTTGCCTGGAAATCTGTTCTGAATTCTTCCTGAACAAGATGGTGTTGGTTTAGCCAGTAGGCCATCTGTTTGTACTGAATGCTCCAAGCTGGCAACAGAAAGGATCACAAGAATAGTACTGGAAAAGCACTATTTTATAAAGCCTGGATGAAAGTTTTGCTGGATTTCACATAGGAAGCATAGTAGAGAGGAGAACTGAAACAAGACTTCTGACATTTAAACATGTTGTCCCTCTACCCCTTTAGTGTGTTTCTCACTAATCTTCTGGGCTGTATTTTGACAGTTCCTGCTTTGTGTGTAGGCTTGGCATTAGATAAAAATAGGAAAAAATGACACACTTATCAAAGTTTCTGATAACTTCCAGTCAGGTATCTCATACTGCTTTTTCTTACTGCTGTTTAAGTCTGTCTGGCTCTTGGAAGCACATCTATGAAAAATAGATCTTCTTTTTGGATCTAACCTTATATTCCAAAAATCTCTGTTCAGTTTTTCTCTTAATCCAGTAGTTTCCTCTTGTAAAAATATTCAAACTTTCCCCTGATATATCTCTTACCATGGAAATCAAAGCTTCATTTTCCACAGGTTTCTTGGTCCTCTTCCCTAAAGCACTTTTGGGACTTGTTTTCCCTTCTGCTCCTGCAATTTGGCCCTTCAATAAACTGTGTCTCTTCCTTGAACTCATGTTAACTTGTTGAAAAAGCATGAGGCAGGAGAAATCCATAGATTTTAAACCTGCTAACCACTGAGCTGACCCATCTTCTTCAAACATGATGTTGAATTCATCTTCTCTCATGTGGAAGGGCTTTGTTCACCTCAGCAGGTCTCTCAGTGTCCCTGGTGATCCTGAGCACAGAGATCAGTGTACAAAGGCTCAGAATCTCCCACCAACCACTATGTTCAGATACAGCATGGAAAATGAATGCAAACAAATATTAACTTGGTGGATGAGATGTGCAAGAAATGAAGAAAGGTCAGAGTGGGGTTTGACCTATTTAATTTATGCGTCTTAATAGACTTTTACAGAAGCTTCTGTAGCTTTACTTCTATCCTGGTAATTCCCCTGGCATGAGCATTAAGAAGGCTTACTCTCACTTAATCAAATTTGGAACTGATATGTAGGGGTTTGACTCACATAGCAGTAAGTGATTGACTCAAGATAAAGTCTAGAGGGAGACTAATCCAGTTTAAAGTGTGCATTTCATAAGTTACCTCATCTTTGTTTCCCAGAAGAATTTCTTGCTTATCTATATTGACTTCTAAGTTTATCCACCTTCGGTATGTTCTTCCACCTTTTGCTGTCTTCTCACTTGTTTTTGTTTTCTGTCTGCTTCTGGAAGTTCACACACAACAAGCTGAAAATATTTCTTTGAAATGCATATAACCTTGTTTTTCCTACCAAGCCAAGGTCCCTTTCCCATACCATAATATGCTGCCTTAACACTCTATTAACCCCTTCTGGAATCTGCAGTCCATTAAACCTCCCCATAAGCTTCAGTCAGATTTCATTTGGTCTTTGAATAAGAAAGTGTGAGGGATTAGTTTTCCCCTTGACACATCCCTTACACTTTTTGTTTCTTTTAGTGCATTGTTTTACTTCAGAATGTTTTCTCTGATTTAGAAGTGAGTATTACAGAGCCTGTTACTCTGGGGCAGGGGGACAGCAGCTATCAACCAAAAAGTGCACATTTTGCCCTCACGTTTGCTCACTAGAACAAGTGAGTATGTTTAAATAAATAATAACTGCAGATATTTAAGAGTAGTAAAACATACAAAATAAATACAGAAAATAATTATAATTACATAAAAATAAATAATTTATTACCACTCCCCCTCCCCTTTTATATCTCACTCTGCTCCTATCTCCAGGTCAGATACTGCAATGGCTTTTGTTCACGTTGTTCCAAGCTAATCTTTCCCAGTGGAATGCAGCTGTGTTCATCCTGCAGCCCAAGCTTTTCTGGGACTTGTGCAAGGCCCTTGTATCCTAAATTACTTTGGTTTGTGACTTTTCAATGTAAAATGCCTGAAATAAAGCAAAAGTTGTATCATACTCCTGCAAAGAAGTTGTTTTTCTCAATGGCCTGGTAGGGAGAGGCATTGCATACCTACCAACAGGACTTGGGACCATATGTGGGGATATTGCTGCCATTAGAAGACTATCCAGGATTTTCCTTTCTTTTGCTTTCCCATTAAAAATGGTGCTGCTCATTCAGCCTCTCAGCTATTCCCAGGAAAAAAAAAAAATCTAAATTTCATTGTAGGGGAATCTTCAGCACCAAAAGAGAAGCTGGGAATGAGCCTCTGTACTTTGTGGAAGGTCAAGGGGACAGAATGCAACAGTGAATGAAAAGTCTTTGACAGTGAAGCTGACCTGAGCATTATTTAAGCTCAGGGGATGGTTGAAGTGATCCTTCCCAGTTCATCTCTGCCCCAAACCCAAATGTGGTTGCTAATTGTTCATATTGTTTGAGGTTGGATTAATTATATTCTAAAAGAAACATGTGACAGAAGTGTAATGTAGTCATCATAAAGAGTGAGTGTACAAATTGACATTAAGGAAATCTGCATGAGGCTGTTTTTTTAACTTTATTGAGACAAGTGAATAAAAGGAGGCAAATCCCCAACTGTTATACATGGATTTAGGCCCTGCCATTTTATGAGGCAATGGAAGGATACAGGGAAATAAGGTTTAATTCTTTCACTGACTAACTAATAAAGCCATGTGGATTTCTTATTTAGTTTACTTGCCTTCTAAGGTAGTATCAAGAAAGATAAGATTCTTTTTTTAACTCAGTGATTTATTAGAGGCTTTGGAAATATTAATGAGTTCTGAGTCACAAAGAGCTGACATTTGCTTTTGTGCAATGTTCTCTCACAATCCATGGTGATGAAGAATACAGTCTTCGACGAGGCTTGTTAATTACAGAGGCTAACTTTCCCTATACCCATTAATGAATAACATCTTCCTGGAGCTTCTGTAGCCTCAGTGGTGAATCATTTAAATCTTGGCTACCTTGGACTAAAATGCATTGAAAGCTTTGTATCTCAATTAAAAGGGTGTGTGTGATTTTTATTTTTTTTTTGCTGTTAGAGCTTAACCAAAGATGAGTCCTGAATAATGCTCAGTTTATTTAGCATAGAGCTTCACAATAATATAGAAGCCCACTATTACAGACCTTTGCAAACTCTGGATAGGCATTTTCTCTGCAGTCATAACTCAGGCAACAGAAAGAAAAATCAGTGGATTTTCTCTGCCAGAGCCTCCTACTCACACCTAATGAGGGATATAGATGCCACACTGGCAGAGGAGAAGGCTTGGTTGGATTGTGTTTGGATATCTGTTCATCCCCTTGCACTGTGTCTGTGGAGGGTCTCAGGGCACGATCCGTGCACTGAGTGTGATGTTTCCATGGGCTGCAGAGTGCAGAGACACACAGGACACCCCAGGGGTGGCTGTCTGGGGTTATGTGGGTGCAATGAAAAGAGGAAAGTCTCCCTTTGGCCTGCTGTGCATCATTCAACACACATGTGCTGCAATTTTGTCCCTCAGTGTTGCTGCTGTGTGTTGTTATCACAGACCTATTTCATCAGTGGGATATAACCCTGAGAGGCAACTCCACTGCAGTCACAGACTGAGCAAGGACTCATGGCACTGAGTTAACAGGTTTGCTACAGGTTTTCGTTGCATGCTTATCCAGGTGGTGATGGAGCAGAGGGAATTACTCAGTTTGAGTCTCTGGATGGTCCTCCTTTGTCCAATGATAACTTCAGACTTAATATCTTTAGGAACACTGGATTTCAGTCTTTCTGAAAGATGTCTTTCTAAGCTATGTTTGTGTCTTTTACAAAACCCTGATTATCCTGTGGGTGACCTTCAGAGAGGAAGTAATAGCACATGGCAACCATCCATACCAATTTCTAGTGCCATGGAGGATTTTTGTCATACTCAGTGCAATAGCAAGGGGGGAAAAAAAACCCCCACAAACAAACGAACAAAAAAAACCTCCCTCAAAACCCAAACAAAACCCCAAAACCATAATACTAAAGTAATATTTTATAATTCTTAGAGATCAGACACCAGTATCAATTGCTCTGTCCTTCCATGCAAAGGGATGATCCAACAGAACAATATGTTTTATCCAGAAGGAACGATCAGAAAGTGGGAAACAAAGCAAAACACAAAAAAAGCTTTCCAAGAGCACACAGCATCTCAGAACTGGATCTTAAGAGAAAGAAAATTTCCCAAATCTCACCATGCCCACTGGTGATATCATTCCTTACGTTGCTCAGTCTATACATGACCAGTTACTATGTTATTTAGCACAAAAGTTTTTACGCTATCCAACTGCATTTTCTGTAAAATATTCCACCCACATCTATTTTGGCCCTTTTTATGAGAAATCTGAAGGGTGTACCTGTCATGCTGCAATTTGAAATCACCAAGACACTGGGTACAACTAACATTATACTTGTGCAGCAAATATCAAAGGAAAGAAAGAGAAAAAAAAAACCCATGCTTAAGCACACTGATGTATTTCATGGTGTTTTTTCTGAGGGAACTGCCTTCTGAATAATCCTGTGTTGTAACCAAAAAAAATTGCAGCAATAGGAAATACATCTGCTTTTATCTAATTTCCTTTATCTTTTTTTTTTTTTTTAATGGTCCTTATGAATTCTGTTATTAAAAAAAAAAAAAAAAAGATGGAAGACTAAAAATTAAGATCTATGTCAAGAAGCAAGATGTCGCCATTTAACACTCATTTCCAAGCTGTAACTTTCATCTCATTCCTTGGCCTTGAGGCTGCTTTTAATAATGAAAATCAGGAACGTCACGCAGGTCAGTGAAATTCTGTCAGGGTAATGGCAAGGCAAGCCCTCAGCTCCCTGGTGAAGAGTCACCAATCCCTAGCTTATATTTAATAATTTGAGGATTAAACAGAACATGCCTGCGTTTAAAATCAGTATGGAGAGAGCTGTGGAGATGTCTATTAATTATTTACTACTTCTCTAAACTTACATAGTTAAAACTAATTTTAATGACTTAGAACTTAGTTAGCTTAGACTTCAAGAGCCTAAATTTTATCTGTGATGTTCCCTTGGTGTTCTCAGATTTATGCATGTATTTATATTCCCTTTGACTAAATCCAATCTGGGCAAGAGTCTGAATGATATGAGCGTGTTCATTTGAAATATAATTATCAGAAAGGACAAAGCCTCAAGCCTCTAGGAAATATCTTTGACACAGTCTATATATTTTAATGGCAGTCAGGATGTCTATCGTAAAAGCCACTGAGGCATGGGAAAGAGACGGTCTTTAAAATGCAGGTGGAGTTCTGCATATGAAAAGGAACCCACTGGACTTTCCTCCTGGGGTAAGAGGAGACCAAATGTTAGCCCAGCTTTTAAATACAGCTTGCCTGGCAGAGTTGGCTTTGACCCATGACTCGTTGCAATATAAAGAAATACTGGAAACAATCTTATGAAGTGGAGAAACTGGAGTGTTGTCTATTTAATCAGGGCTTTATACTTATTATTTCTGACAACAATAATAAAATGGTGTTCATTTTCCAATTAATATTAGCATGAATATTGACTTATGCTATTACGTATATCAAGACACAAAGAAGAAAAGCTTTCCTGCTGCTTTACATAATTGAATAATACTAGTTTAACATTTGCAGAACCTTTAGGGAAGTATAATGAATTCTGCAAATACTCAGATTTACATACTGGAAACAGAAACAACTGGAAATTTTTTAAATTAATCTCTTGTTTTTCATGCAAAGTAATGTTGACTTTCTTTAAAAAAAAAGTCTAAAATCTGTAAAGTAATCTTTGCTACAGAGCTGACAGTGCCATGCTTGCATTTGAGCATTAGGAAAGACTCAGATTTATACAGAGGATGAAAGTCTCATTTCTGAGCCTAATAAAATATTCCATCAGCATAGTTTTGGGAGCACCCAGGAATTGCTTAGTGAAGAAGAAATCATTGACAACCAGAAGGCACAAAAAAATGCCAGGACATTGCAAGCAAGTGAAAAGCAGGTTAGATAACTTGGTTTTGAGTCGCTACGTATTTGTGGCATAAACCAAGACTAAGTTCACTGATGGGCCAGTCCCAGCCCTGGTCTTTCCTGCCAAAGGGAGCTGTGTTGCCCCAGCATGCAGGTGGGAAGGGTGAATATCCAGCACCCTGCAACTACCTTCCCTCAGCAGGATGGGACTCTGCATTCTTTTCTCTAAGAAAAAGAGGAGTGCAGATTATCTTTCACCTAGACTGTTTCACAAAACACTGGTTTTCCTTGAAAGCTGCAGGTCTTGTTTACCAGTTGTGAATTTTGTTGTAGGCAAAAAGTAAGAGGAATAAAAGTCTGCAAATATGTAGCTAACACCCAGCAAAACAAATTGTAGTAACATCTTCTCATTCATATGTCTAGAACTGCAGGCTCAACATGCATCTCTTCTGCTGCCAGATGTTGATGTCAGTATGCTGGATTGCTTTCAAAAACAGAGCTAGGAAGACATAATGTGAGATAAAGATGCAACTGCAGCTCCATTTTCAAGTTGAGAGGTTAATACATTTTGTGAAATCTAGGGTTTGATTCCTCTGCTTGTCCTCACAACTCTCCCTTACAAGTGGCAGTGTGACAGTAATTCTGCTGTTGCTGCAACTGATCTCATGTTAGTGGAAAAAAGTCTAATTTTTATTTGAATGAAGATAACTGTAGTTCAAAGCATTTGAGAGAGGTATGACTGGTGCTACATTTCTCCAAATACAAATTGTTTGGCTTTCTGGACTACAGCTATCCCCTTCCACAAATTCAGGTCATCAAGACCATCTCAGGGCTGGTGTTACTCTTTCTCCCTGCTCAGGTTCAGACAAATCTCTGCCACCATATCCTATTCAAAGCTGCCACTGCTGATTTTGGCCTGCAACATCAGCTTTGTGGAGTGTTTGACATCTCTGAGCAAAACAGAACCTCTGCAAGGAGCTCACCAGGTGATCTGGTGATTGGCTTTGATTTCCCTACCTAAGGGTTTGCTCAGGGCAATGACTTTCCCTGGGTTGTGTCTTCCCCAATCTTTTCCTCCTTCTGCATGCCCAGAAGCTTCATTCAGCACTCCTGGGCTCAAAATACAGGCTTACTACAGCAAAATGCTGAGTGAAAAATGCACTGGTGCTGAATAATAATTTATGTAAATGAAGCCTTCCCACACTACCTTTTCCCTTCTCCTAGAAGGGAGAGTGCAGGGCTTTTCTTCTTAAGCCCTCTGGTTTATTGCATCAATAATTCATAACCACTGTGCTTTATATAGGCTGTGGCTCACTCAAGGCAAACTTACAGAAAGCCATTTTTCCACCAGCATTCATCAGAGTGGATTTTCTTAAGAGCACACAGCTCTCCAAAACACAAATTCTTCATTTCCGTGGTGAAAAACTTGTAGTTCCATGAAATTGATTATTGACATTCTCTGCAGAGTTTAAGACATGCACAAAGCAAGGAGGGAGGGGATTGTTGCAACAGAGTCTGCAGAATAAATACAGGTAACTGATCTATACCAGTAGGAAGCCACATCTCTGTGAGAGAGGACTTGACTAAATATTTCTTTATAACTCCATTGTAAGGACTTAACAATTCACATTTAGTATAATATTAATACTAATGAATTGTCTTGAAAGTCTGGGAAAACCTTAACAAATAATTTGGTTATTTTAATTCTGTAAGGACAAAAAAAAAAAAACCAAAAAAAACCCCACAACCAACCAAACAACAAAAAAAGCAAAAACAACAACTTTTTACATTTTCAAATTGCAAGTTAGCAAACTCTTTAGTTCCCATTACTAAGGAATAAATATTTCATCAAACTGAAATGCTTGGTAAAAAAGGCTGGTTTAACAACATCGGATGACTTTGTAAAGAGTGATATTTCCAAAAGAAACTGTAACGAACTGTAGTGAAAACAAGACAGAAGCCAGCAGGAGAAAGCAGATTTGTCCAGGTTAGGACAGTGGTCACCATAAATAAATCTGGATTATTGAGTTAGCTGTGCTTAATATTTTGGTCATTTACACATTACATTATTAATGTTAAAGAAAACCTGGCAAGGTCAAACTGTACAAAAGAGTTGATGAGTCCTGGAAAGGTCTTCTGCTCAGATTCCAGGTTTTGTTGCAGAATGGCTAAATCACAACAGAGAGTGGCTGAGCCTTCACTCAGCAGTGTCCTGCACAGAAGCCCAGCAATGGGCAGTCACACTGAGCTGAACCCAGGGAAAAGAAGTGTTGAAGCAAATGAGCAGATTCCAAAGACCAAGAACACCTCAAAGTGAGGGGGACAGGAGAGGAGGGAGAAAAATTAATAAATCTTCGAGCCCTTGACAGAATATAACTCGTTTGTCAAGGTAATATCAGGCAGACTCAATGCTGAGAGACTTAGTCCTTCAGAAGTCCTCAAGAAACTAAAAGCTGCCAGTTGGCTGGACAAGTTCTTATGCAAGAGTAGCCATGTGGTAGCCAATGCCCTACTTTTAGCTGAAAAACAGGAATTACCTCATTAATGTACATTTTCAAGCCCCAGCCATCATAGAAGTCTCAGCTCTGAAAACAAAATTGGTGGTACATCTAAAGCACTGATAATAATGGTCTCTCAAGCACTTAAAACAGTTATAAGGTGACTCCTACTTAAGCTCTGCATCCCCTGGGTTCTCCTTGTTGGCCAAAAGTGATGATGCAGCAGAGGCTGAATCTTATACTCTTATATCATGAGTGCAGTTGATTTTCTCATTAGGAATTACAAAACTAAACAGCAAACTGCATTCCATCAGGTTTGTTTCATCATGCTTCCTCTCAGTTATAACTTTCCGAGTGAAGCTTTATAATTCTTTGGCCTCACTCAAATCCCCTCTTGAAAGTTGTAATAAAAGGAATAACAATAATAAAAGAGTTAAGTTTTAAATCCCAGCCAACTCTGGCATGCTGCTGGAGAGAAGAAAGATTAGAAAATAATTTTTGAGCCACATTCTGGCAAGACAAAATTATTTTCCTCAAAAATTAAAATACTGTACCTTCTAATACAGTTGCAGGAGATTATCTACAATCCACAGTGAGATAAATACTAGGGATTGCTTCTAGATATTACTGTTATATTAAACTGAAGGCTGCAAGTGAAATAGAAGTAATTCACGTCCACAGGAGACATGACAAGAATGCAGATGAGTCTAGGTTACACATTAGGTCGGGATCAGAAGCAATTTGTTTTACAATGCTGTGCAGTCTGTAATTTTTGTAATTACAGGTAGATGCTCAGATTCTAGGTGTGTTATAATGATTTGGAGACTAGGGGGGGAAACCAGCATTTTGTTAATTTAGCTGTATAAAATAGTGCAATTTCAAAAGTAAAATTAAGCCTAAATATTTTATGCAGATGCATCTAACAAATATTGAGAGAGAAAATTAACACTATTAGAAGGTTTTGCTTAAAGCTTTTTTGTTAATCCAGTTCTTTCCATTTCTTGCAACTTTTCATTGTTGAAAAGGCTAAAAATCTGGAGGTTGCACAAAGCAAAGGTGCAGTGACTGAGAGAGAAAATTGAGAACTGCTTTATTTTGCAAAGAACTTTAAAAACAGGAAGAAGTATGGACCTCTGGCCCCATGGAATTGGGGTATAGGTACATTGCCACTGCATTGTCTGCTGTCTTTGCAGTAAGAGCTGCAAAAGTAGAACAGGAAATGAGATTTGACACAGAATTGTTTCCTCCACCCGTTCACAGTTTCCTGGAAAGAAGGAGGTTGGGACAGATGGAAATGCTCAGGCAACCTGTTATCTGTCCCCATGCCCATTTATATGCCTACTTAGCTGCTGCAGCTGAGAACAGGACAAATGTAAGTTTTCTTCTTGTCTAGTTCAAGTTCTTTCCTGCCTCTTTTCCCTGCGTTCTTGCTTGCAGCAAGGAGTAATTTGGCAAAGCAGCCCTGATCTGTAACTATGGCGAGAGTAAACATCTGCTCAAGGAGTGTATTGCATGGAATGAAAAGAAAAGGTGGCCACAGGTGCTACCTGGGCTGCTAGGGATGCAGCAGGGTGTGGCTTGTAGCAGGTATTTTGTGATAGCACCCATGGTAGAATGGCAACAAGGGTTTGCTTGGCTCTGTTAGAAAATCCTACCTTGGTGATGGTCAGTAATATCAGATAGTTGTAATTTTGATCAGTGGATCAGTCAGTTATTTCATTTACAGCTGTGATAACAGATACTTTGAAGCAATGACAGGAAGGTGGACATATGTGCATATGCAAGGTGGAAATACATACATACATGTGCAAAATGTGTTGTCGTGGGTGGGAGTGGAAGGTTTAAACAAAATTCATTAAACAAGCCCTGTCATTGAGTCACAAGGTGCAGAAAGGACTCCCTGGTTTTCTAAACCCCTTCTCAGAAAGAAGTCCAGGTGTGGCTGGATCCAATCTCAGCCTTGGATTATGCCAACTGTTTAAATTTAAGGAATTACAAAGGTGTGATTGATCCACTTTGTCATGCAGGTTTTAATGTTTGGCATGATGAGAATATTTATATAAGCTGAATCATTTACTATTATAAATGATGAGACAAAAGATCTTAATCAGAATTATTTACTACACTATATAAATGTTAAAACTACTTGTAGTATAGTATAAGATAGGATAGTGCACTATATTGAAATGATTATTGAAGTACTTACATTAAAGCTATCAAGAAGAAGTAATTATTGACTAGAGATTTGATGTAACTCACCCCAACCAAGGCTCATGGGGAGATCTTTTTCTTTCAGCCTTTAGGAGTGTCCTTGGGGAGCATTCCCAGCCAAGGGAGGAATCTCCACACAAGAAGAGTGTGAAGAAGAACCTGCCCATCTGGAAGGTGAGTGGACTTTCATACTATGAAGTGATTGACTGGCTTATCTGTCAAATCCCACTTCAAAAAGCAGGATGTCTATTCAAAGCCTGGTAAATCAGGCTGGTTTCAGCATAAGTCACCACCAAGGCAGCACCCTGGGCCAGCAGTTGAGCTTGCAGGGTGGTTTGTATTGTGTGCGTTCTCTGGCTGGAGTTCAGGTCTTATCAAGGTGGGCTGTCCTGCCACGTGTGTACTTTAGGATCATTGAACAAGAAGTCTCAAAACAGAAACATGACCGAAAATTTGGTGTAGTTGGTTGTCAGCCTTAAACTTAGCAATGCTTTAGGACTGAGGATTTTCTTGTTATCAAGTACTCATCCCTTCTAATTACAGGGATTAAAGATGAATTAATAGTTGAAAATAAACAGCCATCTTGTAAAAGTATGATATTATGGCTGTGGAATAGTCTTTGGTAAGGTTTTTTTGAACCTTGAGAACACAGATGTGCATAAGCAACCTCTTAAAGGCTGGTTTAGCTGATCCTTCTTTGGCTTGTGCCATTTCCTTTGAAGTTCTTAAGATCATTGGATGAATGTCGGTGTGTTTTAAATAAATACTGATAGGGAAATGTGGTAGCAGAGTGAGGCTATTTAGTTTAGAAGCTCATGAGTTTCAGAAATGCTTTAACATAAATAATAACACTCCTGTGACACTTACCTGGTTTTCAGTTATTAGGAGACAGTACTGTTCTTATGGGCACAAATTGCAAAAGCCCATTTGTTTTCAGCTTAGCCCGGGGGAAGTTATCCACCTTACCATCCCATATGTATTGCATTAAACCCTTCAAGTGTCACAGAATCACAGAATATTCTGAGTTGGAAGGGATTTCTTCCAAGTTTAAAATTAGATTCAAGAGTGGTATGATTTAAAGGTCTTTAAAATGAATGAACTGTGAGATTGCTTTAATTGTTTTAAGTATAATCATCTGTATTTATAAATACTATGCCTCAAACATTTAATTTTGGCATCCAAAAAGAGATTAATTTGGCAGGCTCTTTTTATATTAGCCTTAATGAAATCACTTAAAATCAGATGTTCAAAGGCACCAATGATTTGTAGCTGTCTATCTTAAGTCATTTTGGATGGCCCCTTATCACAATCTTCATCAATATCAAAAATTATCATTTAGGCTCTGCAAAATTGTAATTTAGTTAAGACACGGTACCATAGTTGTGATGTAAATCAATTCCTAAATTACTTGGGAAAATGTTATGAAAGTGGATCGTTTAACGCTTACCTAAGTTTTGTAAAGACTTGTGAGGACTTAAATGAAGCATTTAAGCAACAGCCTTGTCACGGACTTCAAGTCAATTAGATGACCAGGCTGCAAAGCTTAATTATTAATTAATTATTAATTAATTAATGCTGTTGTATGTATGAAGTATTATGGTGCCACTAATCCCAACTTTCTTGTTGAGAACAGAGAGAATTATCTAGTAAAAATCAGCTTGAAAGTTTTGTACAGAAACTCCTGAAGTAAAATGCCCAAAGTTTTGAAACATTGGATTAAGACAGAAGGAAATGAAAACAACGGTCCACATGCATGTTGGCAGCTGTTTTGCTGCATTTTAATATAACAATTTGAATACTAACAGTGGATTTCTTACTCTAGTGAAAAGGATGGAAAGGAGGAAAAAAAGCTAACTCTTTCCCTCAAATCTCAGCCTTAAATTTGGCTTCTATTCTGCACTGAGAGGTGGGAAATGAGAGGTAGGCTTAAGGTGCTGGATTCTTTCCACATCTCAGTAAGAAAGGCCTGGCAACAAATGGCATAATAAAATAACTGTTTTAATAAGACAGAATAAAAGAGGAATGCAGGCAGTGAGTAAATCTTACATCCCTTCAGATGCTGGAATCCCACATTCATACGCCATCAGACAGACCCCAATAAATACAATGACAACAGGCACAGAATCAGCTGAAGGGTCCTTATGGCATCATTGGGATGGCTCAGGAATATAGAAAGGGCCATCACACCTCTATTTCTGCACATGGATATGTGGCCAGAAGCAGGTGAACTGTGCATCTAAAAGGCACTTTCACTGTGAGAAGGCAAAGAACGAAATTTTGACACAGCCTATTACACGTTCCAGTCCTCATATTTCTCCCGGGGCATCACCCAAGCCCATGATGAATTAGGTGTTGACAAATTACATGTCAACAAATTGCAGGGCCCAAAAGATGTATGGCTGAAACACGACAGATTCTCTTTAAGACAGGTTAATGAGTTAAGGCTGGCTGTAAATTTTCTGTCTGGCCAAAAAGGAGTGAGTGTTGTGTAGCCTCAAGATAAGCATAAAAACGCGAATGGAAAAGGCACGGGGTTTTTTTCAGACAACAGCAAGAAATGGAACACTAGGTAATTCTAGAGCAGAAAAATTTAGTGTGGGAAAGTCCTTTTGAAAGAAAGATTCCACAGTTCCACAAAACCAGAGGAGAGCTATAACACTACATTTTTCTTAGCAGAAAAAAAATCTCAAAACCCAAACTGTCAGATTAATCTGGTTTTTCCCCAGCTGTAACAAAACTCTGCAATGAAGAGCTCAGCCTACCCAGAAAATCAGTTGACTTTCATAATGAGGCTAGAAATTAATTTTGCCAGTACTTTTGAGAGAAACAAAGTCTAACCTGTGCTTAAATAAGACCATATGCTACAAATAAACGCCCTCAAAAACTAATCAAACAAAGAAAACCCACACAACCCAAACCCAACAACAAAAAATTCAAATATTTCTCTTTCTAAACTGAAATTCGATGGTTCCAAGATTTCAGAGTATTCACAGAAGTATTTCAAACATACTCCATTCAAATAGAGCAGTATTTTTCATGTAACATATTTAGGTAACATTTAATAAACCCTTAAGCTTTTCAAAAGCTGGGAGTTGGGAAGAGCTTTCTCCAGGATTAGGAGTGCTTTTCCTGTCCTTTCCCTTTTCCTCTTCCTTTTCTTTTCTTTCTTTTTCCTCCTAGAAAATTACACAAGGTATTCCATCTGTTACTTGTCTAAAGCAAATGAATTGCCCATTTTGACTTCCCATTTTTTACCTGATAACAAATCATTGTTAAGTCACAGTGGGGATAAATTAAAGAGACAGAATTCAGAATTCTCATTGTAAAAAACACAACATAGGAAAAGCCATGTAACAATGAAACAAATACATAAGAAACCTTGCAAGTTAGGTAGCATTATAGGGAGAAATTAGCACATTCAACTGGGTATGAAGCAAAGGTATTCCTTTTTCTAAAATGAGTGATTTTTGAATCTTTGTTGAATCTCACTGAGGTATTTTAAAATGCTGGGGTTTGTGGTCAAAAGAACCAAACTGGGAAACCTGGTTAACTTCTCCTTTCAAAGTATCTGTAGAAACTCTCATTTAAGGTTAAGCATCCATGGTTTCAGTGGTATTAGAAAGATGTTATTTCTCTGTTATGAATTTATATCTACTGAGGATAAATGAGAAACAAAAGAAAAAGCACAGCTGGGGGAAGGACGAAGTAGGTTGCAGTGTGGTAAATATCACAATAGCCAAGTGTCCCAATTACAGCAGCCAGGAACAGTTTATCACTGTGTGGGTGTAACCAGAACTGTGAATTCTACAACCTCTGTGTCATTTCTCATGGACTGTTAATAACGGATGGTTTGCAGCAGCTGCCCAGGGCACACCTGACCCCTCAGGCTACAAACTGGGTGTTAAAGAACTCTGTGGGACAGGGGAGTGTTTCTGTCTTCACACCAATGACTCAGGTGTGATAACTCCCTTCTGGGGAGGCATCACCACCTTCACCCCCAGCCTGAGGGGCCATCAGGGATTAGCCCATTACTCACAGAGTAAATCACCCACACCCTGGGAGAGGTACTGGCCATTCCCACCTGAACCTGAGCATATTTAATCCTTGGGTTTAGGAACTTCTGCTACCTCTAGTCGGATCCAAAGGAGGACCAGAACCTCAACAGGACTGCGACTGCCACTCTTGACCAGACTGACCATCGTCCTCACCAACAGGTTTCCTTTCTTTTTACTTTGCACTCAGGGGGCTCATGTGAGGCTCAGCACAGGGGCCAATGAACACCATTTTCTTCATGTCCCAGGGTGCTGGGTTATACTCCTGATTATTGTGTGTTAAAACCAATTTTTAAATTGTAATTCTGATTTATAATCTCTTTTGAGTTGCATTCATTTCTCCTGCCAGTTTAACTTTAAACCAGCACACCAAGCAATGTCATCTACTGGTGTAAAAATGGGAATTTCAGCAACCTTCCTTCTGCCCCTACTCTTCCATTAAAAATATTGCATGATTACATCAGGCCTGCCTATTTTATTTTAACAAGTGAATTATGATACATTGCAGCAGAATAGTCTAAAGTATTTCTGTTAAAAAAATAATCAATGTGTGAAAAGAAAGTGATAATACAATAAACTTTTAGTGTCATCTTGAGGGGTGAACGAGCAACTTGCAAATAGTAGCACATAGACAGACACACACATCAGTGTATCACACACAAAAGGTATCTCAGGAAAACCTCTAGCCAGCATGCCTGTAACAAAGATCTCTTGTACTGAGAGTACAAAAAGCTTTGACTAGTTCCACGTCTGAATTGTCCTCAGACTTTACAAAGAAGTTCTAACATCCAAAAAATTCAAACAGAGAGAAGAATGGAATGTATCACAGAGGAGTAAAAGCTATCTATTCATGTTATATGGGATTTGAGAAAGAAAAGCTCTAAGAGATTCGATCTCACCCCAGAGAACATTTTCATTACCCAGGTGTTAGTTGAAGGCAGCCTGGTCAAACAGCTGCAGAATTATTCCAGTGACTCAGAGCCTTTTATTCCATGTGTGTATGTGGTTTTTTGTTAGATGATTTCATTGACTCCTGAAGAGTTACTTGGGATTACACTGATACCACTAAAATGAGGTAAGAAACCCCAAAAAACCGCACCCAGCAGTGCCACCACCAAGGTTTGAAAAACCTCTGACTTCAAGAAATTGGTGAAGTGTTGGCAGATATATTTTAGAAGCTGATTGCAGACCCTTTCACAAATAAAGCTTCAAGTACTCTCCTTCTTGGACTTTTTCAGCATGAAAAAATTTGAATACAGAGCTCAAAAAAACCCAAAAAAACAAAAAAAAAAAAAACCAAAAAAAAAAAAAAAAAAAAAAAAAAAAACCCAAAAAGGGGCAACT